>CM034151.1:96348177-96664301 GCA_019776745.2 Taxus chinensis
TTAATCTGTGGCACTATCACACATATAATGTGTTGTCAAATGGAAAAATAGAATACCATTATGTGTATAAATGTAACACAGAACACACATGCCCCATTAATTAAAAAAAATATGAAAGATCAATACCTAAAAATCCAGAATCTTCCCAAATATCCAAAAATGCTCTAAAAATACATATATAAAGTGAATGTTGTTTGTGGGGGATTCATACCTAACTTCCATGGGAAAGAGAATCGTCCTTCACAAGCATATCTGTAATAGACTAAGTGTTTTAGGTGTAACCCAAATAACAACCCACACCCACCCACATGAACATCCCATGTGGTCAAAAATAACAATAGTATGAATCACTATATCCATGTGCAATAAAAATGCACTCCTCCTTACAATTCATGTGCGATAGAAATGCACCTCCATACATCCATGCACAATAAAATGCACCATATAAACATGTATGTCCATGCATGGGGGGGTCCGGATCAATGATCATGGAATTGTTTTTTTAACATATTAGTTTGTTGAAATGGACTTGGTTAATGCTGTACAAATACAAGGATTGGTGGGAGTGTGTGTTGGTAAAGAAGATGTTTGTTGTTCGAATCGTATCACTTGTTGCAATGTGTTTTTACACAATGTTGAAAAACATAGTGCTTTTTCCAACACTGTAAAAAACTTACAAAAAAAACTAACTTCCATAATTCCTACCACGTGGCAAGCAATGGGCCTTAGATGAACGGATGAATCATTCATGTGGTCTCTGTGCATTCTATCGGGAGAATAGCCTCCACCATATATGTATATTTTGATATGAATACTTAATTCGTAATCTAAATATATATCTTGTTTCTAACCCTAATCCAAAAGTAAATTAAATAAAAGAAATTAATCTCATTTCCTCCTCTTGAAATCATTTTTGGTTAAATAAGAAAATTATGTTTCACACATCTTAGAAATAACTAACAATTGCACTTGTTTGTATTCTTTACGGATCTACGAAAATGTGCAATGCGAAATCAAACTTTCAAATTATCTTCAAAATCTTTTCCACTTTACTTGTAAATTTAATGTATATATTATATATAATACTCAATGTATTTCTACATATATGAACAAATGGTTCATATTACTGCAACACAAAAGACATAATAATCATCATATGATTCATAAAATAATTGAAAAATTAGTTTTTTGTTAGGTTTCTTATAAAATATTTCATCGATCATTAGATACATATTTTTACCTTCCAACCTATAGTTATGTATTTCCTCTATTGTAATGAACACATTTTATACCTTAATTTGCCTAATTATTGTGTATTTTCCATATCTTTCAAATTTCCATAAAATAATTGTGTGCGCTTAAACATCTTGTGCAAACAACACACCAAAAAAACACAATCTTTATTTAATTTTTTACAAATTGGATTTGAGAGGTCCTACAATATCATAGACATTACTTTCCTCTCCATCATTCAAATATATTTTTTTTTTTAGGAAGACCATCATCAGATGGCCTTTTTATAAACATTACTCAATAATTTCTATAAATAACCATTATCTTAATAATAATATTTTTCCGCATGCACTTTCTAATTTTGTTTTTTTATGGATTTACTCGTTAAAAATCCCATGATATTTAAAAATCAAATCTCTCTTTTATTATAAAGTCTAAACCACGAGGGAATCTTGATTCCAATTTCAAATGAGAGGAAGATTTGGGACCCATTTTATATTACAGCAATAATTCAAATGCATAAATTGTCGACCGCTCGTTCTTCCAAGACTACAAAATTATTACAATGTTTTACCGTTTGGAATTTTAAAATATGGTAAAGGTCTAAAGAATCATTTTCTATTGAAGTTTTGGTTTTATGATATTAATATTTACACCGTAGGTGTTCCCCTATGGGAAATGCCTTTTCGGTCATTCATGCCACTGGGTTTATTTTGACTGCTATTTTGACATTTTTTTGCATATGATTAAATTTGATTTGCGTTTACACGTTTTTATATTCATGCCCTATATTTTTCAGTGGCTCGCGATGGTGGATGCATTAACATCGTCTTATTTATTGTCCTCCATTGTGAAGTGTAGAATTTGGGGAAGCTATCTGTCAGCGGGTTAGATACCAGCCAGTTGATGCCGGCCTAGTCCTAAATCAACTTTGTTGGCTTCTTGACTCAACCCTCAGAGTGTTCGGAAACCTAACTATGGATTATAATGCTACTTGCTCAGCGTGCATTGAATATTGCCTAAATAAGAAATGAGCTCCTCTAGGTTATTAAACTCCAGAGAAGCTTTCTCATCTGGACTTTGAATTTACAACAAGAGATTAGATATTATGTTACTTCATGTAAAATATATTTCTATAGCAATATGTTTAAAATCTGCATGATTTTTGCAATTTCACAGATGATACATAATGTCTCTTTTGACAATTTACCATATTTTAGCAATGCATGCATGCCAATTGATTGAATCCCCAATGAGAGAAACTTTCCATTACACTAGTTTTAGGAGATATGGCTTGAAAAAGTCCAGAACACGGACCTTAGATAAAGAAAATTTTCCATTATTTGTATCATTGAATTTTGGATGTCCTTAGGCTTAGATGTTATCTCTAAGGGGACATGTTCCACCAAAGCTTGAACAAGACTTGCACCTGTCATCATCCATTTGCTTCACTTATCATAGGAGTGGGGTATACTGCAGGTGGAACCTTGGTGGGAAGAGTGAAACCCTATCAAACACGCATGAGCCATTGCCCTATGGGAAAATTTGAATTGTTTTTAACACAATGTTGCCGACAAAGTCACCAAGCGTTTCTATTCTAAAACATTATGTGTACATATTATTGCATATTGAAAAACTACCAAAACTCCCAGTAATGCATTTTGTATCAGTGGAATTGAGACTGCTCTTTTTTTTTAAAGGAAACTCAAGTCATAGAATTCTCATGTTTGTTTATCCAAAATCTATTTTTGCTCCAAATACTCCCAAGGGCCACCTTAATTGAAAGCATATAAGATTTTGATGAAATAAGTTATTAATCCTAAGAGGGTCAAATATATGAGTTTATTTCCTTCATAAATATCACCATACCAAGCCAGAATACATAGAATCATGTATTATTTTAGGTATAAAAGTCCTGGTTGTATAGCAGTAACTTTCACCAATTGAGTTATGTTTAATCAAATGGCTGGCTAACTTTACACAACTAAAGTGTGATCTAAATGTGTTTTTTGATTTGAATCAACTACTCAAAATGATGAAGGTAACATGATTTCCTTAGAAGCCTTAAATCAACCGCTCACAGCAATGAAAGTAACATGATTGCCTTAGAAGCCTTCGTTTCGATCTCCTTCATGTATATTTTGTGTTGTTGATCGATCATGTATATGATGATTAGGGAAGGGTTATGTCAAGCACATTAAACATGTATATATAATACACCCATGGTCTAATGAGTCTAACAATATTATTTTATTGCTTTTACAAGAATCAATCCTCAATCACCATTAAGGGAGAAATTCTGATAGTGCTAAGATATATTATAAATTTAGATATAATTTGAGTTCAGTTATTTTTTATTTTTTGGATTTAGCCAATTGTTTCACCCTTTCTACATTTGGAGGATAAATTCTTCCACCTGTTTCTTTGTGAAGTTTTGAAAGATATGATTTTAAATTTTAATTTTCTTTCCCTAATAATAGATGATGTTGTAAATGGATCTATTTATTTTACAGAAACCTCTCCATGTCATTAAAAATTTTTCAAGGTTTCCTCCAGACATGTGTAGATATAACCAAATCTTTTCTTTGCGAACCAATTCCGTTTTGTTACTTATGGTTTTTGGATATCAACAATTAACTTATGTAAATAATAATATTCCCTCATCTTCCTAGGAAATCCCAATCACTTTGTGGAATGTAATCTGAGAAACCAAAAGGTAAAATTGTAGTATTTGTCTTTTAAATTGTACTCTAAGAAAGAATAAAGAAGGAGTTAAGACTAATATAATTTAACCAAAACAACCCATTGTAAATATAAGTCTCTACTTTGATAGCACCTCCACCATTTAGACATTTTTTGGTGTAGAATCCGCACTCATTTGGGTAGATCGAAACAGTGGTTGTCTACACCAAATTAAAAATAAAAAAGACATCGAAAGCAGCAATCTCCCCTCTAATCACTGCACTAACAATTGTTGTTGAATTAGATTTGGAGGAGGATGATCGCGGGTGAGGTTGTATGGATCTCGTTTCAAAAGCAAACATGGACAAGTGTGTAACTTGGGAAGGATATAGGGTTATTAAAACAATAGATGAAGCCTTCAATTTCACCATACAAAATTTCATTTATGGTTCCACTTGGTTTCCCTCCATAGGAATTCTCTTTAATAGGGGTTTAATTTAGAATAATAGCTCCAAAAACTTGAAATATTATTATGCATAGGTCATCATCTTTTGTTGCTTCACCTTGATTGGCCTACACAGGAATCCCCACAAAAATGTAATATAATCACATGGGCAACAAAGTTTTGACTAGGGCCCTATGCCATCATGTTTTTTTGTTGAATGTTGGATATGCAAACCAATAAATGTTTGGAGATTACATATAAATTAAAAAATTTGTTTTCCACGTTGCTTCTGATTTTCTTTTCTTTTCCATGGTGTTCAATATTTTTAAAAAAAAAATTCATAAATTTACTCTGATGTACATTGATTTTTGTGTTAAATGTTGAAAATGACTACCACCAGCGTAATAACCCTTGCATGATGATACCCAAAAACATGTTTTGGAGTTTCTAAATAGGGTTTATGTAAGGACAAGCTTGCTAGGCTTTTTCTATTTGTAGAAGGACACAAACATGAAAGAGCAGCAAGAGAATATCTTTGCTTAAATTAGGTCTTGCCCTCAAAACCCACTACTTACATTACCTATCCATGCATTCTTATATGTTTTTTTTTGTTTATTTATATGGTAGAGAGCCCCTGCCTTGCATTTTATTATAGTGAACTTCATTGAAATAACAAAAAAAAATTATTATAATTATAATTATTTTTTGGGGGTCCATAAAGGTCAATAGATGAGATCATGTAAGTGATTCAGCTGTTGTAAAACAAGGGCATTCACATAAGTACCTAAAAAATGATTGAACCCGCAACAGTTGAAAATATGAGATGATTTTGGGTCATATAAGATTAAAAAATCAGTGGTAGTGATGTAACCTAGAATTTACCAGATAACACCCTAGTCGCACTGGCACATCACTCAGCCTAGACTGAGCGCTCACTCGAAGCACCCAAAGGTACCAGGTCCCTCTTTAGGGTTGTTGTAGTAGGATTCTAGCATGATGAAGAAGGAAACATATATCCATACTAATCCACCATTCTACCATGCATGCTACATTCAGATCTATGAAAGAACAAGCTTTAAACAGTAATTATGATTGAATCAATAACATGCACTCACACAAGAATGACATTTAGATTTAGCCAATATCTTCCATTTATTAATAAACACATAAGCTCCTTACAATAATGTCAATCTAAACCAATTTTCGTATGGATCTGATACAGAAATCCAATAATATGTGCATATCTCTATCTCCATACATCCATCTCTCTTCTACACTCTCTATATCTCCCCTCCTCTGTGTGTCTTACTACGTGATTCACATCATATATATATATAGGGTGGGGACTTTCCCTTCACCACTTATTTATTCCAGAAATAGGCCGCATGCTATTAATAGCCACGCACCATTTACAGGCATAGCCACACATGCAAGTGTGCTATCTATAGACCTCTTACAATTAACTGAAGTGACAATCCTATTCTTAGCTTGTCTCCATGTAAAAAGCTTCGTTTTGATCCTATAAAGATAGACAATGCGTGGTGTGCACATCTCTGCATCGTTGGTGTGTTCCGCATGCCATCTTCTAAAAATAGGTCTTCGTGCTCAAAATCGTCTAAGTCCTGAATGCTAAACTTTCCCTCCACGCGTAGATTCTTCCTTTCCCTCTATGCCCTTGATCCTGGGTTTCTCTCTCATGTGGACCTCTTGTGTGATCTCTAACAAGTATCCTTTGATCAACATTACCCCACACTAATCTCATTGTCATCCCGATAATAGTTATCTCCAAAAATTAAAATAAAGAATAGAAGAATGGAAATAATAAGAATGAAATAATGTAGATAAATAAAGAAGTTTTTATGAGGCTATGAGACAACCTCCTCTGCATCAGTTTGAAGTATCAAATTTGGATACTCCTCCTTTATTCCGACCTCCAAGGCCTACCATTCAACGAGTGCTTGTTCTGATTTCTCTGGAATGTCCACAACAATGGATTCCAACTCATCCCTCAAAATATCTCCTTTTTCATTCTGTAAAACCAACACAACACTAGACATTGAGGTAATTTTTCCTTCTAGAATATCCATCTTCTACGCAATGATCCTCCCAAGCTCTTCCAACTGATTTTTATGTGGCTCTTGCATTGTTTCCAGGGCTTCGCACTTCTGTTTAAATATTGAAAATATTTCTGTGTGGCCCAATGTTTCATCCTTCATGGCTCTTTCAACCTCATTGCTTACTTCCAGGGTTTTTATATTGATAAGTGCCTCTGGAGCTATGCAGATGTTCAAATCCTGGTCTCCTTTATTCAATACTTCTTATAGCACTTGTAGTAACGCTTCATATGAAGCAATATTTTACATCACTGATGTTTTCTCTTTCTCTGCCTCTTGTTTTGAGTTCCTTGGTGGTGGCATATGCAGAGGTTCATCTTCAATCACTAGGTCCACCAGCTTTCCTACATAATGTATCACTGAGGGAAATGTCTGTGGTACCTTGTTCTCCAAGTGTGACCTAGCTCTAATGACATTGTCTCCAATCTCCTCTACAAATTTCATAAATGCTTTATTTTTCTTCTGTGCCAAGTCCCTCTCTTATGCTATGTGTGTTATCTCAGCATTCTCTTTCTTCATCTCCTTGCACAGTGCTCTGATTGTTGTATCTTTGTCCATGTTTCTTCTAGCGACTTCAGTAGAAACCTTCACCACGGTGTTGCTGACCAGCTCATCTGACATGACAATAGGCTTTACTATCATGTGTCTAGCTTGGGGTGCCTTATTCAGCCATCCCGAAACTCATGACTCTTTTCATACATCAAATTCAGGCTCGTCCATGTGGGTGTGCATTGACCATGATAGTTTTTTTCAAGTGTGCACAATCGCCATATCCTCATCTATTAGCTCCTAGCTAAATAAATCCTTATGTGCTATCGTGCTCTAGAAGAGGGTGTGGATAATTTTACCTGCGTCCTCTGCATACCCCATGTCTGGTGGAATGTTCTCTCCACTCATCCTCTTCGATCTAGGACCCTTGGGAATTGTAGCTTCAAGGTTAGGAGCCTATCTTGTTAAATCCTGAGCAGTCACATGCGCAGATCCAGAGATTTCCTTTTCCTTTTCTTATTTTTCCTTCATCTCTTCATCTTTTTTCTCTTCCTCGTTCTGTGGCTTGTCTTCTTTCTTGAGTGGGGTAGGATATGCACGATTTCTCTCTTATGATTCCTCCGCTTTTGTATCCAACTTCAACTTTCTTCTCTTATTTGGTTCAACGGTCTTCTTGTGTGGGGAGAGACAAGGTGATTTCCATACCGTTTGTGGGGTTCCACTTTGATTCCTTGTGCGTCTGAATACTTTCTTAAATCTATGCTCCCTCTTCTCAACCTTCGTATCCTCCTCTTTATCCTGTCCTTGAGGTTGAGTGGCCGTGTGCCATGACTCTTCTCTGTCACATGGTTTCTTTCTTCTGTGCTCCAAGCCTCCACTATCTTCATGCTCCTCCTCTTCACCCTCTACTTCAACAACTTCTATGGGACTTTGCACTAGTATGTTTTCTATTGTGTGCTTACCCTTCGGTAGCCCTGGGAGTGAGAATTCATTTTCTACATACTTATTGTTCTCCATCTTTGGCTTCAGCTGAAGATACACCAATGTTTCCCCTACATCTACTACAACTAGACTTATTGGCTTAGTATTCAATACCTCCGAATTGATTCTCTCGGTGTAGGCACTTCTTCCAAGATACACATACTTCTTCCTCAACATATGGTAGTCACAATCTACCTTATCTACATTGAATACCAGCCGGCATGTGTTTGTAAATATATGAATAGATGCTTGGAAATACCTTACAGTGAATGCATAAGGAAATTAACACCAAGGGCTCCAGAATCCATCTCTCATTGGGAAGCACGTGATAAAGAATGTTGATATACAACAAACTGGACTTGTTTTCCTACTACTGATGGTAGGTCTTTTGGGATGCGCCACTCTTCCCCAAATGCCATGCAGAGCCTGTCATACCATTTCTCTTCCCTTTACTTGACATCATCTGTCATGGCCACTTTACATAGGTGCTTGCTGAACCTTTCAGCTGGTGATTTATTCTCCATGGGGTATTCCCATTCCTTTTCCTTTAGCCCATATGGTACTCTAATTTCCATGAATACTAGTGATAGTAGAACAACCCCAAAGGTGATCTTCCCTCCTATGTGTGCTTCCTTGACTATTTCTTCTACAATGTAGCCTATAATATTTTAGATTTCCCCTTCTAACATCTTGCGTACAACGTGTAACCACATAGTATTTACTTGTGACCACTGCTCCTGATCATTCAAATTTGTACCAAGGTGTGCAATTACTTGCACAACCAAACATTTCTTCAATTTTTCGATATCCATACCACGTGGACCCTTCAGGTACCCCATCTTCTGCCTAGTCTTTAAGATCATGGCTTTATCTGTGAGATCATCCTTTATGTTCTCTCATGTTACCTTCAAACCTGTAACTAATGAGATAAGCGCAGATGGGATTCTAACTCTACATCCTGCAAAGTAGAAGAATTCCTCATGCACTCTGCTCATGAGCCATTGATACAGTGGCTCATACTTCCTGAAATATGGAAGCTCATATAATTGGTAGACCCAAATTCTCTTCAGAAGCTTCTCACATGCATCATCATAAACCGACATGTCATCCAACATATGCTTGTTCATCCTTGTAGTGAGTAGGGAATCGAGCTCCTTCTTGTTCTCCGTAGTCCTGTGATTGTATTCACTCACTTTGCTCTTTTTGATGGGTGAATCCCATCCATGGCCAACAAAGACTCCTAGACATTGCATTTCTGAAAAATCACCTTTGGGTGCCATCTCTTCTTCCTCGACCACCTTCTTCTTTCCTTTTTCTCCTACTACAACTTCCTTCTTAGGTGTCATTTTACCTTGCAAACGTCTCTTATTTTTAACGCTTCAATTTATGAATCAAACCCTAGCTTGCTTCAATCGTGCCCTAGGTGGAAACTTCATGCCCTAACTTCTCTCTATTTCCTTTCTTCACTCAAACCCTTCACCACCGGGGACATAAGCTTCTTTTCACATAGACTCATTTGTCACACTTGGTTTCACACCCTTCGTAACTTAACCCGATCACTCGGCTCTTCGCACTTAGCTTTTTTCTCAATTTCTCTTAATTACATCAGTAAAAATGTATTCACATCCCATACTTTAGAGATTTTTCAAATTTTGATTCATTTATTGCTCCTTCACCTACCATATCCTCTCATTCATTGACAAAATTCATCTAATCTGCGTGGTACATCTTCACACCCCAGCTATAACCTTCTAGTGCACCTTCTTACCCTCTATATACAAACTTCTCTTCAGTGCATGACCTTGTGCTCGAGTACCTTGTCATTGTACCTTCTCCCAGTAGTTATCATGGCCTCCACTTACCTCGTGTTATACTGTCCTTTCATTCATCTCCATCCTTGGTCACTTCTAAGAAGTAATATTCTTTTCACTTTAAAGCACACCCATAGCAGCTTATTCCTTTCACCTTTCAATTCCAATAGTATTTTACTTTGATAACTATAACCACCCCACACTAACAGTATGTGTAGTCCTCTGCACATAAACATTCTTCACATTGTAATTAGCTTTATGCGCGCAAGCACACTTATTACAAAAGAACAATAACTAAATTGACAAAGCATAGTGATAATGAATGAAATACATTAAGGAAATACAAAATTGAAAACCTAATCTAAATGGCAATACTGACTTAATACAAGCACCAAGAAGACTTATTTATAGTAGGGCTTCAACCTACTCCCGTTAAAGTAACCAGGTAGCTATGTTCCATAAAGTGCTTCTAAATGGAAAGCACCTGATTCAAGTATGTAAGTGATGACATACGGCCCCAACCAATGTAATTTGAGATTTCCTGGATGGCGCAAGAAATTTGAGTCATAATGAAGTACCATTTGTCTAATCTCAAACTTCTTATCCCTTATGTTTCTGTCATGCCATGCTTTCTTCTTGGATTTTTCCTGCTTCTGACTCCATCGTTCTATAGCTCATCGCTCATCTCGCTGAATCATATTCTTGATATGCTTGTCTAAATCCTGATCATCAGCTAGATCTCCAGTGCACATAATGTGCAAATAAAGTAACATAAATTCTATAGGGAGGATGGCTTCTGTGCCAAACACCAAATGAAATGGTGTGGATTTATTCAATCTCTTATAATTTGTTCTATATGCCCAAAGAACAGATGACACTTTATCATCCCAATCCTTTCTTCCAACGTCACAAATTTTTGTCAAAGTTTGGCTCAAAATCATGTTGAAAGCCTCAGTAGTTCCATTTTCCTGAGGATGATAGGCCTGTAGTTTTATGGTGTGCTACCATAAATTCATCTAATAGGATCTTCATTGTCTCATTCAAAAAGTGTGTACCCCTATCACTTGTCAAGCTTAAATAACATCCATATCTAGTAAGAACATTCTCCCATAGAAACCTAGCTACTATAGCTACTGTACAGTCATTCATAGGTGCTACTTCTGCCCACCATGTGAGATAATCTATGCAAGTAATGATATAGCGCGACCCAGTCCTACGCGCGGCTGGCGAAATAGGTCCTAAAAATTCAATGGCACATTTCTTGAATGGTTTGGCACTAGTAATTTTTCCTAAAGGCATCTCATCTCTTTTCCCTAGTTTTCCTAGGAACTGACAATGATCACACACCTTACAATATTCTTTACAGTCCTTTAGAATGTCTCCCACCATAATCCATCAAGTAGGATCTTGTGGGTGGTCACATCACCTACATAATGGCATTCTGTAATAGCACCATGGGATTATTCCATAATATCCTTGCACTCATGCTTTAATACACAATGACATAATACTTCATCTCTACCTAGCTTGTAAAGGTCACTACTAATTAACATAAATGGTGTTGCGCGTATAGCAAGTTGTTTCTTTTCTAATGCCTTCATTCCTTTTGGTACCATACCTATTCATAGAAAGAAAGAAATTTCTTCTCATTCTGAGGGCGCGCATTGTAGCCTATATAATTGTGCATCTAGCATGGTGTCTTTAATTGTCTATGCTTCTTCTCCTGAGTGAATTCTAGATAAGTGGTCTTGTCCAGAGTTACTTTTCCCTGGCTTCACCACAAATGTGAAGTCAAACTATTGAAATAGGAGTACCCATATGCATATGTGCCCTTGTAAGATGGGTTTGTTCACTAAATACTTCAATGTCATGTGATCTTTATAAAACAAAAATGGTGTTGCTAACAATTACTATCAAAAATTGTGCAATACATAGATCATTGATAAAGCTTCGTGCTCTGTAGTTGTATAATTCCGTTCAACATGAGTCATCTTCCTAATAGAAAAATAGATTGAATGATCTATAATACCTTCACTAGGTTGAGCTAACACAATACCAATGGCCATGCCAGAAGCATCCACATGCACATGAAATGGTTTATCCCATGAGGAAAAGCGTAGAATGGGCATGATAGTAAGTTTCTCTTTTAATATCTCAAATGTGCACTACTACGGTTCTCCCCAATAAAATGTACCTTTGCCCTTTAGTAACTCTTCCAAGGGTGTAGAAATGTTTGCATACCCTTCGATGAATTTTCTATAATATCCTATATGACCTAAAAATCTACGCACCTCACTTTGACTAGTAGGTGCTTCCAGACCTAGAATGGCTGCAACCTTAGCTAGATCAACCAACAAACCTTCCTTGCAAATTATATGTCATAACAGTATTCCAAATGGTGTAGAAAATATACACTTCTTGATGTTCAAAGAGATACTCAATTGTCTGCGCTATTTAAACACTAAGCGCATATTGTCACAATGATCTTTCACAAGCCCATATACTATCCAATCATCTAGGTAGACCTATAAGAAGTTTTGAATAAAGTCTTTGAATGCCTAAACAACTATGCAAAAGAATATAACAAGTGCATTTTTCAATCCAAAAATCATCACAGTATAGGCAAAACTACCCCATTCAGTAGTATAGGCAAATTTGTCTTTTCTTGATCCTCCTGAGCAATCCTAACCTGATGATACCTGGAAAACCCATCTGTGAATAAATATATTTTGCGCCCTACAACTCCCTCTAGTATTTCCTCAGTAAATAACGTAGGGAAAGGGTCTATTACACATGCAACATTTAGCTCCCTATAGTCCACACATATTCTAATTCATCCTTCCTTCTTGATACTAATCACCATTGGACTAACCCATTCTGACTCATCAAGGGGCTTGATAATTCTAGATTGCAACATTTTATCAATTTCTTATTTTACCTTTTTGCGCAAATTAAGATTCATTCTGTAAGGTATTTTTCTCACAGGTCATGTTCCTTCTTTAAGCTTTATCTTCATTTCCCTAAGTGATTTATACACGCCTTTAAGTTCATGGTACCCTCGAGGGAATACGTCCTGATAATCCTTGAGTAACTCAATGATCTTTTCTACCTCCAAGTATGACCAGCAGTCTCCAATGATGACCTCTTTAGGCTCAAACTCTGAACCTATATTCACTTTCTTTGTCTTCATGGGTTCATGATAGGTTTGAGTATCCTTGTCTGCACTGTCCAAGACCTCACACACCCCTTGTGAATGTTCAATATCTAGGTTCTCAACTTCCTCATCATCCACAATGTAAGCCATCTTTCCTTTCTCTTTCTCAAGGCAAGCACGTTCAAGTAGTATGGAGTCCATTTCTTCTTCCTTTTCAAAATGCTCTCTGGACTCTGCCTCACCAAATAATTCCTAAATACGCTCTTCAACTTTTGCACTATCTCCCATAGTTAAGAACTTGACAAATTTTAATGCCTCTTCTATTGGAGGTTGGGAAGAAAAGTAGTCAAAAGTTTGGATCATTCCTGTAGTCAAATTTTTCTAGTTCCCAGTCTCTCGATGTAGTTCTACATATACATACTAGGTGCGTGCACATCCTTATAGCGTAAAGTACAATCTAAGCACCTAGAGTGAAGGTGGTAATACTTCCTGTCTTGCTATATAGAGTCTCTCACACTGTTGAATGTGATGTTGAACAGGTTGATCACCATGATAAGTTGATATCTACATAGGTGCATTGTTCCTTGCAAACCTAATAAATAAGGTGACTCCAATCTCTTCCCATGTTAAAATATTATCTCTGTGGACTACCCACTAGTGCACTGTTATCCCGTGCAAGGTATATACTAACATATCTCTTCTCTTAATTTGATCTATCCACCATGTTTCCAGGGATTTCAAAAATATAGATCTTCTGCCCCTGTATACCAAGGTATTGTGCTATCTATCCGTCAAAACAAACGAAGTCCATTCATGTGGACAACTGAGATTTTCACCTCACACCATACTAGTTCATATGTTCCACGAGCCCAATTTTCATAAGCAATACTCATAGTATCACTAATAGAATGAGAATCCTCCCACTGTAGGATGCCTTCTTTTGATGCCTCATTGACCTCTAGGTCCTGAATAGTGCATACATAAATTCTATTTAAGTCCTCCTCACTTAGAGGCTCAACATATGGTGTAGACTTCCCATCTGTCAAAGGTATCAAAACCCTTTCCTCCTTATTCTCAAAGCTGATATATCCCTTATTGAATCTCAAGTTAGAATTATTCACATAACACCAAGGGCGTCCAAGTAAGGCTGGAAAACTATCTATTTCTGCAAGTGCTAATACCTCAAAATCCCTAGTGAACTTGGCCCCTTGTATGGTTATAGATGCATCCTTCAAAACTCCTATGGGAGTGACCTTAGTCTAGTTTTCCATAAATAACACATTAGATGATGGCTACAATGGAGGCCTCCCCATTTGTACCCATGCATCTAATGTAAGCACATTTACTTCTGCACATGTATCAATCAATATGTTGCTCAAAAACCACCCATCGAAAACAACATTCAGAGTTATATCCTTATCATAGTCGATGCTATTAGGGGGAGATTTACATATAGAATCTACCATCTGGTCTATATACTTACACGCAGAGTGTTCCCTTTTAACCAACTTCCTAATAGTGGAATGATGTTCTCCTGGCGCAACATTTTGCACACTTCTCTCAGATCATCCATATCATTTTGGATTGTCTCTGCTGCTTTCTTTTGCTCCTTTAAGTATTGTATTTCACCTTGAATATTCCTTAGCATTTCCATGGTATCCTGGTAAACTTCCTTCTGATGAGCAGGATCTGGGTACATTGCATGCAAAACCTCCTCCTTGGTGATCATAGGCTTCTGGTGTAATTCCTCTCTTGTGCGTGCCACTTCATCTCATGTAGTAATCTTCACTGTTAATGCCCGGGTCCTTCTACTATATTGGGCATCCACTAATCTTCTACTGCGTGTTGTATTCTAACCATCCTGACACCTTTGTTTTCTTGCTTATGCTATTTACTGAGATGCTCATATAAGTTCGGGCACTCCTCATAGCTATGAATCTTTCCATAGAACAAACATGTAACATTCTTATGACATTCACGCCTGTAGTGATCAGGGGATCTGCATGTAAAAATGTTCCACAAGGGATCTCACCTCTTCCTCCACCACATCCTCATCCTTCATATCCACCATGATATCCATGTCCCCTTCCATGACCTTCTTCAAAACGGCCCTCATTCCTGTCATAGCGCGTTTGATTATGATCTCGGTCCTAGTGATCATTCTTACCCTTAGAATTATCTGTTACACTTCTTTTTCATACCCTAATGTCTATGGCATCTTGGATCTAACCAATCAATTGACAATTCTCAGTATCATGGGTCGTGGACCTACAAATTTTGCAAAAGCTAGATACATTCTTCCTTATCGCGCACTGTAACAAAGGACAATGAATAACATCATGATTTAAATGAAAAATCTCACATTCCAATAGTAATGAGCATATTGTTCTGCGAGGACAACTATCCTTGGTGTGACCTTCTACTTCACAATTTGTACGCCAAATTCCAGAGCGCATTTCATGGGCTGAATTCACTGATAGCTTCTCTAACTATTTGGCCATAGCTGAAATATGTGCCTCTAAGAATGGACTAATGATGGTTTCAATGCTCCCAACTACCTCAGCATGAAAATCTACTTCCAGTGCTTCACGTGGATCAATGTATGTCTTATGTGACAGTGCTCTTCTGAATGGTGTAATCAATCCTCCAATGAAGCATTATGCATGCTAGCTGGCATGAATATCATAGGATATCTTAGAGAGAAGGTTATTTAAATGGGCATCATACTCATATACACTCTTAGTAGTGCCTTGATTGATATCCTTGAGCACACTAATACTCTTTTGCTGAAACTTAGGGATATGTAACTCCTTTAAGAAAGCATCCTTCAACGCTGGATAATACATGCAAATGAAAATATTGTGTGCTCATCCCTGCAAGGTAGTAGTGAATTGACTTGTGTTATGCTTAGCAACCATGATCCCCTTACCGTGCCACAATATTTCACACATATGCACATGCTCAGCAACATCCTTTATGCCTCTATACTCCGGAAGACAAAGAGAAATATCCATATAAATATTTGGTGGTTGTTGTAGACCTTGACCACCTGATCCAAAACCTCATGTGTTTCCTCTACCTCCAGAATCACCAAATCCACTGGAACTAGAACCACCTATACCTCCTAATCCTCCACCTATAGCTGGAAAATGACCTGTAGACGTACTCCCTTATGATATGATAGTAGTACTATATTGAACCCCTATAGTCTGTGAGGTAGTTCCACTTCCAGAGGTGAACCCAAAATTTGGCACACTTACATTCTGTGTAGATGATGCACCTAAAAACACACCTCAAAATAACATTGAAGCCATCTGTCCTGCCATTGATGTAATTACTCTCTTACTTCCCAAACTTGCTTGTTGATTACTTGTCGTACTATATATTGGAAAACCAAGCACAATGTCCAGGTCACCAGGTGGATTAAGATGCACGCCTGTAGCCCATGTAGTCTCTACTAGCGCACTTCCGTGTGAGGCTAAGGGGGGATATCTATCATGCTTTCCAAGATGGGGGAGTTCCTAATTCTCTGGCTCCACGTCTTCTATGAGAGCTTCAAATCCTTCACAAGCCATCTCTCTCCTCAATGCCATACTTTCTACAATCGTACGCTACTTCTCTATCTCCCTCTCGTGCACCTCATTATACTTAAGTCACCTCTCCTCTCTCTGCCTCTCTACCACTAGGTCTACCATCTTTCACCAAACCTTTTCCTAACCTCACACGTGATGAGATTTAGTTAGCCATCAGTTTACTCTCCAGGTTCAAAGTTACCATCAAGATCTTGATTTCCAGGTGAATGCCTTACAGATATGTTCCTCTAAGATACTGCAAAAACTTGAATTTAGCTACCTCTGGGAAATAATACGTCAAAATTGAATATTCCAGAATATAACTATTTAGAACACCATGAAACTACATATCCACAATGTGAGTCCGTATTAAATGAAGATCATAAAGGGCCTGAAATTCTTCCTGTGTCCAGACAAGTGCATGATACCTTCAATTCTTCTTAGATGTATATGCAGTCAGCCACTCTTATAATTCTACTAGAAAGATGGTGAAAAAGCTCTCATATAAGTTGTCATACAGATTCTGTTCTACCCAAGTGCATGCGTTAAACTCAGATCCACTACTCGATCATCAAAAATATTCTTCCTCCAGATCATGTATCCACTCCACTCCTCAACACTTGCTAGAGTTAACCGGTATGTCTTTATCGCGAACCATCCTGAAAACAATTGAAAAAGAGGTCCCAGAAACGGAACCAATGATGCAACCTAGAATTTACCAGATAACACCCTAGTTGTGTTGGCACATCACTCAGCCTAGACTGAGCACTCACCCGAAGCGCGCAAAGGTACCAGGTCCCTCTTTAGGGTTGTTATAGCAGGATGCTAGCGTGGTGAAGAAGGAAACATATATATCCATACTAATCCACCATTCTACTATGCATGCTACATTCAGATCTATTAAAGAACAAGCTTTAAACAATAATCATGATTGAATCAATAACATGCACTACTTGATTACACACAGGAATCACACTTAGATTTAGCCAATATCTTTCATTTATTAATAAACACATAAGATCCTTAAAATAATGTCAATCTATACCAATGTGCGTATGGATCTGATACAAAAATCCAATAATATGTGCATATCTCTATCTCCATACATCCATCTCTCTTCTACACTCTCTATATATCTCCCCTCCTCTACGTGTCTTACTACATGATTCACATCATATATAAAGGGTGGGGAATTTCTCTTCACCACTTATCTATTCCAGAAATAGGCCACATGCTATTAATAGCCACGTGCCATTTACAGGCATAGCCACACATGCAAGTGTGCTATCTATAGACCTCTTACAATTAACTGAAGTGACAATCCTATTCTTAGCTTGTCTCCATGTAAAATGATTCATTTCGATCCTCTAAAGATAGAAAATGCATGGTGTGCACATCTCTATATCGTTGGTGTTTTCCGCATGCCATCTTCTAAAAATAGGTCTTCATGCTCAAAATCATCTAAGTCCTGAATTTTGAACTTTCCCTCCATGCGTGGATTCTTCCTTTCCCTCTATGCTCTTGATCCTGGCTTTCTCTCCCGTGTGGACCTCTTATGTGATCTCTAACAAGTATTCTCTGATCAACAGGTAGCATCTCCACTAACAAGTAATACTAAAATTTTATTTAGTTAAAATGGTTTTGTAAATCTTAGTACTCTAAAAATGTATTCTATAAACTATAGAGACTTATTTTTTTAGATGAATCTATATTCCTACACTTACAAAATCAATCACACCCCTTATCAATTTCAACTAAAAAATTAATAACTACCCCTTTGAATCAAATAACATATACCATTCAGCATTCACATTGCATTATACACATGTGATTGCTAGTTTACTAGAATTTTTATATCCTCCATTACCATGTGCCATATAAATTGAATAAAGATACAGGTCAACATCTCTATTATGACCTTTGTGTGCATTTTTGGTCACTCTTAATTTATTCAATAGCACTAATGTATGGATTCACAATATTGGACTTTCTTTAACCTATACATGTGAAAAGGGAGGGATTCACAAAGTACAAAGGCACATGTTAGTGTTATTATGCACCAATTTTTGAATTTTGCAATGTTCTACTATATTCTTGTATTTCTTGATTATTAATCTAAGTTAATTTTTTATTGGTGTATAATCATGTTCCCCTCTTATTTTCTTTTGGCTTTCTTCATTCTCTTTCTCTTTTATTTGCACTTCCTTCTCATTTTCTCTCCTCTCATGTTGTATATATTGTCCCCTTATTTATTTTAACATATATGTACCATTATGGTATAATATGGTTTTAGCCTCCCTTTTTATTTGGGGCTTTCACCCTTCTTTTAGGTCCCTCAAATTTTTTGGTCTTTCTTTTCCGATTATTTTGTCTTGTGTATGTCAGTATATGTACCAATATGGTTCTAATTTGAATTCATATAAAGTTCAATGTACCATTACATAGGTGTATTAATGCATTAAGGGTAAGTTGTGAAAGGAATGAATATTTTACTTATGTACTATAAAAACATCCTCATACGATGTAAGTGTGAAAAAATTTATATTAAAATTGTATTATGAACTCCATCTAGTCTAATATGCGTAGTGGTTTGTAGGAGGGATATCAACACTGTTTAGGTGCACTCTATCACTAAACACCTTTGTGGACCAAGGAGAGGAATTAGAAGCTGCGCTACTTATCAAGGCTACATGAAACATGGACACATGATTAATCCCATTCTTGGAGGCTTAGGTCTCTAACATGGAAGAGAATTTACAAATCCTCACCATTGAAGGTACACAAGAGAAGGGAGGAGGACTTTAGGTTCTTGATTGTAAAGTAAAACAATATGCGAAGAATAATTTCCCAAGGAAGAGTGTGCTCCTCACAATAAATGATCATGAGATATTCCATTGAGATCATGATGTACAATATTTCCCAATCATGTAAATGGAAACCAACAATATGAGATGTCACTATGGCGTTGGGTGTGTGAAACCAACACCCATGACACCAATAATTTTTGATTGATTAAGGAGGCCAAAGAGGCATACTACAAGAAAACACTATCTCCACTAGATAGAAAAAGGTTACGGTGGGAGGGGCCAGTGTGGAAGAAGGGAAGGATGGGGAGGAGAACAATTCACCCTAGGAGCTGATATAAGTAGCAATCGAAGCCATTATCGATGAAATTTCCCCAAGTTTCCTACTTTTGGGTTTTATAGAGGTACACACAAGACCAAATACTGCCCATACCTTTACTAAAAGATCACTCGGAGGCCAAAAGGTCCAACTAAAAGTGTAGGCATAATCAAACTAGAAACATTCCCCCTTAATAAGTAATTGGAGCGAAAAGAGAAGGCCTAGGTAAGTTTAACAACGTGCAATGGTGCATGCTCCCAACCAAAAAAGTAGAAAACTCCCCAGGAACCTCCCAATGACTTTCTTTATATGCCGATGAATTTTCCATATGGAAAAATCAAAAAGTTGATTTTTCAAAAGGCCTAAGAGATACTGAGGGAGTTCCAAGGTGAGATGATGTGGATCTAACTACAAGAAGTTGAAATGCCTCCAAAACACACATACACACACAATTTACAAAAACTCCAGAAGCTTCAAAATAATTTATTTTTCATTCCTGAATCCACCCTAATCTTGTACAACATTACAATATGCCTTTTATTTCCCGTTATCTCTAAGAAAAACCCTAAAACATAAAAAACATAAAACATAAAAAAACCTTAAAAAGTAAAACACCTTAGATGGACCCAAATTTTTGTGTACAAAATATGCCTTCATAAATTAAGACTTACACAAAATCTTGGCTTATTCCATAAAGTGGAGAAAAATACATTAATAATCTAAGTTCTAGGAAAATCCAAAAAGGTTTCGAGCCAATTTTAGACCACTAGACGAAGGAATTTGGCCCTAAAAAATATGCCGAAATGGCACCAAACCTTTATAAAAAGGTTGGTCATGGCATATAACTAATCAATATCTAACTCCCTAGAAACTTTCATGATAATCCGATGGTCGGATCAAAATTTATGGTCTCATAAAGTTATGCTCCCACATCATGAGATCTATACTGCGTGCAAGGTTGAGGTGTGCATAAAAGCAGATGTTTAATAGGCCCTACCAAACATGAAGTTATAGAGGTGACTATTAGGTATAACTATAGGTAGAAATAATTTTTCATTGTAATTAGTTATTTACTTTTAGCTTAGTTACTTAGTAGTTAATTGGCTATATGGTTAGATTATTTTTATCATATATTTATTTGTATTTCACATAGGTATTGTTATTGTTGTTTGAAAAAAATAATTGTTGAGTGCTATTGAGCTTCCTAGATGAATATGGAATCTATTGTAACACAATTTGTGTTTGTATTTTTTTACAATGTATATATGCATTGCAAATCTCACATTCTGTAATCTGATTATTTATATTAATAAAATTCTCACAGGCTTCCTCCATGTTTCCCAAACTAGAATTGGTATCAAAGATGGAGAGGTCCTGAGTTTTTTAGGAGAGGTTACAAGAATTTGGAGCTTTAAGGGAAACTTGAGCACTAGAAGAGGATCCATTACAACCCTCTACCTCTTCTCAACTCCACACCTAGCCTCCTAAACTCACTGACAGTTCAAATTAGGTATTTAAAGTAATTTTCAAGTTGTTTCAGCAATGGGTAGTAAAAAGTCACCCAGGCACTATCTCCTACACTAGGTTGCATTATAAATATCAGAATCATTTTTTAAAAAACAATCACCATCAAGAGTTTTGTCTCTAAATTTGGAGACATTCTTAGTCTCCTCCAAAATTATCCCTACCTCCAAATTTGGAGGCATCTAGGACTATGCTGAGCCATCTCTCCAAGGATGAGTTGGGCTTGACGAGTTATTTTCACATCTAGATGAGATGGTATGAAAGTTTTCTCTATAGGATAGGTGAGATGAGCCCAAGAGAATTGGTCATTCAAGGGCAACAAGCTCTATGGAAACACTTACGAGAGGTTTCAACCAAGCAGTGAGATCCATTGAAAAGCTATTAGGAAAGATGGATGGTGCCCTAAAAATACCAAAATGACTGAGATGCATACACCCCTCAACAAGTTAAGATACAAATTGAGTTATTTACATATGCAAGGCATCCTTCTCCTCATTTGAGTCAAGCCATATCATCAAGACCCTATTCGTTCCTCCACCAAGGCTGATATCTAAAGTAATCCCAAAACCTCCATCAATATATAGATCCTCAAGTAGTGACCCAAATCAATTCATAGAGGTTTGAAAATTTATACTCAAGTGATCCCTCTCCAGGTGTAGTTTTTCAAATACAGAAATCAGACCCTACATAAAACACAATGTGGTCACTCCAAAAAACGAGTGGAGCTAAGATCCGAACTATGTAACAAGCAAGCCAATACTAAAAAATTGAGCTAGGTAGATCCCAAAGAGATAAAATGTGATGATCAAAAGAAGAAATCAAAACCCTAACTTTTTCACCATCTTTATTGAGCTACATGGAAAGGTAGACAAGTTATTTTTAAAAAATGTTTATCTTTTCATTCTAGTATAAATATAATATTATATCATGTATATTCTAAATGCATAGTATATTATAAATATAGTATTAAAAATTGTTGCACGACAACTTAGAAATTTAATTGCATAGCAAATTTTTTGTGTTACCGTGCGGCAACACATAAACTGCTACCAATCGATAACACAAAAAATGTTGCCACACGATAACACAAGAATGTTTTCGCATGACACCATTTTTGTGTTACTTCACGGTAGTAGTTTTACATTGATGCATGACTTGTACCTTCATATTTTTCACAGGAATACTCTCTTTTACCTTTTTCTTCAACTCCAAATCTCAAACTTGATGAGCTTTGGAATTATATTCTATTAGTGCATTATAGAGAATTAATCCTATATATAATAGTATATTATAACATAATGGCGATTATACTAACATTGGTTGGCCCTTGGTGAAACAGACAGGTGAAACTAGGGTCAAATTTATTTATGATCTAGAAAATTTTAGCGAACCTGCTACCGTACAGTAATGAGAAAATTGCCAATTTCAAATTTCAAAAATCCTAATATTTGTAATTTTACAAATATTCACCCCTAAAATTAACCCTGGATGGCTAGAGGGTGTTGGATAAGAATTTTTATAAACAAGGTCATGGGATTTAACCACTCTCCCCCCTTTTAGAGTCCATTTTAGAAAAATCCACCAAATTTAGCAAATTTCCTAAATCTAGAGACCGCCAAACTTGTTAGTCATAGCTAGCTAAAATTACCAGAAAAAACCCTGAAATTGGGTGAATAGATTTTTCTCCATTTTTCTTGGAATGCCAAATAAGAATTTTTTTTACACACAAAGTACTTATAAAGGTATTTTTTCTATTTTTTACAAAAATCTATATTTGTTGAGCCATCTAGTGCTTTGAAGGCCAAAAGGGCCTGAAAACAATTTTTTGCATGTCATACAAATTTTCCAGCAAAAAAGGCTAAATTGATTTTCGTGTATTTTCATTATTAAAAATTGTACCAATGAGCCATTTAGTTGGGAAACTTGTAATCTCCTGTAATGGACAATAATTCTCCCAAATTTTTTCTCCCTGACTTGTAGCTACTTTGTGGCGACAATTATGCCTCTTGGAAGACAAAAACTCACACACAACTTGAATTTGAAGATATTTGTCTTCGTATAGATGGATCAATAACTATATTAGAGACAAATGTAACCCAATATTGTCAATTTGACAGAGCCAATCAAAATGTGAAACTGATCATCTTGTTCAGTGTGTCTGACGAAGTGCAACCATAAATTTGAGATGCCAAAATGAAAAAAAAAGCATGGGATAAACTAAACACAATATATGAGGCGAAGAACAAGTTTTTTTTTTGAATTTATAGATTCAACTACATACACTAAAATTCAAGAAAAATTAAAATGTTGATTCTTTCTCAGAATATTTGCAACATTTAGGGGATCAATGCTAGTACTGGGATTAAATATCACAAAAGAGGCTCTTATTCCCATTGTTTTGAGAGCACTTCCTCCCTCCTACATGATATTTCTTACAAAAATCAATATGTATGATCAAACCACCAATTTTGAAAAGAAATTGAACATGTTGCAACAAGAGGAATCCATGTACAACAAAGATGATGAAGAAGAACATGTACTTACTTCTCATCAGAAAAGGAAGAAACAATTCCAGTCTTCCAATACGTCCTAGAAGAAGAATAATCAACAAGGGGAAAAACAAATGAAAAAGTGTTTTATTTATGGAAGCAAAGGCCATGATTTTAATGATTAGTGGTATAATACATTCATAAAGGGCTCGTCAAGCAATTCAAAACCAAATAATCAAAAAATTCAATAAGGAAAATCCAACAATAAGTAAGGGAAAAATAAAGGGAACTAAAAGAAGAAATCCCAATAACAATACAATGTTGTTGAATAAGAAGACAACTCATATGATGGATAATTCTTGTACGCTTCCCAATCCAATTAATAAAGTATGTCTATAAGTGTAATCTAGTACATTGATCCAGGTGCTATGTGGTATATGACCTGATGTAAGGACTGATTTTACACAATGCAAGACACGCCCTCCAATAATCATGTTTCATTAGGTGATGATTGATTTTATAGTGTCCAAGGTATTAGAAAAATATCCCTACCCCTTGGTACATGTAATTTTCTACTATCTGATGTCTTATATGTCCCTGGGTTAACTAATAATTTAGTATCAGTCAATCATGTTTTAGATCATAATCTGAAGATTGATTTTGACTATAAATATGGTAAGAAGATGTGTCTTGTTATAGATAAATATAGAAGCTCAATTTTTTTTCAAGAGCTTCCAATGTAAGCCAAATTTTCCAGCTTATGTTTTTCCAAAGAGATGATCCTACACTTGTGGAAAAATACACCTCTACACAATTGTGGCATCAGAGACTTGGCCACGTCAGTTTCAAATATCTCAAAATAATCCACTAGTATGATGTGGTGATAGGGTTGCCACCTCTCAAAAAGGACATAGATAAGTGTTCAAATTTCTTAGCAGGAAAACAACAAAAAGATTCATTCCATAAGGGTATGCACTAAGCTTTAAGTAAGATTGATCTGGTACACACTGATCTTTGAAAACTAATGTGACCGAGTCATTCTATTTTTTATTTCATTCTTTGTGTTGATGATTATTATATAAAAATGTGAATTTATCTTCTTGTTCTTACTAAATATGAAGCTTTTGAGAACTTCAAAAAGTTCAAATAAGTCCTCATAACCAAGACTGTTCGAAGAATTAGATATCTCCACTTAGATCGAGGGGAGGAATACACCAACAATGAGTTCAAAACCTTCTTGGAAGGTCATAGAACTTTTCAACAAATTCCTCCACATAAACCGTAGAAAAATGGTGTCATTGAGATACAAAATCATACTATCATGGAGATGATGTAATGTATGGTCAATGATTCACGACTCATGAAGACATCTTGGGCCGAAGTAGCTAAGAGATCAGTATATTTTCTAAATAGACTTCCCACTATTGCTCTTGATGGAAAAACAGCACATGCAACACATGGTAGAAAAAATATATTGCACATATCTAAGTATTTGGGTGTCTAGAAAGCATGAATATTCCTAAGAAGAAAAGAACAAATCTTGATGTGAAAGAAGAAAAATTAATCTTCATTAGTTACAATGAAGAATCTCTTGGGTATAGACTGATGGATCTGATAACTAGAAAAGTGTACATAAACAAGGATGTTGCATTTTTTGTGAAGAAATAAGTTGAGGCTCATTCCATAAAATCGTTAGATGTTCAAATAAACCATGTTATGAAGACATAATGTGATGTTCCCACTGATTATGAAGATTTTTTAATACCACAAACCACAGGAACAACTTAGTGTATGCCTAAATGGTATAATGAAATGATTAAAAACGCCAAATTAGATTTTCCTACAAACACATCCACTTTTGGACCACAAACTCACAAAAAATCTCGTAAAGAGGTAATTTTTTTCCTAATAAGTACATTTTTTGAAAATTTTGAGCCCTCTCTAAAGCTTGGATAGATGCCATAGATGTTGAGTTCCATTAGTGATAAAAAAAACACATGGTATCTTGTCGATCTTCCACTAGGGAAGAATCCCATTGAATGTAAATGGATTTTAAAAACAATGTACAAAGTATATGGGACCATTGAAAAGTACAAGGAAAGACTAATAACAAAGGGGTATACTTATAAGGAAGATATTGACTATGAGGAGAATTTTTTTCTCACATAGTAGATAAAAATGATAAGGATGATATTTTCTCTAGCTACAAAGTTTGGATGGAAATTTCACTAGATGGACATGAAAATTTAATTTATCAATGGATACTTACATGAAGAGTTCTACATGACTCAACTAGAAGGTTTTGTCATACCTAGAAAAGAAGAAAAGGTAAGTAGACTTATCAAATCATTATATGGTCTCAAACAGGCTCCCCAACCATGTTTTATCAAAATTGATGAGCATCACATTTAGCATGGATTGCATAGGTATCCTTAAGATCCTTATATCCACCTTAAAAAGAAAGTGGGATATTTTAATTGTTATTTCCTATGTCAACAATCTATTCATCACTGACAACATAGTGTAGATGATCGATGCAATGAAGAAATATCTTAATTAATAATTTGACATGACAGATATCGAGATAATGCACTATTGTCTTGGATTGGTAGTATGGAAGAAAAAGAATCAAATATTTATTTCTTAGTTGAAATATTTCAACACCATGCTCAAGAAATTTCAGAGGATGGACTGTATACCCATTTCCACACCTATGGAGATGATACTTTAGTTGTCTCATATAGATCCACCTCTACAGGTAAATGTAACTTTTTATTGATAGTTTATTAGGAGTCTCATTTACCTAACTTATACTAGGATAGATAGCAACTTTACAGTCAGTTATCTTTCATGGTTCATGTAGGAATATAGAATTTTCAATGGAAAGTAGCAAGATGGATCTTGAGATACATCAAGGGTACTACAAACTTTGGCCTAGATTAGAATGATTAATTCTTCTTGATAGTATATTCAAACTTAGATCATGCATGTAACATTGATGA
Organism: Taxus chinensis; assembly: GCA_019776745.2. Classification (NCBI taxonomy): domain Eukaryota; kingdom Viridiplantae; phylum Streptophyta; class Pinopsida; order Cupressales; family Taxaceae; genus Taxus; species Taxus chinensis. Next base: position 96,374,797 of record CM034151.1, read on the forward strand.
TAAGGAATCCACTTCTAGATTTTTTTATTCTTGGGATTTGGTTTAATATCATGGGGAGGCAAGATTTTTTTTCTCAATATTCCATAGAATTCAAATATCGTGCTATAGGTGGAGCTATTTGTGAAGTGATATGGCTATATCACATACTTGAGGGACTTGGAATACTATAGAAGAAACCTACCACCATGTATGTTGACAATGAAGGTGTTCTAGAACTTGTACCATATCCAATGTTTCATGAGAGGATGAAGCACATCAAGGTACAAGTACATTTCATCTATGAGTATGTCTTATGACACAACATTTAGCTTCACTTTTTCCCAACATCTAAACAATGTGTAGATATTTTCCCTAAGTCACTTGCACATGAAAAATTTGAGATGTTTAGATAATTTATATCCTCTTCACTCAAGACAATGTAAAAATAAGGGGGGAATGTTGGGTAAAACTATAGGTAGACGTATTATTTCATTAAAATTAGTGATTTACTTTTACCTTAGTTACTTAGTAGTTAATTGGTTATATGGTTAGATTATTTGAATCATATAATTTTTTGTATTTCACCTAGGTATTATTATTGTTTTTTCTAACAAATAGTTATTGAGTGTTGTTGTGCTTATGAGATGAATATGGAAAATATTGTAATAAATTTTATTTTTTGTTTTGATGTACAATGTATATATGCATTCCAGTTCTCACATTTTGTAATATGATTATTCATATCTCACAGTCTTCCTCTCTATTTACCAAATTATAGTGGCTGAAATCCCATGCCTACTAAAATTTAAAGGTGTTATACCCATTTTAAAGGAATGGATAGAAGAAGATCTTGAATTTGGAATTCCAGCACAAGATCGAGCTAAGGGTTAGTAATTGAAGGTGGCTAAGAGAGAATTTAACAATGATCTATTATTTGATCCTTCCTTTAATGGATAAATTATTCCAACCATCCTTATTGACACTAAGGAATAACTTAATATATTGTCTAAGGATGTATGGACACACATAGAAGGGAAACTACTCGAACCCTCTCTGAATACCTAGTTTATGGCTAGTAAAACAAGGGTGATTCCACTTGGTGCACTTAAGGGAGTAAGCTTGGACATCATGTGATCCAAGTTTAAAGCATATTTTAAGTCATTGAGTTAGCAAAGGATAACCACTACTATGTTGTTTTAGGAATACCCTAGTATTTTAAATATAATGGGGATATGCATTTCAAGACGATCTACATGATCATTAAAAAAGGAAAACATATGGTTGTAATATCACTTGAACCAAATCAAGGGCCTCCATTATTTGATACTGTGGATATGAAAGACATTAACTATATATGTAAGCTCATGATGTGAGGGGGATATTAGGTCGAACCCAATCATGAATGATGTATCGAATGGGAAAGTGGTGCATTTATCTAACACAATAAGCCATGTTTGTCATAAATGGGTTGAAGAGGATTACAAAATAACTGGAAGAAGATGCATGGGAGTAAATAAAATGCCCATAATATCTAAATGGATAGTGGGAAGAACCCAATAAAAGACGAAGGAAAGAAATGCACCCTCATAAGATAGAATCCTAAGTGTGTATTCCGCATAAGGGTGGTTCTAAGAGACTACATGCCTATCCTAAAAAGAGTTTTTATAATTAGTTGTGAGAGACTAAAAACCCACTAAGGTATGATGGAATCACGTGTGTGCACATATGTTGTAAACCTAGAGGATTATCTACCCAATAAGGAAGAAAGGATAGGCTCCATTATCTACATCTTAAAGAGTAAAATTTCTCAGTGGTGGAGGATTCATCATCCATCATTGCCTCAATTAGGAATTATCAAGGAGGAATTATCGATTCAATTCAAATAGATTAATGAGAGAAAATAATTACCCATTTATGATGGGAGCAAATATCCCATCTCTCATGTGCTTGTGTGTGAGGAAATATGGGATGAAGCTAACAACGCACTTCCATTATGCCCATGGTTCCATGCATTCTACAACGCCTTGAAAACTTGGGCCTGCACATAGTACGTACTAAGTGAGACAAGGAGAGAAACTACAAATCGGAACCAAGTAAAGAGTAGTATAGTTCAAACATTTTAGTTATAATAAGCCACACATAAATGGGAAAAACCTCTACAACTAGTAAAGAATTAAATCCTCCATGATGATGTGGTCATAGAAGAAAGTGTGTCGTAAATATATGACAAGGAACTATATGTGCTCGAACGGTTATTTTGATAAGAGGTTAGCACTAGCTAGGTGAATCACAAAAAACATCAACATAGGCATTGCAAGAAAAGAAGCAAGGCACTGATGATGGATGAAGAGAATAATCCAACAGATCACTTGGACATCCCCACTAGAGGTGGTGAGTGCATGGTTTAGGATGCACACAACTCAAAGGATATGTATCACACAGAGCCTATATACATAAAATAAATAAACATTGGGTCTGAAATTGAACCCCAACTAGCTACTATTGGTGATTATTGGTCAGATGCAGAGCTAGCATGCATAGTTGAGTTACTCAAGGAATTAAAATACCTATTTCCCAAGGGTTACCATGAAATGAAGGGAGTGCACGATTCCCTCATAATAATGACCATTAAGTCAAGGGAAGATGCACACCCAGTATGAAAAAGTGAATATCATATGAACCTAAACTTAAGGAAGAATGTGAAGGATGAGATCAATAATATTCTTGAAGCATGAATTATCTACCCTTTAAAGGATTATAAATGAGTAAGCCCCATGGTAATCAGTATAAAACATGATGAATTCATAGGGATATGCATTGAATACCATGTGTTGAATGAGGCTTCCATATTGATCTATTCCTAAATCCATTCACTGACGAGATCTTAGAGGGTGTATCCAACTGTGAGATTTATAGTTTCATATATGAATTCTTCACGTATCGACAAGTAAAAATCATGGGGGATGATAAGCCCAAGAATATTTTTTCTACCAAAATGGTCTCCTTTACATATAATGTAGTGCCATTTGGTTTGAAGAATGATCATGCCATATTTTCATGCATAGTAATTGTTGTCACCTAAGATTACACCCTTTGTTGAGGCCAAGCTTAACACCTCAGTGAAAATTTGTAATGTCCATAAGGTATGGGACCTTGATCCTTAGGACATACCTCTAGAGAAGGTATGTTCCTCAAATAACTATTCTAATGATAATATTACTCCAAAGCTAAGATACTAATATAAAGGGGAAAAGATGACAGATAAATGCATGTAAGTAAACAAAAGGAGGAAAAAAACAAACCAAAATTATACTTGCATGAACTATATTCCCATTCCATACATTTAAGACACAGAGAAATAAAAACATATAGAGTTAACTCACACACATCATGCCATCAATGAATAGAGATGTAAGATGGAAACTAAACACAAGTTAAGGGAATATATGAGAAACACTAGCAATATTTTATTTATAATAATAATATACATAGTCCATTATATCAATGCATGAAGATATTGAGTGCATTGTACAAGATCAACACTGAGGTCCCTAACTTTGAAGTTCAACCACCATTTGGGCATGGTGAATTTAAATTACGAAGAGGATCCTTTACAATGAAAACTAAATTTCATTATATAGAAAAACAATAAAAGAGAAAGGATCTTAGAAATTAAAAGATCACCCACTTCTCAACTACTAAAGGGAGAGTCAACATTAATACATGTAAACCAAGTATGAGAACCAGGGATTGTCTTGGATGATGCAAAATCATACCAAATCATGTTTTTTTTCTAAAAATGATTTAATGCTTGTAATTTTGGGTAATTTGATATGATTTGGGTGCCATTTCATTGATAAAATAACTAAAAAATAGCTTAAAACCATGCCATTAAAATATTTGCAAATTCTCCACCATTTCCTTTGACACCAGTACCAGATTAAATAATTGATCAAGATATTTACAATGGTATATTATGTAGGTGAACATGATCTTTAGATCAAAAAATATGAGCATTTGAAAATAGTGTAGAATTTGGTCACTGAGATTGGGTTTAAAATGGTTATGGGACCTTTAACTTGATTATTTAATCATAAAATGCACTTGAAGGGACCCACAACCACTCTAATCTTCAATATATTTCCAACAAGACTAATTTTTTGTGATTTGGTGGTCTTGATAAAAAGATGTGATATTTTAAATATCCCTAGCCATTTAACATGGTTGAAATCCACATATCCATCAAATTTAACTTCATGATTTCCTCTTTCCATGTGTATCTCCCTGATTGGATCTCTGATATCTATTTCCTACCCTAGGTAATTTTCACATCTCACATTTTAATTAGTTCTTTTCCCCCCTTAATGTCGTTGGGGATTCTAGGATCTCTTTACATTTTTGGTGTTACATTTAGTATCTTATTGAATCAAGGTGACTCATGATATTTTCATCTAGACCAATCATGTTCCTCTTCACTTTTTAGCCCTCAAGGTCACTTATACCTTATCCAATCTACCTTTTATTTCTTGAGTTACTTATACCTTACAAGGGTTAACTTTGTCATTTTTAATCTTAAGTGACTTGTGATTTGTCCACATAGACCAATCGTGGGTTGTTTGTGTTTGCGGGGCCTACCATAGGGTTCTCAATGCTCTTTGATTGGACACTCTATTGGATATAGGCAACCCATGATTGGTCCATGTGGAATAATCATGTCCTTCTTTGTTCCTCATGAACTTAGATTTCACCTAATTCTTTTGAACCCCTATTTACACAAACCATGAGACCATAAATTACTATCATTGGTCCATGTGGACTAATCGTAAGAACCCATGATTTTAGGTTTTCTCAATTTGACTCAACACGATGATAAAATCATTTAATAACTAAATCAAATCAATAAAACTTAGTTCATGGCCTTAGCGACCCAAATCATGACCCATCTTATCTCAACTCAGGAGACTTACATGAAAAGAGGGTGAACCGTGGAAACATTGCTCCATTTATTCTATGTGATCACCATTGTTATAAATATGACCCAATCCATTTTCTCAAAACATATGGGATTAATCCTAAGTGAAAAAAGGGAGAACCAAGTGAATAATGACCACCAAGTTTCCTCTTATGACCTTGATGAAATTTTACAGTTGATATCCTTTAGAAATTTGAGAATATAGACATCACTTCCTATTTTGAGCCTAAAAGTGAGATTCTGATCAAATTTAAGATGTTTCAAACTGTGTAAACCAAGAGCTAATATGTGTAATTAATTTGAACAAATTTGAAGATGTCCAATCATTTAAAAACACATGAATAATTAAGATCAAAATCTATTAAGTGAAGAAGTTGATACAATAAAGTGTGAGCTCATTTTAGTCAACATGTTTTATAACTCAGAGGGAATATCTTCTCATTAGATAGATATATTAGCTACTTGGCATATTAATTGGGAATGAAGCCAACATATAACCTAAAAATTGATCTTGAAAACTTTAAAAAACTCACCATAAATCCTGTTTGAGACAATTCACTTAAAATATGATCTAAATCTGATCATTAAAGCTTACATAAAACTGTGATCACACTGAAAAACTTCCCCAAAACCTCTGAGTTGTTAATTTGAATCTCTAAATCTGGGTGGAAAATATTTAAAACTGAATTTTTATTTAAATTATATTGATTGGTTCATAATTTCTTGGAAGTATCACTGATATGACTGTGCACGAAATGAAAAGAAGCTCACAAAACTATGTACAAAGTAGAAAATCATACATTATATAAATGAAAAATGTAGAGTGTGAATGATAACTTATTTTTCTAAAAAAAACTACACTAACCCTACTCTAACCATGCAAAAAAACAACTCAAACAAATACAAAGACTAGTTGGGAAAAATAAATTCTCTTTCTCATGAAAAAAGGACATAAAATCAAATTTGTGTCAAACAAGGATTATGAGGATGGATAAAACATGTCCAACATATCACTCTAGTTAAAAATTTCAACTAACTTGGCTTAAAACACCTCTATTTAATCATCATTCTATTCTTGAATGTGTTTAGGATGAATTTTGAAGCTTTGGAGCTCTACCTCATGCCTTGAAATAAACATGAATGGCGTCAGCTCAGATTCGAGCTCTGGAACACTTAGATATTGGATTGGGCACACATTTTTCATATATGATCTCATAAATTCTCCAAACAGGCCACCATATTTATATTTCTTCTCATGTAGATTGTGTTGGTTTGAAAATTTGTCGATTAGACAGGTCATGGGGAAACAGGCCAACAGTGTGCAGGGCATAGCCCCTCTTTGAGACAGCAAAGCAAAAATGGTTTATTACTATTCTATCAAGAAGGAATCTATGCAAATATACACTATTCTAATTTCAGGGGGTTTGGGATCTCATCCCAGTAGGGGTAGTTCCAACGAAAAACAGAAAATTAGGAGAGAAGGAACGGAGGAAGGATAGATATGAAGGAAGAAAAGAAATGAATTCCAAGATGGAAAGGTCAGAAGGTTTATGCTTTGGGCTGGTAGTAAACAGAACCAAACTTACTTACATAGAAAAACAAAGCAATACTGATGAACATATGATGATAATAAGAATGAATCCAATAGAATAGAAACATAGATCTAACTTAAGAAAGATCTGATGCAAATAACGCATATATTGAGCACAAAGTCTGAACATATATATTAATATCTCTTCTGTTATAAGAAGGCACAAATTCTTTCTTTCTTAACCTCATTTTTCATAAAAAAAATTTCCACCATGAATACAACAAGTATTCCAGTATTTATAGGAAGAGAAGAAGGAAGAAGACAAAAACAACCAACCACTATTCACAAAATATCTACAAAATATCTAAAAAGTCAAATGTTGACTTTGGGAAAGTTTTTGAATGGCAACATCCCATGATGCAACATGGATGATGTCAACATAAATGCCAACATAATTTTTAAATATTTTTACAAAAACAATCGAAATGTACACAAGAGGAGAAACTACTCCTCCTCATCTCTTGGCTTAAACAGAATGTCATGCTTCTGATCAGGAGGGGTGATGTAACACTGAGCTTGGTATTCCATAAACTTACTAATCATGGTCTGAAGTTGATTATGTTTTAGGACCCTTGAAATGGTCGCCAATAACTTCGCAAGTTTCTTTTTCAGTCTTGAGCTTGACAGGTAGCCCGACATACTCTTCGCATGCCTCAATCAAGTATCCAATGAAATCATGACAAGCTAGAAGGTTATTGATAGAATCTTGGTCAAAAGTGACCTCTGGTGCCAAAAATTGATCCCATTCATCTTCCTCCCTCAAGGTGAATGACTCACTGAGCATCACTAGATACATCTTGGTAACCATCTTCTCCATGTTATATTTTTCATCTAGGGCTTCATCCTTGATTTTATCTGTCCTCTCTAGGATATACTCCATTTGATCGACCAGGTAATCTAATGCGATGAGAGATTTGTTATGTGCCTGCGGGTGATCAATGACACCAACCTTTAATAGGTCATCAGTTAAGTAATCGACCATTGCCTAAAATGTTTCATGTTGCAATCTGACATTTTCCAACTCCTCAGAGAGGGATCTTGCTACTGCCTACATCTCCTTGTTTTCCTGATCTATACTCTGGTAAATTCCTATGAATTTCTTGATTATTTCCTGACTATTTCTAAGGATTCTCTCTATCTAGGAGGACACTCCCATGCCTTGTTCACCAATCTTAGCATATTCATTTATCTTGTTCTGACTGAGAACTTCAGTAGGCTCGGCGGCATTCATAGGAGGTGTGTTTCCCATCCTCTACAATGCTTGGAGGGATGTTTGTTTTGTTCCTTGAGTATTATATTCTCCTCCTTTGCTTCTTATAGTTTCTTGCAGAGGGCATCTACTACAGATAAGGCCTCTCCTTGCAGGCTCTCAGATGATGTTCCCATCATGACTTAGGTCACTGTAAAGTATGTAGGAGATAGATATTTATTTTATTTGGTGGGATTTGGATATGCAATCTTCATGACTCTCTCTCCTGAAACACTCTTAGAGAAGTGAGTTATAGCTTTTTGCTTCTCTAGTCCCTTCTTCCGAATGACAGAGAAGTCCATGGGTGCTATGGGAACCTTTCTCCTGAGTTGACCCAGATGGTCAGAGATCCAGCTTGGACTTATGGGAGAAGGAGTAGAGGGAATTGAAGAATAAATGGGAGTGAAAGGGGAAACAACTGAAGAGGCTGCAGGGAAGAACGTTGAGACACTTGGTGGTGACATTGACAAGGATTCCAATGCACTACTGCTTGTGGGGCCTGAAGTCACTACAGGGGAAGAAAATGACATGGAGGTGGAAGGGATCTTCAATGGGATGGAGGGAAACACTAAGCGACAGATCCGCATGTGAGGAGAAGATGGAAGAGGGGGGAGATGGAAGGGAGGAAGGGAGAGAAGAAGAAACATCCATTGGAATAGAAGTTTTAACGACAGGGGGAGGAGAAGGAGCGGAAGAATGAATGGTGGGTACCTCAGTAGTTGTAGTTGCTACCACATCCTAAGTGGATGTATCCATTGAAACTTCAATGGTATCTTCTTCTTTACCTGGAGATACCGGGTCGACCACTTGCTTCTCAGAAGTAGTAGGAGGACTTTCAGGAGTTTCTTCCTATTTGCTTGGTTCTCCCTCTTTATCCTTTCCTTTTCTTTTTAGCACCTTGGCCATTCTTGGAGGTGCTCTACCCGAAGGGGAAGTAGTGAAATTTACCCCAAGGTAGGTGAGACCATTCTGTTTGCACCAATGCTCGGTGCACTGTAACGTGTACTTGACCCTTTTCTAAATGGTCTTCGGTGCCCTGGCTCTATCGATTTCTGTGAATGGCCAATCTTCCCCATCCATGTCAAGGTAAACTTGATCAATTTCTTGATCAGGTTCTTGGAATCCTTTTGGAATGATGGCTATGCCATAATGGATGATCTCTACCAGAGCCAGCCAGGAGTGATCCTTTTGCCTAATATCTATTTCATGTGCCAGGTTGATGTAGATGTTCTCGATCTCAGGAACATGAATGGGATCAATTTTTTCCTTCGAGAGGCAAATTTGGCAATCGAAGGTATGCCTAGCTAGGAAGTTGTGCTTTAGATTCAACAAAATAAGCGTGGCATACATTTCCCATGCTTTTTCCAGTGTGGTGTAGGTGTATCAGCCCACCGTAAGGGGGAATGGAGTTCCTCATTTCTTTCTCTTCATGCACCTCTCTTGGTATGTGATTAGTTAGCTTGACAACTCCAAGAGGATCAGCTTGGGCCCTGCATACATTGGTAGCTTTGTCGGTTCACCCTCAAAATTCACTACTCTAAGATATTTGAATGTGGGGAACTACGTGAACAATACTCCCCACTTCTTTTTGATAGCAGTCACGCTCAAGCTGGTCTGACCATGTCTCATATTCGGCCTCACTAGGTAGATCCTCATAGAAGAAGACATCATTGATTTTGGAGAACTGAGGGATGTTGTTCTCAAGCCTTAGCTCTGGGTAGTACTCATATATTTTTACCTGGGGCCATACCCCATTTCAAGCTAGGCTTGTGAAATCTCTCATTGATGCTGCAGCATATACGACATAGGAATTCATATAGAAATTCCCAGTTGTGAGGACCTGTTGGAGCTGTTGATAGATGGTGTCGCTGATGATTTCTCCCCAGCTAAAATGTTGCTCAGGAACATTCTTGCTCATGGTCTCTAAATACCTCAGCATCAATTTATTGAAATAATGGGCATCAGGAAGCCCAAATACTTTGTTAAGGAAGTTTATTGTATCACTCAATTCCTCATTGAAATCACTGCAGTGGATGGTCCGAGGCCACCTGCTAACTAGATTTTTGTTCTTAAGATAGAGCTCGTTCATCATTTGCATGCATTTGTCTTCATTTTCGTCCCATGCCTTCTTACAGTCTTCTAGGCTTATGGCGACATATTTCTTGTGATGAGGAATGCCCAGAGTTATTTCAAAATGACGAGCTGTGAGCTCAATGATCATCTTTCCCTCCTTATCTTTGACACATCTTGTGTCCTTGTTATAGAAGCGGGCAACCAACATGATAAATTCATTATTTACAGCACTTACTTGTAGCCTAGCTGCAAAGTGCAATCCGCTGCCCACCAATTTGTTCATTCAGGGGCCACTAGTTGCCTTGTTGGTTCTTTCCCAGAAGTCTTCCATATCAATGTGCCCAAGTTCAGAGTCTCTGATAGTGAGATCACTCTCTGCGTATGAGTAAGGAATCCTAACTTTCTAATATTTTTACTTCATCTCTTATTCTGTCAACTTCGCTTTCCCTTTAGACTTGGTTGGCTTTTTGCTTGATGAAGACATGTGTAGGCTTGAGGATGGCTGTTGTTGTTTTGCAAGGAGGATCAAGGAGGTCCAACATAGAAGAGCCATGTCAACCCTCATGTTATCCATAATAAAATCTTACATAAAGAAGAATGAGCAATTATAAGGCTTAGGGAATAAGTTCACAGTATTCTGCAGAGGCTTAAAAAGGTTGGGTGCACTTTTGGGGATGTCAACATGCAAAAAGTTGCGGCAGTGTTGATAGGAGGAAAGTTTTGCCAAAGGGTTTGTTGATGGCGAATCATAGCACCCCTGAATGTCTGCAACTCAATGGGTTGAGACTCTCAGTGCGATTGCATAACATGGAGCTTTTCCCAAGTGTGGGACCTTGCAAAAACGGAAAAGCTCTCCGGATGAAGGCCGGTTCCTATTCCTCTGTTCATATGCACACATAGAAAATGCAGAGGGTTTACTAAAAAAACCTAATCTAACTTGCCAAGGAGGCATAGGGTAAGAAGATGCATAAAAATAAACCTAAACTAAAAAGGTGATGCACTGAGGAATGAAGGACAACTGTCTTGCCAATAAACACAAACCATTAAAATGCAATGCAAGATCATGCACAGATAACAAAATTTGTAGTGAAATATCAAGAGGATGCAAATGAACATAGAGAGGGTTGATAATCATCCACAAACATGCATTATTTTCTCCAAATATTGACACAATACACTACAAAATGCCAAGAGGCAAGGTTGCATTACAGTTTTAGATGGGAGGTTTGAACTCCACAAATTCACTTGCCAAAGAGAAGAAGGGAGGGGAAATACAAGAATCTCCAACCTTTAGAAAGAAGCCCCTCCTTACAATTTATAGGAAGAATGAGAGAGGGAAGAGAGAGGAAATCCAAATCTACCCCAACCACCTCTAGGTTACATTTAATTTATCTCATTATGGCGATAGGTGAGAACCCTAGCAAACCTAAAAAGTGGCGAACTGTATTTTACATTTTTAAGAATTTATTCTCACCCAATTAAAGATATCTAGTCGTAGTTGGATAGAGGACCTCCTAAGATTTCCGAAAATTCCAACCTTGCATGAATCCAAGCTCCTTGTGAAAAGTTATGGCCATTTGAATATCTGGGTCAGGGTCTGCTTCCTATCAGCGCTCGAAATGTTATGCCTCTTAAAGATGCACCCCAGCGAATCCATCCTTATGTTGACATAATCTTACATGCACCAAGGCACAAATTTCTTCATGTCAACACCTTATGTCGTGTGTCCTTTACCTGCGCCAAGGCGTGAATTTCTTCATGTCGACACCTTATGTCGTGCGCCCTTTACCTGCGCCAAGGCACGATTTTCTTCATGTCGACACCTCATGTCGTGCGCCCTTTACGTGCGCCACAACAAAAATTTCTTCATTTCAACACCTTATGTCATACGCCCTTTACCTGCGCCAAGGCACAAATTTCTTCATGTCAACACCTTATGTTGTGCGCCCTTTACCTGCGCCAAGGCACGAATTTCTTCATGTCGACACCTTATGTCGTGAGCCCTTTACCTGTGCCAAGGCACAAATTTCTTCATGTCGACACCTTCTTACCTATGCCATAGGTGCATCCATTTTCATGTCGACATCTTCTTACCTACGCCATAGGCTCATCCATTTTCATGTCAACATCTTCTTACTTGTGTCATAGGCGCATCCATTTTCGTGTCGGCATCTTCTACTTGTCTATATTTACCCAGGGGGAGATATATACAAAAATTTGGCGACTCAAAGGGATCACCTGCCTACTAGGTAGAAAATCAGTGGCCTTTTAGCAATCCATTGGGCATGGAGACATAAGCAATAACGTGAAACCAACTTGATCTCTGATCCCGAGCCTGATATCTCAACTCCTCCGAGAGCACACTGAACTGTAGAAATTCAACCTGAGAGCAAAAAAACCTGTGCCAAAGCACTTAGGGAAATTGAAACCTAACTACAACAATACAATGTGCATACGCACATAGAGGAATTGAAATCTAGCTAATATTTACAAGGGTAAACCTTTTCCTTTTAGTAACAATTTTTTAGATAGATTCCATTAACCAGAATCAGGATTTCTTCTCCATCTAATGTAGACAATTGGAAGTAATTACTACTTTTACATCCCATGACCATGTAGGGGCCACTCCAAATGGAATCAAACTTGGAATGCCTTCCTAGTTTTGCCCGATCTGCATCCCATTTCAGAACTAGATCCCTTCTTGGAAGGTCCTTGCTCTTGCTTTCAAACCATCTTTTTACTAAGGCCTGATCCTTTTCAATCGTCTGAATTGCATGCTCTCTGATTTATTCCAATTCCATCAACTCTACATATTTGGCCTCCATTGGTTCGAACTCAGACAACTCCAACTGCTTCATGAGCTCCAATGCTGGGAATTCTAATGATATAGGAAATACTACCTCTTTCCCATAGACCAACTTGTAAGGAGAACTACCTGTAGATCTCTTTGGCATTATCCTGTCAGCCCATAATGCTGATTTTAGTTTGGTATGCCATGTCCTTTGGTTTTCATCCAGAGTCCTTTTGATGATTCTTAGCAAATTCTTGTTTGTGGACTCTGCCTGTCCATTACCTTGCAGGTAATAATTTGAAGAGGTGCTCAAATAGATTCCATTCTTGACAGCCCATTATGTAATCTTGGAACCTATGAATCCCAATGCATTGTCTAATATGATAGTGATCGGCACACCGAACCTGGTCACTATTCCTTCATAATAGTCTATTATGTTAGACTCATTTGCTTCCTTGAGCACTACTGCTTCGGTCCACTTGGTGAAATAGTCTGTTGCCGTGAGAATCCACTTGTGGCCTTGGCTTGAGTTTGGATTTATGACCCCAATGAAGTCCAATCCCCATTGCATAAATGGTTGGTCAACCAAAATTGGGTGCAATGGAAGCGCTGCTAGTCTTTCTTTTCCTGTGAAGAGTGCACATTTCTTACACTTTCTTATCCATGTATAGCAGTCACTGAACACTGTGGGCCAATAATACCCTTCCTTCATTATCTTGAGAGCTATTATTCATGGGGAAAAAATTCCTCCTGAATCTCCATCATGAAAATCTTGTAACACCCTCTCAATTTGACCTGTCCCAATGCACCTCAATAGAACTCCATTGATGTCTTTCTTGAACAAAACACCATCAACAAGCACATATGGAATGGCTTGTAATTTGAAGTATCTCCTTTTTTCTTTGCTCAATTCTGGAGGGCATAGGCCTACCTGTAGGAAGTGTATCATATTCTGAGTCCAACAAGGAGTGGGCACATCATCATTTTCCTGTTCTTGACCATCCTGTAGTACCAAGACAGTCTCTTTTTCATCACCTACTTCAACTTGCTGACTCAAAGCTAGTTGTTCACATAATCCCTTTCCACGGACCAGCTTAGTGACCTTAATTTCGATGTCATATTCCATGACACGAGTGATCCATCCTGCATGTTTCTCATTTAGATCCTTGTTTAGAAGGAAGTCCTTGACTCCCGCATGAGAGACCAATAATTGGATCTTGTTGTTTGAGACTAGGTGCTTGAATTTCTTTAAGCTTCTAATCACTGCAAGGACATGTTTTTCAATGAAAGAGTACCTAGTTTCATATTCCTCCAAGCCTTGACTGAAGAAAGCAACTGGTTGTTCTAATCCTTCTTTGTTTTGTTGTACCAGGATTGCAGAAATTGTGTCTCCACCACCAAAGGCATATAGCATGAAATCCTTGGAGAATTCTGGATTGACGAGAGTTGGAGCTTGAGATATAGCCTCTTTTATTGCCTCAAAACTTTCCTTGCCTTCAGATGTCCACTTAAATGTCATGCTCTTTTTCAACATCAGCGTTATTGGCTTTACGAGAGCTACAAAGTTTGGAACAAACCTGCGGACAAAATTGATCCTTCCTAAGAAGCTTTGAAGAGCCTTCTTATGACTTGGCAATGGCAACGCTCGAATTGCTTCAACTCTTTCTAGGTCAATCGTCAATCCCTCCTTTGAAACAATATGGCCTAGAAGTTTTCCTTCATGAGCCAAGAATATACATTTTTTGGGGTTCAATGATACCCCAAATCTTCTACACCTCTGAAATACCTACCTCAGATGAAAGAGGTGATCCACTGCATTTTTGGAGAATATGGTGATGTCATCAAGATATATCAGAACTATTTTATTGATCAACCCCTTGAATGCCATATCCATTGCCCTTTGGAAAGTGGCTCCAGCATTTGATAGCCCAAATGGCATCTTCTTGTAGGCATAGGTGCCCCATTTGGTGGTGAAAGCCGTCTTGAACTGGTCATCTTCTTTCACCATTATTTGATTATACCCTGAGTAGCCATCTAGGAGAGAGAATCTCTCCGAACCGGATACCACTTGCAATATTTGTTCCATTGAAGGAAGTGGGTAATGGTCTTTGAGAGATGCCCTGTTGAGGTCTCAGAAGTCTACACACAACCTAATTTCTCCGCTCTTCTTCCTGACCGGAACCAAGTTTGCAACCCAGCTTGAGTGCTTGATCGGGAATATAATGCTCACCTCTATTAGCTTGTTTAACTCTTTCTTCATTAGAGGCTCAATGTGGGGGTTGACTGGTCTCTGCTTCTGCCTGATGGGCTTAGCATCTGGATCCAATTCTATGGTATGTTGTGCCAACTTCGGATTGAATCCTCTCAAGTCTTCATAGCTCCAAGCGAAGACATCTGGGAATTCTTGGCAAAGCTATATGAAATCTGATTTCTCCTGCTCAGTGGCCACTTTACCAATTTGAAGTGTTCTGCCTTCCCCAACCGGAATTGGCTCTGAATCTTCTCTCTTGACCTACATGTTAGCCTTTTCCTTACGAAACTGGTCGTTAGGGTTGAAGATAGACTCCAATGTTACTAAACCCTTGGGAATCTTGTTTGTCCGCAGCTGCACTACTTGATCACTGTACTGTTGCTCTAGTCTATCCTAATTCCTAGCTGAGAATTCAGCCTCTTCTTGTAAGAAATTGACGATCTGTTGATCATTCTCAAACACCTGCCAGCTTGTGTTATTATCTGGAACTGCTGGCCTCACAATCACATGGATATGTGGTTGTGTTTTTTCCCTTCTGATGTTGTCAACCACATCAAACGTTGCTCCAACTGCTGTGAGCCTATCCGCGGCTTCATTTTTCTTCCTAGGTATGGACACGATGTTGAAAGCTTCAAAATCCTCAACGAGGTCCCATACCCTGTTCTTGTAGTTCTTCAGCAGGTCATTCTTTGTAGCATGTTGTCCCCTGACTTGATTGACGATTAGCTCACTATCCCTGAACACCTGCAAGTTCTTTATGCCCTTTTTCCTGGCCCAATGAAGTCCATGAATCAAGGCCTCATATTCAGCTGTGTTGTTTGAACAGGAAAACTGGAAATAGAAAGCTGAATAATATTTGATGCCTTGAGGTGAAACAAGCATAGCTCCTCCTCCTGCACCTTGCCTACTCCTTGATCCATCGAAAAATAATTGCCATACCTCATTGTCATCCTTATGGTTTGGTTTGGTGATGCTAGGAATAGGCTGGTTTTCTTCATGTATGCAATAGACTCCTAGCTCAGATTCTTCTATTTCTTGGTAGGGATCAAAAGCATGTACCTTGCTTGCCCATTCATCAAGAGTCAAATCTGGGATGCTTCCAACTTTGGTGTCAGCTTCATCTGTGCTTGGATAATCTTCTTGATCAAATGCTGAATAGTTGGCATTGATTTGGCTTGGAGTATGAGGCTCAATATGAAAGTTTGCAATTGGTTTGGATCTGATTGTGACCTTAGTACCATATCTTGTTCTGAACAACATGTGTGACCAGTCAGCAGATAAGTAGCCTCCAATTCTAGCTGTGAAATCCCTTGATAAGCATAGGGCAAAGAGTGGTGGCAAATCTATCACTGACACATCTTGCAAAACGGTAACGTTGGGGCATGCATGCAAGATAAGATTCAAACCTTTAATCACTCCCACCGTTGCTACTGCTTTCCCATCCAACTGCACTACCCCCTTTGATATGACTTCATATTGGAGACCCAGCTGATCAGCTATTTGCTTGGGCATGACAGAACTACTTGCCCCAGAATCAATCATGCAATTGTGTACTAGTTTATCCCAAATAATTAATGAAACATAGAATGGAGGGGGCTTAAAAACTTTACCTTGTTGTCCTCCATGATTCCCTTCAGGCTGAGCAGCATTTGTGAGGACCTTCTCTTGCATATGGACATGCTGGTTTGAAGTTGACCAATTCTTCATGGCAGCTTGTAGAAGATCTCTTTGGCCTGGGATGGATAAAGATTCCCACATTGATATATTCACATTTGTCTTCTTCATTTGATCAATGATGCTAAATGGGGATGAAACATCTCTTTGCTGTCCTTTAGTCTGTGCATTCCTTTCTTGTGTATGGGCAGCAACAGCTGGCATTTGAGTTGGTTTAGAAGGTGGTTTGGGCTGTCCTTGCATGTTTGGAGCTGTATTTTGCTTACCGACACCTTGTGGAGTGATGGAAGGTTGTAGATCACTTGGAGCCAATGACTGCCCTTCACCAATATTCCTCTTCTTTGATCTTGTGTTAGCTGCTACACTCTGAGAAATTGTTTGATTCATGCCACAAAAATCCTCAGCTTGCCAATTCGCAAGTGCAGTATCATTTGGAGCTGTGTTTTGCTAAGATGTCCCTTGTTGCTGATTTGTTTCTTGACTCACTTCACCCTCTATGCCAGTAGTTTTCACCATCAAGGCTTGGTTCAAAGCACCATTGAAGCACATAGATTGGTTGTGAGGTTCATTGCATGGGAAACACCAATCATACTCTTGAGCTATGTTGTTTTGCACTGGCACTAAGGCTTTAGAAGTAGATGCAACATTGGGGTTATAGGGCTGAAATGGTCTATTGGTGGGAGGCCTTACTTGGCTTTGATTTACAGCTGGATTGGGTGGCCTAGCTTGGTACTGCGCTTGAGGCTGATACGGTCTAGCACTTTGAGCTTGCTGTCTTTTGATAGTCACCAGCTCATTTCCAAGGTTCTGCAATTGTTTCATAACCTCTTGGAGTTCATTTGAAGCACTAGAGGATGAAGTAGAAGTTTCATTTGAACTTTGATTTCTAGGAGTGGGAATAGGAGCCAAAGTGGGTGTTTGACTAGTGCTTGGATTTTCTAAGTTTGGATACAAGGGCATGGGAGGCCTAGGAGCCAGCTTACCAGCTTGAATAAGACAATTTTCAGCCCTAATGGCAATGCTATAAGCAGCAGGTAAGGTTGTGCCTCCCATAGATTGAATTAACATAGAAATATCAGAATTCAAAAGCCTTAAGATAGTATAGAAAAGCACCTTCAGCTGTTGGCCTAACGGCCACTGGAATCCTATCCCAAGACCTTTGAAATCTGAAGTTGAAGTCAGTCAGCTGCTCATTGGGAGCTCTCTTGATAGTTGTCAATTGTTCTAGTAGAGACAAATTGTCTCCCTTTTCTCCAAACTGCTCATGGAGAACTATGCATAACTGATTCCAATTTTGGATAGAACCTGGCTCCAAGGCTCCTAAACCATTGCAATGCCTTCCCTTTGAATGAAGATGCCAGCAATTTGACAGCAACATCCATTTCATTTATCTCATGGATTGCACAAACGTTAGCAATGTCTTTGACATGATCACCAGGAGTGGTATGATTTTCTCCAGTGAAAAATGGAATGTTCTTCAATGCTGCAATTGGAACTAGATTCTGTGCATTGAGGGCAAGTGGACTGCTACCAGTGAAGTTGACAAAAGGGTTTTGTTGTGCCATTCTGATTGGCCTAAGAATCCTTGTTGATTGGATGAAAGGTCTACCAGGTGGAGGGGTTGATAAAGTCCTGTTAGGTGGAGAAGGTGATCTTTGTGGTCTTCTTCCTCTCCTTCCTCTGCCTGGTGATAGTTGTAAGTGGACAAATAGACCCCTCTTCTCGAGTATCAGACCTGGTTTGAATTCTTCTCATGTACCTGGGCAACCTGTGCTGCTATACCACTAAATTATACCCCTTCAGAGATGCCAGATGTGTTGGGGAATGAGCCTCAAAAGGCTGGATTCTGCCAAGTTACACACCAAACTTGACAAATATTAAAAATAGAATTTAAAAACTTGAAGGACCCAGAAGATATAGTTCTTCAATTCGGTTATCAGGTTTTGTTGTGCAACTACTAATCCCCAAAAGGTACAGGAAAAACTCAGGTCATGCAAGGCAACTTACAAAACCTGAAATACACCGTGTCAGAACTTGGGACATGCTCAACACCTGGGAAAACCTGAAATACTAAAAAACCATGAAATTTTGAAAGTCAAAATCTCAAAAATCTAAGAATACCCTTTTGAAGATTACCCCCAGATCTATCAACTGGTGAAATTTTGACTTGTTTTGAGCAAGTTAAGCCCTTGAAAATTGATTTCAAAGTTTAGCCTGGAAGGTGAAAAATCTGAAATTGTAAAACCTGCAATTTTTTAGTCCAAATTTCTTGAAAATTCCTTCAAATCTTGTGGAATGACCTCTTGTCCCACCGGGCATGCCAAAACTGTTGATGGTGAATCACAACACCCCTGAATGTCTGCAACTCGATGGGTTGAGACTCTTAGTGCGATTGCATAACATGGAGCTTTTCCCAAGTGTGGGACCTTGTGAAATCGGAAAAGCTCTCCGGATGAAGGCCGGTTCCTATTCCTCTATTCAGATGCACACATAAAAATGTAGAGGGTTTACTCAAAAACCTAATCTAACTTTCCAAGGAGGCAGGGTAAGAAGATGCATAAAATAAAACCTAAACTAACAAAGGTGATGCACCGAGGAATGAAGAACACCTGTCTTGCCAATAAACACAAACCATTAAAATGCAATGCAAGATCATGCACAGATAACAAAATTTGTAGTGAAAGATCAAGAGGATGTAAATAAACACAGAGAGGGTTGAGAATCATCCATAGACATGCATTATCTGCTCCAAAGATTGATACAATACACTACAAAATGCCAAGAGGCAAAGTTGCATTACAGTTTTAAATGGGAGGTTTGAACTCCACAAACTCACCTGCCAAAGAGAAGAAGGGAGGGGCCAAAACAAGAATGTCCAACTTTAGAAAGAAGCCCCTCCTTACAATTTATAGGAAGAATGAGAGAGGGAAGAGAGAGGAAATCCAAATCTACCCCAACCACCTCTAGGTTACATTTAATTTATCTCATTATGGCGGTAGGTGAGAACCCTAGCAAACCCAAAAAGTGGCGAACTGTATTTTGAATTTTTAAGAATTTTTTCTCACCCAATTAAATATATCTAGTGTGAAGTTGGATAGAGGACCTTGTAAGCTTTCTGAAAATTCCAACCTTGCGTGAATCCGAGCTCCCTGTGAAAAGTTATGGCCATTTAAATATCTGGGTCAGGGTCTGCTTCCTGTCAGCGCTCGAAATGTTGCGCCTCCTGAAGATGCACCCCGGCGCATCCATCCTTATGTCGACTAATACTCTTACGTGTTCCCTTTACCTGCCAAGGCATGAATTTCTTCATGTCGACACCTTATGTCGTGTGCCCTTTACCTGCGCCAAGGTGCAAATTTCTTCATGTCGACACCTTATGTCATGCGCCCTTTACCTGCGCCAAGGCACAAATTTTTCTTCATGTCGACACCTTATGTCATGCGCCCTTTACCTGCGCCAAGGCGTGAATTTCTTCATGTTGACACCTTATGTCATGTGCCCTTTACCTGCACCAAGGTGCGAATTTCTTCATGTCGACACCTTATGTCGTGCGCCCTTTACCTGCGCCAAGGCGTGAATTTCTTCATGTCGATACCTTATGTCGTGCACCCTTTACCTCCGTCAAGGGACAAATTTCTTCATTTCGACACCTTATGTTATGTGCCCTTTACCTATGCCAAGGCACAAATTTCTTCATGTCGACACCTTATGTCGTACACCCTTTACCTGAATTTCTTCATGTCGACACCTTATGTCGTGCGCCCTTTACCTGTGCCAAGGCGCGAATTTCTTCATGTCGACACCTTATGTCATGTGCCCTTTACCTTTTGTTATTCCCTTATCTACCTGAGGGGGAAGATATATACAACTTACAAAGGAGCTCAATGTGCCAAAGGAAAACTACTTGGTGCATATTCGAAGGACACAACATCCAATGTTTATGTTGTCCAGAATGCGACTGCACCTTTGCAAAATTTTGCTAAGTGTTTATTACACCGGGCACAGGTTAGAGGTATGTTACAAGTGGGGACAGTGTGCCAAGGCACGACTATGGGGACTAGAACATGTAAAAATAGTGCACAGAGGCTTTAAGTGATTTCTTCTCCTCTTTTTTTTTGGTTTTTCAAATGGTAAAGAGAGGTTTTACAACAAGATAATAAGTAGTGAATGTGGTTTTAAGTTTTTCAGAGGCAAGGGGCCTTCCAGATTTGCAAATCTGGAAGGAGAGGAAAAGGTGTTCCCAAATGGTTATGGATTGTTAGGTTTTTTATTTTTAGATTTAACCTTTTGGTTTATAACAACCCTAAAACCTAACAATAACAAAGAAACAAAAACCACAAACAATAACAAGAGTGATAAAATCCACTTACCCAGTTTTATAAAGGATGAAGGACGATGTTGGGGTCCACAAACTTGAAAAATGGAACAAGGGCATGACAAGTATAGCTGACAGGCTCAGAGAAATACTTTTCACAATTTTCAATTCATGAAAATGACAGGTGTTAAGCGCTTATTTATAGAAAATTTAGCATTTATTATGCCACCAACTTTCTTTGGCACGGGTTCTAGAGTGTCGACATGGGTGCAAATGTGCCTTGGTGCAAGCTGGTTAATGTCAACATAACATTTTTAGCACCTTAAGTGCATCTTTCATGATGTTAACACAAAATTTCCTGCACCTTAGGTGCACATTTTTCTATGTTGACATGATGCTTTTAGCGTCTTAGCGCATTTTTTAGGTGCATGTTTAACGATGTTGGCATGCCATTTCATGTTCCAAAGGGGCACAACTTTATTGATGTTGACATGTCACTTTGGGTGCTAAAGGATTTTCTAAGGGGCGCATATTTGGTTGAGTCGACACAATATTTCTTGTGCCCAGTTCAAAAAGGCACAATTTTGTTCTTTTTTTGGAATGTTGACACCCCAAAAACTGCGCCGGCTCTAAAGAAGCTAAAAATGGTTAAGTTCTGAAAATTTGTTTTTTTTGTTGAAAGGGAGTTTTAGGAAATTTTGAATGTTGTCAGACTTCTTCAGGGGACCAAAACAAAATTTTGGTATGGTTATCTACAAAATTTCCCTTGTCAATTTTATAGGATAACAGCTAGATCTTTTGGGGAATCTTTAAGTGAAACTTAAGGGTAGAGAATCCCATATTTTCATGTGCCTATCCATTGGGTTAAAGAGAGTCAAAAACAAGGGCAACTAAAAAGGGAAGAAGGAGAACACACAACAAACAAGAAACAAACACATGACAAAAGAAAACACACAACGAAAGAAAACTATACAAAGAAGAGAGAAAGCTCTACTTCTTTAAGATCTTTAGGTGCTTCCCACTGTAGGGAAGCAAGATCTTAGGTCCATCTAGATATGAGAGGTAGAAACCATTCTCTCCATTGAGTTGCTTGATCTTGTATGTCCCTCTCCAAAGAGAGTCAAACTTCCCGTGCATACCTTTCGGTTCTCTTCGTTTGTACCACAGAAGGACAAGATCCCCTACTTGGAAATCTCTTTGCCTAGCTTTCTTGTCGAACAATCTCTTGACTTGATTATGATGTTCAATGATCTTTTCGACCACTTTTACTCACTTTTCTTCAAGCTCTATCAGGTACATAATCCTCTTTTCAAGAGAACTCTGAAAAGTTTCATCTTCGATTGCTCAAGCCAAGCACAGAGCAAGAAGTTCTGCAGATACAGGGATTTCAGCATCAGTCCCATACAACACCTAGAAAGGTGACATGCTGAGAGATCTCGTTAGAGTGATACGATCCGCCCACAAAGCTTCGTATAATGATTTGTGCCAGGACCACTAGATTTTCATTAACTAGTTTCCGTATGATAGTTACTAGGTTCTTGTTGCTAGATTCTACCTAACTATTTCCCTGAGGATAGTAATCTAGAGGCATGAGCCAAGGTTATTCTCATATCCATAGCAAAAACCAATAACTTCCTGTGAAGAGAAGTTGGAAGCGCTGTTAGTGATGATTTTGTGTGGAATGCCAAATCTTACAATAATATTTTCCTTGATGAAGTTGCAAACAACTTCAGAAGTGGTATGTTTGATAGGTATGGCCTCTACCCATTTTGTGAAGTAATCTATTGTTGTTAGGATGTAACTATGTACAAACACTCGATTGAGGATTGAGTGCTCCAATGAAATCAATTCCCCATTACCTAGAATGGTTCATCGATGATGATGGGCCTGAGGGGGAATGCAGCCAAGTTTGGTTTGCCAATGAATTGTTGGCAAAGTTCACATTTCACTACCTAAGTGGCTACATCCTGAAATAGCATTGGCCAATAGTACCTGGCCCAGAATGATTTTATGTGTTGTTACCCATGAAGAGAAGTGACCATCATAGTTTGAATCATGAAAACTCTTTAACAATCTTATCTGCTACGGCTTATCAACACATTGTAGGAAAACACCATCAATTCCATGTTTGTACAATCCATCATCCCATACGACATATCTGTGCAGCTCTGAGCTTTACTGCATCCACTTTTCCTTAGTGGTTAGATGAGTTGGGAACTCACCATAGGTGAGAAAGAATGTGATATCGGAATACCATTCATCGTTGGTTGCTACAAATAGAACCATGGGTAAAGAATCCATGCTTTCTCTAGTTCACTTTGTTCTTCAACCTACATGAACAGCTTGCTCCTCAGGTATCTCTGAGTCTTTATTTTCAGCCATTAGCTGACACAGGCACTCTTACCCCTTACCAACTTGGTTGGTTTGATGTCTAGATCGTATTCTTGGACCTTTGTAATCTAATTTCCTCGTAAGCTCCCTAAATCCTTTTGAGTCAGGATAGACTTAACGGTTGTGTCTGGAACCAACACCACTGTGTGAGAATTCAGAATGTAGTAGCAGAAAATTTTTGACTACTTTTGACTATGGAAAAATGCATGCATCTCCAACTGTGACATCTTCAGTTCATGTGGCTTAAGAGGATAACTCATGAAAGGAATGGGGGATTCAATATCCTGTCAGAATTATTTTTCATCAAGATTGTTTATATAGTATGCACAGACGCATAACTATACATGATGAAGTCTTTGATGAAGTCAAGACATACCAGCACAGGTGCATGAGTGACGGAAGTCTTTATGTCTTTGAATGATTCCTTGTCCTTCCTCACTCCATTAAAATGTTTGGGATCCTTTCATCATATTAGATATATGATGAGTCTTCTCAGCAAAATCAGGGACGAAGTGTCTGAGAAAATTTACCTTTCCAAAGAAAGAGTGAACACCAGTCTTGCTTGTAGGAAAATTAAGGCTCTGAATAGCCTTGACTCTTTCAACATCTATCTTAGTTCCTCCTCTCTACTTGATGAACATGTCCTGAGTAGCTTTCCTTCAGTGACCCCAAAAACTAGACTTCTTGGGATTTAGTGAAATCTCATGCTTCTCGAGCATCTAATCACGTACTTGTTCTAAATGATCGCATAGTGATCATTTCATTTCTTAGAGAACACGGTCAAGTAATCTAGGTAAACTACATGATGACCTTTCCCATCATACCTTTAAATGTGAAGTCCATTTCTCTTTGAAAGGTGGCTACTAGTGTTGATTAAACCGAATAGAAATTCTACTGTAGATGAAGGTACCCCAAGGGGTGGTGAATGTTGTCTTGAATTGATCTTTAGGCATGACCTGAATTTGATTGTAACCCAAAAAACCATCCAAGCATAGACAACATTCTGAACCGGTTACCACCTGTAGCACTTGATCCATTATCAGCAATGGATAGTTATCTTTTAAAGATGACTGGTTCAAGTTGTGAAATTCTACGCATATGCGTATGTCACCATTCTTCTTCCGCACGGGTAAAATATTTGACAACCCAAGGTACTGTGATGAATTGGAAAAATAATTCTCACATCCAACATCTTTTGAATTTCAGCCTTGGATGGTACCTGAGATCTTGGGGTTGTAATGCCTTTGCTTTTGATGAAAAGACTTAACATCAGTCCTTGAGTGGGATGTCATGTTGAATGTCCTTTGGCCTGAAAGACTTGAGATCAACATAATACCATGTTAATACATCCATGTAATTTTTCAGTAACTTGAATGAATTTTTCATTTCTCTTCAGAACATACAAAACTTCTCTGATGTTCATACGGAACAAGGATGTTCCATAGTACCCAGATTGACAGATTCAGTTTCTGGAGAAGATGGAAGGATCATCCTATCACTTTTTCTTTACAAAATGGTCATGATTATCAAATAGTCATTCCAAGGAAACCAAACCTTTCAGAATCTTGTTTCCTTTGAGCTATATCACTGTTTCTTTTTCAGATTCGTGTGCTTAACTAGTGAGAGACTCACAACACGCAGAGGTTGATCCGTCAAAATGAAGCTCTTTGAAATTGTCCAGCTTTCTCTAGAAAAGTGATAAGCTGGTTTTCATCATTGAACACTTGCCAGTGCTATGAATTATCTAGCACACTCAGGTGAAAAACCACCTCAATGGTATATGTATTTGTCTTTAACCCTGGGTGAGGGAGCATGAGGGATGCTAAGACAGCCAATGAATCAGCCATGTCATTTTGAGCTCACGAGGACTGATTTGATTGAGAAAGCGTCAAACTCTTCGATGTTATCCCATACTACATTGCGGTAGTGTCTGAGCCAGTCATTCTTTACTGTAGTATATCCCTTTCACTTGATTGACAATTAGCTCAGTATCACCTTGTAATTTTAGATTCTTGATTCCCTTTCTCTTTTGTCAGCTTGCATGTCAAGTAACAAGGATTCATACTTAGCAGTATCTATTCGTATTGAAGAACTACAATTTGAAAGAAAGAGGGAAAATCTCCTCCTCATGAGATATAAGAACTATCCCCAGCCCCGCATCCACTCATTGCATAACTACCATCAAACTACAACGTCCACACTTTGTTGAGATCCTCTTCTTGAACAAGAATGTCCATTTTATCTGTGTTGGTGGACAAGAAGTAGTTTCCCATCCTTGACGATTCGAAAAGAATCTGAGCCTTGAGGGTCATCAGAGTTTTTGGCTCCCTAACGATATTTCTTTTTTGTGATTCTGGATCCAACATCTGCATCACTCCTTTGATAGGGATCCTGGCTTTGGACCTAGTCCATGTGAATTTCCCCACCAACTTATTTGCAGAAACTCCTCCCTAGCAGTATTCCCGTAGGCTGTTGGAATATCAACTACAAGGATAGTCATTTTTACCCTCTTCTCAGGAAATTCCATGAATGCAAACTGCGCATCTTTGATCTAACCAATCAATGGTACTTGCTTGGTTTCCATAGATTAGCATCTGCCAAAAAGTTTGGTAAATGTGAGGCCCAAAGCATGGGTGACCTTTACTGGCATGACATTATTAGAAGCTCCAGAATCAATTATACAAATGCTTAGCTTATGACCATTGATCAGGAGAGACGGGTAAAAAGGTTCAATTTTTCCTCGATGCGGAAGTCAAGGAAACATTTACGTGAGACGTTGGAGGCATGGGAAGAATTCCTTTTGGGGAAGTAGGAGGAAGGATAGTAACCTAGCTTTAGATATACTTAGTTAACCTTATAAGTTGCTCTGGGTTGGACTAGAAGGTATTCAACCTCAGACATCTGAATCTTAGTCTTTTTAGCATGATCAATTATATCTAATGCAACCAAGGGTTGTGCTAATGAAGGAATGAGTCCTTCATGTTAACGTGTTTATGGAGGAGGATTACTAGTCTTTATGGAATTGGAAGAAGGTTAGATTTGGAGGAGAAACAAAAGAGGAAAAGATTTCTTTGCAATAGGTTTAACAGGAGGTTGAGCAGGGAGGGGATTACCTCTTTAAACGATCATTGGCTGTGAAGTTGGCCACAACCTTTTCCTTTCATTTTTCAGTAGTAGTAGCCTTTGCTGTCTTTTCCTTGCGAGTGAGTAAAAACTAGTGTACGATTGTCTTCTCGCATACCCTTGCGTACCCTCTTCTTCATCATATTCCTCATCTTCAAATTCCATGTACCCGATAGTAGAGTCGTTATTTGGTTCACCAACATCTTGATCATCTTTGTCTTACAACAAAGGTTCTTTGTAATTTGTATCATCTTCTTCGATCTCAACCAAAGCATTAACCAGAGGGGCTTTAATGGCTAACCTTGGAGAAGCTGTATGCAAATGCAGCCTTTGAGGGGCGTTTTTTGGAGTGAATTTCCTCATTTGGATATCTCGATATGAAGTATTGGACAAGGCCTGAGTGAATTAATTCTTTAATGAGAGCAAGTCATTCGCCATCTTCTAGAAAGATGGATCTGATGAGGTGGCCTGAGAAAAAGTTGAAGCCTTTTGATTTTGATGGTTCACATCTTAAATCACTAAATATAAGTAGGTTTTATTCTACCCGAATGGCCACATCTTAAGTAGAGGACCAAGGTGGGTATTTGTTCTTGTAAAAGTAAGAAACTTACTCTAGAACTCATTACGTTCACAAAGAAACACTTTTGGTTCTTCTAGTGTTGGCAACATGGTAGGCGGAACACGATTTATTAGCGAATTAAATCAGGTGATAAAATCACGCATGGTTTCAGTGGCCTCCTTCTTCATATGAGTGATCTCACGATAGTAACGCAAATGCATCTTTTAAAGGCCTGTACATGTCCTCAAATGTAGTTTGGAACATGGCCCAACTGGTGATAGATCTGACCGGTAAATGTTAGAACCACTTCTGACTCCAAGCCCTTGTAAGGTCTTGAGAAAAAGATGTACTAGATACATCCTCATGATTCATGTCCATAATACTGCATGACATAATAAACACAGCAATATGCACATCCATGCTTTGATTTCCACTCCCATCAAAATTTAGGAAATTCTTTATAATTTCCATGTGAGGGAGGGAGTTGAACTAGGATGCGGCAGTGTTAAAGGACCCATGGTGTTTCCCTATGGTATAGGTAGACCAATCACCAATTGAAAAGTGGGAAAGAGAACGTAAGTAGGGATTTTAGTTCCGCTTAGCAAAAGAGCACTGCAAATCGATGTCAAAGCACCTTATGAAGTCCAGATCTTTCGTGGAGGCGAGGAACTTCTAGCTAATCAATCCATTGAATTTAGTGATGCGAACCATGCTGGAGTGATACTGAAATCATGTGCCTTTGAAGTATATTGAAGATCAGATCAACTTCTCAACGAGCTCTTCTACCACGTGTAAATTTCTCACCCACCAGTGTACCCGTTCAGATCTGCAACAATTAAGAATAGATTTACAACAATTTTTGTTTGTTTGTACTTGCTAATTTTCTAATTTTTCTGGCAAAAATCAGCAGCATGTACTTTTTTAATATTTAAATTTTATCCTCTTAAATAAAAACCGATTGTGGTTTATTGACAAAGATTAATAAGGATAAAAAGTGGGTCAATTTAGAAAGCTAATTTTAAGATCTTTGACCTGAATTTTGCAAGGTTTTGAAAATATCGTGAAATATCAGAATCTCAGATATACTAAAATATACAAGTTTTTGTAAAAAATCAATGAACTAAAAGCTCCTATCTGGTCCAAATCTATGATTTGTATAAGGAAATTTTTAGTTTTGATCACTTCTGCAAAAATTTTAATTTTTAACAAAGGGTTAAAATTTGCAATCTGGTAGTGATTTTTACAGATTTTTTAATTATTTCCTTAGTTTGATCCCCAACGTAGAGTCACCAAAAACTGTTGGTTTGAAAATCTTCTAGTTAGACAGGTCATGGGGAAACAGGCCAACAGTGTGCAGGGAATAGCCCCTCTTTGAGACAACAAAGTGAAACTGGTTTATTGTTATTCTATCAAGCAGGAATCTGTGCAAATCTACACTATTCTAACTTCAGGGGGTTTGGGATCTCATCCCAGTAGAGGTAGTTCCAACAACGAACAAAAATTTAGGAGGGAAGGAATGGAGGAAGGATAGATCTGAAGGAAGAAAAGAAATGAATTCCAAGACGGAAAGGTCAGAAGGTTTATGCTTTGGGCTGGTAGTAAACATAACCAAACTTACTTGCATAAATTATTAAATCAATACTGATGAACATATGACAATAATAAGAATGAATCTAATAGAATAGAAACATAGATCTAACTTAAGAAATATTTGATGCAAATAACACATATATTGAGCACAAAGTCTGAATACATATATTAATATCTCTTCTATTACAAGAAGGCACAAAGTATTTCTCTCTTCACTTTCTTCATACAAAAAATGTCCACCTGGAATACAACAAGTATTCCAGTATTTATAGAAGAGAAGGAGGAAAGAAGAAAAAAACAACCAATTTACTATTTTACAAAAATATCTACAAAATATCTAAAAAGTCAAATGTTGACTTTGGGCAAGTTTTTGAATGGCAACATCCCATGATGCACACATGGATGATGTCATTGTAAATGCCAACATACTTTTTAAATATTTTTACAAAAATGAGATCAAAGCGTACACAAGAGGAGAAACTACTCCTCATCATCTCTTGGCTTTAAAAAAAAAAATTCTTCCAATCGGGAGAGGCGATGTGACACTGAGCTCGGTATTCCATAAAATTACTGATCATGGTCTAAAGTTGATTATGTTCAGGACCCTTGAAATGGTTGCCAATAAATTCACAAGTTTCTTTTTCAGTCTTGAGCTTTTCAGGTAGCCCGGAGTACTCTTCACATGCCTCAATCAAGTATCCAATGAATCACGGCAAGCTAGAAGGTTATTGATATATTCTCGGTCAAAAGTGACCTCTGGCACCAAACTTTGGGTTGTGATATCTTTGAAGAGCTGGATTGTATCATCTACCTCCCTTAAGGTGAACAACTCACTGAGCATCCCTGGAGACATCTTGGTAACCATCTGCTCCATGTTGTATTTTGCATCTAGGGCTTCATCCTTGATTTTATCTATCCTGTCCAGGATATACTCCATTTGATTGACCCAGTAATCCAATGTGATGAGAGTTTTGTTATGTGCCCACAGGTGATCAACGACACTGAACTTTAATATGTCATCAGCTGATCAATTAACCATTGCTTGCAATGTTTCATGTTGCAATTTGGCATTGTCCAACTCCTCGGAGAGGGATCCTGCTACTTCCTGCAGCTCCTTGTTTGCCTGATCTATACTTTGGTAGATTCCTATGAATTTCTTGATCATTTCCTCACTATCTCTAAGGATTTTCTCTATCCATGAGGACACTGCCACGCCTTGTTCCCTAATATTGGTGTATTCATTTATCTTGTCCTGAATGAGAACTTTAGTAGGCTCGGTGGCAGTCATAGGAGGTGTGTTGCCCATCCTCTGCAATGCTTGGAGGAGATGTTAGTTTTGTTCCTCTAGTATTCTCTTCTCATCCTTTGCTTCTTGAATTTTCTTATAGAGGGCATCTACTGTAGACAAGGCCTCACCTTACAGGCTCTCAGATGAGGTTCCCATCATGACTTGGGTCACTGTAAAGTCTATAGGAGACAAATCTTTCTTTTCTTTGGTGGGATCTAGATATGCAATCTCCATGACTCTCTCTCCTAAAATTCTCTTAGAGAAGAAAGTTATAGCTTTTTACTTATTTGGTCCCTTCTTCAGAATGATAGAGAAGTCCATGGGTGCTATGAGAACCTTTCTCTTGATTTGACCTAGATGGTTAGAGATCCAGCTTGGACTTATGGGAGGAGGAGTAGAGGGAATGGAAGAAGAAATGGGAGTGAAAGGGGAAGCAACTGAAGAGGCTACAGGGAAGAATGTTGAGACACTTGGTGGTGGCATCGACAAGGATTCCAACGTGCTGCTGCTTGTGGGGCCTGGAGTTACTACAGTGGAAGAAAAGGACATGGAGGTGGAAGGGATCTGTAATGGGATGGAGGGAACACTAGGTGATAGATCTGCAAGAGAGGAGAAGATGGAAGAGGTGGGAGATAGAAGGAAGGGAGAGAAGAAGAAACATCCATTGGAATAGAAGTTTCAACGACAGGGGAAGGAGAAGGAGTGGAAGAAGGAATGGTGGGTACCTCAGTAGTTGTAGCTATGACCACATCCTAAATGGATGTATCCATTGAAACTTTGGTGGTCTCTTCTTCCTTACCTGGAGATACCAGGTCAGCCACTTGCTTCTCAGAAGTATTAGGAGGACTTTCAGGAGTTTCTTCCTATTTTCTTGGTTCTCCCTCTTTATCCTTTCCTTTTCCTTTTAGCACCTAGGCTATTCTTATAGGTTCTCTACCCAAAGGGGAAGTAGTGAAATTTACCCTGAGGTAGGTGAGACCAATCTATTTGCACCAATGATTGATGCGCTACAATATGGGCTTGACCCTTTCCTGAATGGTCTTCAGTGCCCTGGCTCTGTCAATTTCTATGAACGGCCAATCATCCCTATCCGTTTCAAGGTAAACTTGATCAATTTCTTGATCAGGTTCTTGGAATCCTTTTGGAATGATGGCTACGCCATAAAGGATGATCTTTTCCAGAGCCAGCCGAGAGTGATCCTTTTGCCTAATATCTATTTCATCTCTTGATCTCAGGAACATGAATGGGATCAATTTTTTCCTTTAGGAGGAAAATCTTGCAATCGAAGGTAGGCCTGGCTAGGAAGTTGTGCTTTAGATTCAGAAATTCAAGTTTAGCATACATTTCCCATGCTTTGGTCAGTGTGGTGCAGGTGTATCGGCCCACCGTAAGGGAGAATGGAGTTCCTCCTTTCTTTATCTTCTTGCAACTCTTGCGGTATATGATTAGTTTCCTTGACAACTCCAAGAGGATTAGCTTGGGCCCTGCATACCTTGGTAGCTTTGTCAGTTCACCCTCAAAATTCACTTCTTTGAGATATGTGAATGTGGGGAACTACGTGAACAATGCTCCCCGCTTCTTTTTGATAGCAGTCATGCTCAGGCTGGTCCTACCGTGTCTCATATTTGGCCTCAATAGGCAGATCACCTCATAGAAGTAGGCGTCATTGATTTTGGAGAAGTGAGGGATGTTGTTCTCAAGCCTTAGCTCTGGGTAGTATTCATATATTTTTACCTGGGGCCATACCCCATTTTGAGCTAGGCCTGCAAAATCTCTCGCTGATGCTACAATGTATACAACATAGGAATTCATATAGAACTTCCCAGTTGTGAGGACCTATTGGAGCTGTTGAGAGATGGTGTCACTGATGATTTCTCCCCAGCCAAAATGTTGCTCAAGCACATTCTTGCTCATGGTCTCTAAATACCTCAACATCCATTTATGGAAATAATGGGCATCAGGAAGCCCAAATACTCTGTCAAGGAAGGTGATTGTATCACTTAGTTCCTCATTGAAATCATTGTAGTTAAAGGTATGAGGCCACCTGCTAACCAGATTTTTGTTCTTAAGATAGAGCTCATTCATCATTTGTATGCATTTTTCTTCATTTTTGTCCCATGCCTTATTACAGTCTTCTAGGATTATGGCGACATATTGCCTATGATGAGGAATGCCCAAAGTTATTTCAAAATGACGAGCTATGAGTTCGATGATCATATTTCCCTCCTTATCTTCGACACATCTTGTATCCTTGTTATAGTAGCAAGTAACCAACATGATAAATTTGTTATTTATAGCACTTACTGGCAGCCCAACGACAAAGTGTAATCCACTTCCCACTAGTTTGTTCATCCAGGGGCCACTATTTGCCTAGTTGGTTCTCATCTAGAAGTCTTCCATATCAATGTGCCCAACCTCAGAGTCTCTGATATTGAGATCACTCTCTGTGTATGAGTCAGGCTTCCTGAATTTTTGATAGTTGTACTTCATCTCTTGTTCTATCAATTTCTCTTTCCCTTTAGACTTGGTTGGATTTTTTCTTGATAAAGACATGTGTGAGCTTAAGGATGGTTGTTGTTATTCTGCAAGGAGAATTAAGGAGGTCCAACACAGAAGAGCCATGTCAACTGTCATGTTATCCATAATAAAAGCTTGCAAAAAGAAGAATGAGAAATTATAAGGCTTATGGTGCAAGGCGCAAGTTCACATCATTCTCTAGAGGCTTAAAAAGGTTGGGCACACTTTTGGGGATGTCAACATGCAAAAAGGTGTGCTAGTGTTGATAGGAGGAAAGTTGTGCCAAAGGGTTATAAAGGGTGCACTTTTGGAGAGTGTTGCATGTCAAATGGCAGTGCCAGAGGATAAAGTGTAAGGCGTAGGTTTACAACATAAAACATTCTATGTTGATGTCAAGGATCATTCATCTGCGCCTTAGAAAATTTTCTTTAACTGGGTGCTACGAAAGATGTTGTTTCATGGCTTGTAAGTGCACCTGGGGCACAATTTCAGAAGATGTTGCAAAGGAGCTCAACGCACCAAAGGAAAACTTCTTGGTGTAGATTTGAAGGACACAACATCCAATGTTTATGTTGTCCAGAATGTGCCTGCACCTTTGTAAAATTTTGCTAAGTGTTTATTACATTGGGGGCAGGTTAGAGGTATATTGCAAGTGGGGACAGTGCACCAAAGTGCCACTGTGGGGACTGTAACATGTAAAAATAGTGCGCAGAGGCTTTAAGTGATTTGTTTGCAATTTATGTGATTTCTTCTCCTCTTTTTTTTTTTGGTTTTTCAAATGGTAAAGAGAGGTTTTGCAATAATATAATAAGTAGGGAACGTGATTTTAGGTTTTTCAGAGGCAAGGGGCCTTCTAGATTTGTAGATCTAGAAGGAGAGAAAAAGGTGTTCCTAAATGGTTATGGATTGTTATTTTTTTTATTTTTAGATTTAACCTTTTGGTTTATAAAAACCCTAAAACCTAACAATAACCAAGAAACAAAAACCAAAAACAATAACAAGAGTGATAAAATCCACTTACCCGGTTTTATAAAGGACGAAGGATGACGTTGGGGTCCAAAAACTCGAAAAATAGAACACAGGCAAGACATGGATAGCTGATAGGTGCAGAGAAATACTTTTCACAATTTTCAATTTGTGATAATTACAGGTGTTAAGCACCTATTTATATAAAATTTAGCATTTATTACACCACCAACTTTCTTTGGCACAGATTCTAGAGTGTCAACATGGGTGCAAATGTGCCTTAGCGCAAGCTGGTTAATGTCAACATAACATTTTTATCGCCTTAAGCGCAACTTTCATGATGTTAACACAAAATTTCCCACACCTTAGGTGCACCTTTTTCTATGTTGACATAATGCTTTCAGCACCTTAGCACATTTTTTAGGCGCATGTTTAATGATGTTGGCATGTCAGTTCCTATGCCAAAGGGGTGTAACTTTATTGATGTTGACATGTCACTTTGGGCGCCAAAGGATTTTCTAAGGGGCGCATATTTGGTTGAGTCGACACAACATTTCTTGTGCCCAGTTCAAAAAGGTGCAATTTTGTTTTTTTTTGGAATGTTAACACCCCAAAAACTGTGTCGGCTCTAAAGAAGCTAAAAATGGCTACGTTCTAAAAACTTGATTTTTTTAAAAGGGATTTTTAGGCCATTTTGAACATTGTCAGACTTCTTCAGGGTACCAAAACGAAATTTTGGTATGGTTATCTACAAAACTACCCTTGTCAATTTTATATGATAACAGATTGTTTGCAAGTTGTTCTAATTTGTGATTCTTTAGTTCCTCTTCTAGAAATACCTCTGATCTCACATTTAGGTCATCATTTTACCTCTCAGCCTCATACATGAAGTTTATGACACTACATTCATCCTCCCTAGCCTCATGGAGATCCATTTAAACAACTAAAGTATCTAAAGATGTGTTAAATTGATCAAAGTTTAAGCATGGCAAAACCGATAACAATACACCGAAATAATATATTTAGAGTTGAAAACATTCAAGATCTCTATTCATTATAGAAGTATTACATATATAGCTTTATTTGATCCTATAATGAAGGAGTCAACATCAATCCATATTAACACTCCTACAACATCTAAACACACTCCTAAGATCACTCAACTATCCCATTATTCACTCAACCATTATTTATCTATGAGTTGTACAAGACAACTCATTATTTTCACACACTAATATAATAATGTTACACAATATTTCTGTAACATTCACTCCCCTATTGTTAACATTACTATTTCCCTACATACACTCCCCTAATTTTGACATGGTACAATATAACTCTGTCTTCTACTGCAACGTGATGCACGAGTGTTCCTCATATTTTGGATCAAAATAAATGTGTGTAAACTTTCAACTCACTGACTTTCTTTCTGCACATGACCACAACTATATGATGGAACACGTCCTGCATTTAATCCATGAAAATAATGCACTTAGAATTCCCCTGGTAGATCATCTTCATAAAGAAGGAAGGCAGTCAGAGGACCACAACACCTAGTAAAAGTTTTATCTACCTTTTTACATATGTGGTTTTTTTGATCGACCACCAACCCTTTCCAAATCTATGAGTGTTGCAATAAATTTAGAGACATACTCTACAATGTTTTCTACTAGGAGGTTACATATAGGAATTTCTCACACATTACAACTGAACAGGAATTCACTCTTGTTCTCATTACAAAGCAATGAAACTATAGAAAACACACAACAGAAAAAACATGGCCACCGAATCTTCATGCGGCCTCATTGATGGTTCTTGAAAAGAGGTCGTTGGTTTTCCTCCTGCCTCCATTGCCTCCAGCCTCCATCGTTCTGCTACTTAGCTAGCAAAATGTGTTGATGAAGTTCAATTTATAAACTCCTGGGTGTTGGTTTCAACCGATATTTCACCCCCTCACTATGGATGTCACGTACAAGTGAAAGTGCATCCAAAAAAAGTGAGACAATTTTTTTAATTTTTAATTTTTTTTAAAATTTGCCAAAAATGGAAAAATAATTTTTTTACCAGCAACAAAAAAATAGGATCGATGCGTAGAACTTGAAAAAATACACATTTTCAAAAAAACCGATACCTCAATCTGATTTATCAGCTGAAAGTTATCGTGCTTACAAGTTCTAAATTCAACTTCTTTCTGGATCCTTTCCAAAAATGGAAAATTTATTTTCTTTTCTTATGTTTTTTTCTTGTATGTCCATAAATGGAAATAAACAGATAGAATACCTCTGTTACAACGGATCCATACTATAGCTAAAACCATATTCCCAGATGACTGTGGATTCACCCAAGAAATATGTCGACACATCCAAATGCCCAAACAGTTGCGGATTCACCCGAGAGATACGCTGATGCATCCAGGCATCCAAATAGCTGTGGATTCACCTAAGAGAGACCCCGTTGAACTTAGACAATCTGTTTGTTTTGAAAATCAAACACAGACCAACTTTATTCCCAGTAATGGCGTCGGAAGACAATTACTTCCATGTTAAAATAGCTCACAAACTCCTACAAGAAATCATTATAGTCTAACCTGCTCTGATACCAGAATGTTAAATTGATCAGAGTTTAAGAATGGAAAACCAGATAACAATAAACCGAAATAATATATTTAGAGTTGAAAACATTCGAGATCTCTAATCATTATAGAAGTATTACATATATAACTTTCTTTGATCGTATAATGAAGGAGTCAACATCAATCCATATTGACTCTCCTACAACATCTCAACACACTCCTAAGATCACTCAACTATCCCATTATTCACTCAACCATTATTAATCTATGAGTTGTATAAGACAACTCATTATTTGCACACACTAATATAATAATGTTACACAATATTTCTATAACAAGATGCTCTTAGTTTTTGGGATCTTCAATCTCCAAAATGTACAAGTTCTAAACATGTTGAATAATGAGGAACCTTGCACTCAAACAAAACATATTTCTTACCTTGAATTTCTTCCTTAGCCTTCATTTGAATACCATTAGTTTCGAAAAACATTTCCATTTCCTTCTCAAGATTAATATGATCTATCTCGAATGCTTCCTGATTTATTTCCATGATATACACCTTTGTTTTCACAAACTGAATACTTTCATCATCAGAAGAAGAATCATGCCATTCTAAAATCTTGAACACATTGTTTTCTTTGGTGAAAGTTGTTTGAAATGAGAAGGAATTTTTTTAAGGGGATATACGTTGATCAAAATTTCATAAAAATATGGTTTGAGACCAAACTTTATGATCTAGCCTTATGCAACTTCCAAATGATCTTCTAAAACATGTCCCTGTCTTTCTAACTCAATGAATTTGAGAAAATCTTGTCTGATTTTCTCCTATTTATGGAATTCCAAGACAGGTGCATGGCTTGGTGTTGAAATATTCTTGGATTGTTTTATGGTTTTATAATTTATCTACATAATTATTAAAATTGGAAACTATACCACCCATAAATATCATAGGGTAATTGGGATTTTCCAAATTTGGATAGTAAATGAGTAGAGCCTGTGAAATACCATAGTTCCTCAAAGTTTCATGATAAAATTATAGAGAGTTAGGTAACCCCATAATCCTTAATTGGGATGGAATTTGGTGAAATATAGAAGATATTTGAGATTTGATAAGATTCTTGATAAGAAAAAGGAGGATTAGGTATCATGGGGGATTCTTGGATTTAAAGTGTAAAATTAGGAAGTTTAAACATACAATGAGGAGTTGAAGGAAATTTACAAAGTGAAGGAAGAAAATGATTAATGAGAATGGATTTTATTTGTCCTTCGTAAATTAAAGTCCTCTAATCTTAGACATAAACATTAAAATATTTAGGAAGAGTGTTTCCCCCAAGGGATTGAATCATAAGAGAAAGGTTAGAATCAAAAGCTCTCAAATAATACAAGAATGCATACTTAGGTGAGGTTTGACTTCTTAAGCAATTCTCCTTCAAGTCCTTGTGAATACGAGGTTTATGCCTAAAATAAGATCCATTGAATGATATATTAATGGTGTTGAGATGTTAGATGATATATAGTATTTTTATTATCTATGAAACACCTCTCTAGTTCCTCTCCTAGTTGATCCCATGTGGAAATGGATTGTGGAGCCAAATTTAGGTACTATTCATGGAATTTCCCTATGATGGAGGAGATAAGAATTCTAAGACAAAAATTATCCTCTCTGATATTATGAAACAATGGTTGGCCATATATTATATATGATCAACAACACCAAGATCTCCATTTCCATGAAGGAGAGGCATATTTTTCAGATGTGATTTCAATATATGATCCCACTGCTGAAAATGGAGGGGAATAGAGTTGAATTTAGGGAAAACGTAAGATATTTGGAGAGTCATGGAGGAGT
Organism: Taxus chinensis; assembly: GCA_019776745.2. Taxonomy (NCBI): domain Eukaryota; kingdom Viridiplantae; phylum Streptophyta; class Pinopsida; order Cupressales; family Taxaceae; genus Taxus; species Taxus chinensis. Next base: position 96,412,547 of record CM034151.1, read on the forward strand.
GGAGACAACAAATATGAATGAAATATGATATAAAAGTGGTATTTGAAGTAGAGAATGGGTCTTTAAGACTAGTGGAGTCACTAGGTGTGGTGAGATGATGCCTCCAAAGGATAGATACCACTAAGGAACACACCAATATTATTGAAATGATCTATAAATGACTCAAGATGTCCCACTAGGTGTTGTAAAAAAATTTATCACATGAGATTGAACTCTTTTTTGAAGCCAAGATTAGAACCCTTAGTGAAACATTGGAATATTCCCAAGGTGTGGGACCTTTATTATTAGGTTAAACCTCTAGAGGAGGTTGGTTCCTCAACTAACTATTATGATGGCAACACTACTCCAAATTTAAGCCATTGATTACAAAGGGAAAATGGGAAGGAGAAATGTAGGAAATAAAACAAGAAAATGGGGTGGTGATTGTACTAAATAGAAAGGATATCTCTCCCTAAGAGGAACAATAGGAGGGAAAATATAGTACCAAGAGGGAATAAACAAGCCACAATTCACCCTGCATAAACTAGACTCCCGTTCAACACATTTAAGACAAAAATAAATGAAAACATGCAAGTATATCTCACACAAATCATGCCATTAATGAATAGAGAGGAAAAATGGACAATAAACACAAGTTAAAGGAAGATATGATCCGTAATAACAATATTTTATTGATAAGAATAAACATTCTCCATTAAATTAATGGGGGAATGAATTGAGTGCATTCTATAAGATCAAAATAAAGTTCCACAACTCTAAATTTCAGCCACCATTTGGGCATAGTAAATTAACATTCGGAAGAGGATCTCTTACAATGATAACTGAGTTGCATTATATACAGAAAGAAGAAAATAGAAAGGCTATTAATAATTAAAAAAATCACCCACTTCTCAACCACTAAAGGGGAAATCAACATTAATACATGTAGACAAAGTATGGGTTCCATTTCTTGTCTTGGATGATGCAAAATCATATCACATCATTTTATGGTTGCTCAAAATGATTTAATGTTGGTTAGGTAGACACCGAGTTTTCGTCACCCATTTACACCATGTACACACACAAATTTAATAATTAAATATATCATTCTAACATAAGCTAAGTCATTAAAATCACCCCATAAAATCATATTTTACTTACTCTAACTCCCTTCTAACCTTCCTAACCATCTACTACTCATCTAGACCTATTCTTACCCCTTTTATATAACCCTCTAACATCCCAACCTCCTTACCTCGCATCCTCACACATGCAAGCCCAAGTTGGAAGTGGTTAAAACCACTTCCAAGTTATTTTCTTTGCAAATTTCAGATTGCCAACAATCTTAACCAATCGCCAATGATTATAAATAGGAACATACAATTCATGTTTTTGGGATCCTCAAATTTTCTAGGGAAAATCTTTCATTCTAGCAATCTTCAAGCACTGTAGCGAATCCTTTTCACTCTAGGAGACCATACAACATCACATTCTAAAGCCACACATTAAATACCCTCTTCACATCATTAGATAGTCATCAATTCATCATCACAAGCCCAACCAGTCCTTGTAAGCATGTTACAACATTTTCGTATCGGTAAGCTCTACCTATCTATTCTTGTTTTCATTTCATTTACACATTGAAAAAAAATAAAATCAATATGTTTCAGTATCTATTTTTAATCAGTTTATTTTTTCATTGAACAATTAACTTTCTCATAGGAATCACCCATGATTCCTTCAATTGCCCATGATTATCCAAAATCTCTTCTGATTTCTGTGAATCACTTGATATTGTTATCAATCTAGTCATCTCTATCAGTCATTGCATTTTATCATCCTTTATCTATCAACTTGGGATTAATTTGTCTATTTTCAAGATGTGTCTCATATACATGACTATTCTATGCCAATCTCATCCAATCACAAGCCTCTACGATCTTTCGATAGTCTAATAACTATTTGTGAGGGAGCAGTTCGATATCCTCCATGAACTTACTTTGTGTGATATCACTTTTGCACAGAACTAGGAAGACATTAAGGAACAGTTCAAGTTCCTCCATGAGATACAAAAATAAATTTAATATTATTGGTATGATTACTTTAAATACCTTGAGATTTCCTCCACTCTATCCTGGGATTCTTACAAAGATAAACGTTACCTCCCTATATATCTTGAATACTAAACTATCTTTGTCATTATCTATCTTACTATCTTTATAAATCAGCTTAATTGTATCAAAATGACATGAAATCCTTTAAGGAAGTCCCTTTAGATTTTTCGAATCAGCCTTTTTCAAGCATCTTGTTTTCCTATCTATCTAATATATATTGTGTAGTTGTCTTTGTTTATAGGTCTCCTCACTCGGAGAAAGGAGGAGATCTTTTTCACTATCCACATTTCACCATCTCGACCTTGCGACTGTCAGCACAAGTATCAATAAACCCTATTAACTATTAGTTTTAGGTACTTCCTGTAATTGATATCATTAACTAAAAAATACCTAATATAGGTCATTGGGGGTGATTTGATCTATTTTGGGTGCCATTTGATTTTGAAAAAAACTAAAAAAGAGATTGAAAATATGTCATTAAAATATTTATGAATTCTTAGCTATTTCCTCTAAAACTAGTCTCAAATTAAAGCCTTGATCAATATATTTATAGTGGTGCATTGTACATGTGAACAATATATTCAAACCAAAATATATGAGCAGTTGAAAATGGTCCAAAATGTGGTCACTTTTCTTGGGTTAAAAATAGATATGGTCTCTTAACTTGATTATTTGATCATAAAAGTACCTAAATGGACCCAAAACTACTCTAATCATGATCTAATTTTCAATATATTTCCAGCAAGACCAATTTTGCATGATTCGATGGTCCTAATCAAACGAGGTGATTATTTGAAGATCTTCAAGTCATTCAACATATTCGACGTCCACATCGCTATCAAGTTAAACTTTATGATCACCTTCTAACATGTGTCTCTCCCTAATTATATCTCTGATCTCTACTTACCACCCTAGGTTGGTACCACGAGTCACATTACGATTGGTTCTAAGGCCCCATTAATTTCCTTGGGGATTCTAGACTCTCATTATTTTATTGGGGTTACACTTACTATCTTGTTGGATCAAAGGTGACCCATGATTAATCCACGCAGACCAATCACACTCCTCTTCATTTTTGGGCTCTTGAAGTCACTTATGGATTGGCTAGTATGTGAGATTATTATGCGAGGATAAAATTAAAACTTGTGCATATAAAAAAGGTTGAACTCTAGTGGAACTGAGAAATCTCTAAGTAATCAACAAGTGTATAATCGAAAAAAATAATGCATGGAAAAATAGTCTACTCATACTCATATATCAAAATAAGAGGGTACATATAGGAGTGATGTGTAACTACCATATTTGGAAAATCATTCCCTCCATGAGGGAGAAAGGAGTTATAATTACCAAGATGGAATGTAACTCCTACGAAACATATGATAATGACAAATTCTACGATGGAATATGGAATATGTCATATAACTCCAAAAGACCTATGACCTCACCTAAGTGAGATGACTCACCATGTGATGTGGAAAATGCCTTGAGATGATAAGGAAAATACCTCACACCAACACCCCCCTTCATCAAAGTTGAGGTAGAGGGATGGAAATATAGAAAAATAAGGAGAACTCTCCTAAAAAACTAAAAGATGCATCATATGGATCCTAAAAACTAAAGGCTTAATGAGGTACCCATGTATAAACCAAAATATTTCTATAAAAGAATAAGAGGAAAGGAAGAATAGAGATATTGAAGAAGATGATGGATGCAAAAGACCTCACCCCTAAAAAAGAGTGAAGTGAAGGAACTTTGCTTTAGTGAAGTTCTATGTTTAGATGTTTGCAACCTGATCAAAAGTCTGATCATATTTCAATTCGATGTTGTCTCCATGAATTAGTTATCATATGAAGTGAATGTGGATCTCAATATGCTTCATATGCTAATGTTGAACCATATTTTGGAAAAGCAAGATGGTGATAATGTTGTCACAATAAATGATAGTAGGCCATCAAAAGTGAATACCAAAATCTATTAGAATCCCCTATAACCAAACAGATTATGTGGTAGCATTTACTGCTCCCCTCTATTGTGCCTTTATAGATGATATTGAAATCACATTTTTCTTCTTGCTCGACCAATTGATAGGACCCAAACCAAGAGAAAAAATGTATCCTGAGATATATTTCTAATGATCGAGATCACCAACCTAATCAAAATCTGTAAAACTTACTAGATCAATCTCCATCCCTCCTAAGTAGTGAAATTCATTAGTGTGAGTTCCATAAACGTAGTGAAGAATCCACTTTTCTGCTCTCCAATGCAAATCATGAGGCTCATGTATAAATATAGATGCAATCCTAATAGCATACAAAAAATCCAAATGAGTGTGAGTCAGATAGATCAATCTCCCCTACAACTGGTGATAAAGAGAACCATCAACTATGGGAGTGGAGAAATCAACAACTAACTTTACCATGAAAAGAAAAGGAGTAGGAGATGGTTTACAAATGGACATGTGTAACCTCGATAGAAAATCAAGGGCATATTTAATTTGTGCAATCACAATTTCTGAGTCAGATTGTGAAATTTGTATCCCAAGAAAGTAGTAAACAAACCTAACTCATTCATGGAGAAATTTCTGGCTAAGCCAGTCTTCATAAAATCAATGATTGAGGAATAGCTACCCATAATCAACAAGTCATTAACATACATACAAATGATGAGCATGGAGTCATCCTTCTATAGAATGTAAACATTAGGGTCAGAGTGACACCTAGTGAACCCTTCTGCAAGAAGAAAGGAGTCCATCTTGGCATACAAATTCCAAGGGGCTTGTTTAAGGCCATAGAGATACTTCTTTAACTTGAAAATGAGGGAGGAACTATAGACATAACCTAAGTGTTATTCCATATATATTTATTCCTCTAGGTACCCATGAGGGAAGGAACTCTTAATGTCCATCTCATGGACTCACCATCTATTCACAACAATGATAGCGATGGTCATCAAATGGAATTCATCTTCGCAATGTGAGAAAAGTTTTTTGGATAATAAAACCTAGCTACATGGGAGAAAACCTTAGCTACAAGTCATGTTTTATACTTTTTGACATCTCTATAAACACCATAATATTTTTGGTACACACACTTAAACCAAATTATTTCTCTTACTTTTTAAAGAGGGGTGATATCCCAAGTATCATTCTTCCTAAGTGAGGATTAATCCCCATCCATGGTAGAATATCACTCGGGAATCATAGAAGCCTCCCAAAAAGGCTAAGGTTTAAAAGAGGAGGAAAATAAGGTGCACGGTCTAATGAACTCTGAATGAGTCCATATCTCATCTGAAATATCCCTTATCTAATCTCCAACATTTTTCAAGGTCTTCCTTTCCAAATGAGGACTAGGAGGAGAGTCAAGATAAAAATCTATAGATTCTTCACTCGAGTGAAAATGAATAAAGTTGTCATCATCACTACTATCAGAATCAGAAGATTCCAAAGAATGAGGAGTGGGAGGATAAGGATTATTAGGAGGATGATGATCAAAAAAATCATCATCAGAAGAATTATAATTAGAATAAGAGAGGGGTATAAGTACCTAAGTGTGTGGAGAAGTGGAAGTCAAAGATGAATCATAAAACTTCAAAATTATCTCAATATAAATATGATGAGTAGTAGGGTTCAAAAATCTATATTCCTTCACGATATCAAGATAACCTAGAAATATACAAGGTCTAGACCATGGTTCGAAGGAATTATGTCCCTTTTTAAAAAATTTAGCCATAACATTGGATCTAAAGATCCAAAAGTGCTTGACATCAGGTTTGGACCCAAACCAGGCTTCAAAGTGTGTCATCCTTCTTACTTCATTTTGTGGAACAAAATTTTTAATGTAACAAGTGTAGTTCATGACTTCTACCCAATACTGTGGAGGAATGGATTTAGAGTGAACCATACAATTTTCCATCTCCTTAAGTGTTTAGTTGTTTCTTTCCACAAATCCATTTTATGAAGGGCTGTAGGAAACTATACATTGCAAAGAAATCCTTTCAGAGATAAAAAAATATTTGAATCTATTTCTCACATAATCATCTCAATTGTCAATTCAAACAACCTTTGATAGACCTTCCATCTTGTTTCTCAGTAAGATCCTTGAAGTCTCTAAAGTGATTGAAAACTTCATATTTCTGTTTGAGAAAATACACCCAAGTGTAACCAAAAATTCATCAATTAAGGTAAGTATATAAAAATATATTGTAAATAAAGGAGATGGGAATGAGCCAAAAACATCACTATGCAAAGGATCCAAATGATGAGAAGCTCTCTTGGCATTTATTTTGCTAAAAATTTCTTTGGGGTGCTTTCTGAAGGCACAAATCTCACAAAGACCCTTCTAAAATTTTGCATAGGCTAAGATGTTGACCATATCATTTTGGATTAATTTTTCAAGGTAATAATAATTTAGATGACAAAAAATTCTCATTTCATAGCTTGCTAACCTCATATACATAAGTAAGCAAGGTTGTAGACATTTAATCATAAGTAAAGTGAGAGAAGGTGTAAAATCATGATTGATGATCCACCTTTCCCTTAACCATTACAAACTTGCTATGAAGCTCATAACTAATAACTAAGTTAGGATTAAATTCCACTCACATTTCTTATCCAAAATGAGTGATTTGGTAAACCTATAGGACATTGGTAGAGAGATCGGGAATACTCAACACTTGGTTAAATGTTACACCTTATACTTTTACCGATCCACTATCAACAACCAAAACTGAAGTAGCATCAACCAAAGTGATTTAGGAAAAGCCACATGGATCAATGTTGGAAAAATCAACACGTGAAGATCCATGTGGTGTGAGGAAAAAAGATCAATGATCTACATTGATGAAATAAAAAATCTAGCTACAAGGGCCTTTCCTTTCCTCTTCTCAGATTTAGAATCCTTTTCTTTGGATGAAAAAAACGTTAGAGCATGTTATTTCATAAAATCAGTAATAACTATATTATTATTCTTTAGTAAATGAGTTAGATGATCTATTTTTTTTCTCATACATTGATGTTCCTCATGTAAAAACTTCTGGCAATAGGAACACTTAAAATTTTCCTTCTTTGTTTTAGGCTCAGAAGTAGAAGTGTTTGTGTGAGATTTAGTTTGGGTTCGGTTGGTCTTGGTTTCCTTCGTAGGTTGGTACTTTTTCTCTTTCTTCTTGTCCTATTTGTTATCCTTTCCTTTACTAGTACTTGCTATAATAGCATGTGACTTGGATTTGAGTGCTCCCATTTGAATACACTTATCATGTTCTCAAATGAGTTGGGATGAAAATTTGTAAAATGAAGGCCATTTTCCAAGTAGTCACTAGAGCTTCTTTTGTAGAGTGAAATGTGAAAAATGAAGAAAGAGTATTCAGGGCCAAGCTTGGAAAGGATCGAAAAGATCAAATGGGAATATTTTTTCTCAACTCCATGTTCTTTCAATAGCAATCTATTGTAGACAAAATTTGAGAAGAAATATTATAGGTTATCAAAGTTAATAGGAGTTAATCCTAGTATTTCGTTCTCTGACTCATGGATTCTCATATCGTCAAGAGATTTGGAGGCTCCATCAAGTGTTGAAGAAGACTCAATGTGGAAGAACAAGTCAAAAGAGACGGACATATAGAGAAGACCCAAGTCTTCATCACATCAATTAAACCACCTACATTTTTCAGGTTAAGCTCTTAGTTGTTTTTCTACACCCACAATGATTTAGAAAAATCCTTAACCTCGTAATGACATTACCATTTTATATCTCCATTCAAATAAATTAAACAATATGAGAAAATGAACATAAAGAGAATCCATCATGAGGAGAGAGAAAAATAATAATTTAGAAAGAAAGGAAACACACAAACACACCCTAGAAAAATATTTTCACCCCTTTTTTGTGGCACTTTATAGTTTAGTGCATTTATTACAATCAGATGTGAATTTCCATCATTAAACATTTGGCCACTCACCTTGTAATGGTATAAAAATGCATAAGTGTGGAGACCAAAATCAAGTTTCAAGAAATCAAAATATTTTGACACCACAACCAAGCACAAAACGAGGAATAAACAAGAAGGGATAAAAACCATGGTTATGTGTGAGAAACAATGTCTTACATTGCAAGAGAAATCCCTTTCTACAAGGCTATGGTAGACATTTTCACTAGCCCATAAGAAATAATAGAAGTGATTACAAGCTAAAAGTAACTCAAAACAAGTCAAAACGCCTCCAAAAATGCGAAAAGCCTCTAGAAGGTGAAAGAGAGCTCCTACACACTCACACACTAAATTTTGTAATTAAGTTTTTTAATTAATTTAATAATTAAAAAATAAATTAAGAGGAATTTTAATTCACAAAATAACTACCTCTTATTAATTGACTTACTTTATAAATATTCCTTGCTTTTGAAATTGAAACACCTAAACTTAGATTAAATTAAATAAATGCTAGACTAAAATAAATTTAATCTAAGATTATAAATTAACTTAAGGATTATTGACTTATAACAAAGCATAAAAAAATTAGGGTTGGAATTTTTTTATATAAGGAAGGAAGACACAAGGTCGGTTGAAGGAGGGTCAATGGGTGAGCTAGGTGGAGGGATCCCACTCCGTGGGCCAGAGAGGTTTGGGATAAATCATTGGATAAAAGGATGAGAAGGAAGGGTTGGAATGGAGGAGAATGATTACTGGATGCAGAGCCAATACCAAATTGATATATTTGAGGCTAGGAAAGTCTGATATTTAACGGTCCATGGCGATCTTGAAGCAATGTGGAGACAACCAGTACAGAGATCCCCTGATCAGGTGAGTCATAGGAGATCAACACATGGTCAAGCATGATCTCAATGAAATTCACGAGCACACGTGTGAATACACAACCACGACCAAGCTCGGGGTTTCATTAAACAAGCTATGGATAGGGAGAATCATGGACAAATGAAGGGTGGATAGAAATAACAAACAAAATGAGTACGGGTAGTGCAAGGAAGTTCAGACACAATCCTAGAGCAAGCCAAGAAAAAATGGCCGAGCTGAGGAAACCCACAATGGATCTAATATTGGAAACCAACACGATTAGGAAAAGTAAGATAATGAGAAACCCAAAAAGAGATCAGTGAGCTCATTAGAGAGCCTGAGTTTCACTGGAAATCAAGGAGATCTCATAATGAAAAAGAGAGCTTAGGTAGAGCTAACAAATCTTGGTAGGAGGATCTCTTCAAGCCAAAAGAGAGCTTGGATGAGCTAGAGAAGGGGGAGAAGATCTTGGTGGTGGAGGGAATAGAGAAGAGTAGTAGGGAGGAGGAAAAATGCAGGAAAACATAAATTTTCAAGAAAAACTAAATTTTGATGAAAAAATTCAATAGAACCAATAAACTGTAAAATACCTCTGAACTGATATTTTCCACCAAATGTAGCTACAACCAACCAAATTTAGTAGATAAAAACCAAAAGCTGCACATGCACAAAAAACTATAAATAACACAAACTACAAGCAAGATGTATTAATATGGAAATTACATGATCCAAACATGATTAAAACTTGCACGAGATACAATAAAAATGAAACAAGAAGTATTTAGAAACTAATAAATATAAGTACACATTTACCAAATTACAACTCTGATACCATGTGAGATTTTTTATGAGGATCAATCAGAAACCCATGCACATAAATAAGGTTGCACTCCAAAGAAATCTACGAAGATCCAAGTAATCATCAAGTGTATAATCAAACAAAAATCACACATGTAAAAAAAATCTACTCATGCCCATAGATCAAAATAAGAGGGTACATATGGGACTGTTGTGTAACTCACGCACCTGGAAAATCATCCCCTCCATGAGGGAGAAAGGAGTTATAATTCCCAAGATTGAATGTAACTCCTATGACGCCTATGATGAATATGAAAATGAAAATTTATCCAACATAATTTTTCATATAACATATAGCTCCTAAATACCCATGACCTCACCTAAGTGAGATGACTCATCATTTGAGGTGGATAATGCCCCGAGATGAAAAGGAAAATACCTCACACTGACATAATATACTTTTTATTTATTTGTTTTATTATATTGCATTAGGATAACCTTTATTGCTTTTGATTTGAAGCGACATGTGATTGGTCTACATAGACCAATCACGGGATGTCTTTGTTCATGGGGCCTACCTTAGGCTTCTAAGGGCTCACTAATTGGATTCTCTACTAGATCTATGAAAGCTCTGAATGGTCCACATAAACCAATCACTTCTTTATATGTTCCTCAAGAACTCGAGTTTCCCATTATTATGTCGACCTACAATTTTTTCAAACCCCAAGACTGTAAATTATCATTATTAGTCCATGTAGACCAATTACAAAAACCCATGATTTCATGTTTTTTCAACTAAAATCAACTCAATGATCAAATTAGAACCGAACTTGATCAACTCAACACAACTTAGATGATGACCTTAACAACCCAAATCGTGACTCAAATCAATTTGACTTAGGCTACTTGTATCCAAAATGGTTGAACCGTGGAGCCCTATCTCCATGTACTCTAAGTGACCACCATTGTTATATATGTGAGATAATCCTTTCTCCTAACACATATGGGATTAGTCCTCAGTGAAAAAAGAGTGAACAAAGTGACTAGTGATCATAAAGTGTCTTCTTATGACCATGATTAAATTTTATAGTTAAGATCCTTTAAAAATTTGAGAATCTAGATGTTGCTTCCTATTTTGAGTGTAAAATGTGAGATTTTGATCAAATTTTGAAGTTTTTGAACTATGTGAACCTAGAGCTCATCCATACAAGTAATTTGAACAAGTTTGAAGATGCCTAAGTGTTTAAAAACAAATTAATAATCAAATAAAAATCTTTGAAGTGAAGAAGTATTTACGAGTTACCCTAAATAATGTGTGAGCTCATTTTGGATGATAGTAATTAAATCATTCAAATACTTCATTCACAAGTTCCTAGAGGTATACCTGGTAATATACCTGGATGATTAAACCATATATGTGTTAGTGATAGATCACCATGCAAACTTACAACTTATGTTCGAGATATATAAACAAATACAAATCTTCTTAAATATCAAGAACTTCATTTTTACAACATTATTTGGAGGCCTATTGGGACATGTGATTTATAAGGAGGTAATGCTAGTTAATCCAACAAAGATCACGATGATCCTTAGTTTATAATAACCGACTATACAATGGGATGTGTGTACCTTCCTTGAATACATGGGCTATTACTGGAAGTTCATTAAGAAATATGCCAAGATATATGGCCCATTAGAGGAACTACTGATGAAATATGGACCCTTAAAATGGACAATGTGCTAGCAATAATCAATTGAAAAACATAAGGATAAATTGGAAAGTGTGGGTATTTTTATTTTTTTAGATTCAAATAAAGCCAAATTAAAGGTTAGGAGTGCCCTAGGAAATAATTTAAGTGGACACACTTCTCACAATTTCAGTTAATATTTTTTCCCATCAAGTAAATAAATAAACAACATCTAAATTCTCATATTTTAAAAAAAATCATCATAGGATCAAAATAATTTTTTTTTAAAGAATTACTATACATAAAGAATAAAAATATAATATAAAATCAGGATGCAAAATATTCCATGGATTGAGAGAATTAATCGTAGGAGAGACTCAACATGTAACACATACATGTTTTATATAAGGTTGCTTACAAATCTGATTTACAGATATCAAGTAGGTAATGGGACTCAAACCTGAACAAAGCCCCATTTTTTCATATAGAAATAAAAGTAATTATGTATCTCCCATGGTTTTGAAAATAGTGATATTAGGACTAGACCTACCAATTCCTCCATTATAACAATAATAGAAATATCCCACAAAAAGTAAAATTAGAGAATTAAATACTTCTTTACTTCAATTATATTCACCCCTATTGGCTACACAAGTGACATTGATACGAATAGATTATTTGTTTATTATAAATATTACACAATTGAAATTTTTTGTGTTACATCAAAGAATGAGTAATAATACCAACAAAATCATACGAGCTCAAAAATATGTCCATTTTTACTTGTACGAATATTATAGTGTCTATTTTATTTTTATGTGTGAAATTTATGTCACCATATAATAATATAAATTAATTAATTACTATTTAATCTTTTGGTAAATTATTTTTATGTTAAGTTCTCAAAATAACAGTTAATAAAGGAAATATTTATATTTAGGTACCTCCTAATTTCCAGCGCCCTAGGTAGTTGCCTAGTTTTCCTAGGGCTTAATCCCCCCTTGGATTTGAATAATCAATTCCACATCTATGTGGATGATTTAGGAAAAACTATAGTTGAGGCCTTGAACTACTTGGTCAATAAACCAATCCTATATGGGTGCATCTAAAAATGGATCATCATGTTCCAAGAATTTAATTTTCCATCATGTTGAATCCAATGAAACTCAAGTGCATTCCAAATCACTTATCAAGAATCAATATCGGTGAACCTACATGTAGTATTGATGATGACATGCTATATGCGATGTTGTATAAGGTTAAAAGCATACCAGAGGAGTTGGAGGATATTATAGCATTTATAGCTTCATGCATTACTCTCATTGGATGGAAAATTAATGAAAATAAATGAGTTCAGTGTGAGAAACACCCAAATAATTCATTAGGGGAGAGTTATAAAAGTTAGGACATAATTAATTCCTTAAGTTTCATGTATTAGAACACGAGAACGTGGGATTGTTACAAGAAGCCCATGAAGGGATAATAACAAAATATTATTATGGAGAGGCTACCACATGTAAGATATTGTTCTCACAATTATGGTGGCCCACATTGTTTAAAAGTAATAGGTGACACACCATTAAGTATGAAATATACCAAATAGGGAAAAAATAGAAGGGATGATATGCCCTTGATACCAGTAGGCATGGGAGAACCATTTGAAAAAATGGGCATTGACTTTATTGAGACAATAAATCCTACAAAGTGCAGAAATTGGGTATGGTATATTAGTAATACCATAGGATACTTGAAAAGATGGGTGGAGGGAACAACTAAAAAGGATTTCATAGCAACTACAAAAATGTTACTATGGGAAAATATCATACCCAGGTATGGAGACCTGCTAAGTTTGGAAAGTAATTGAGGAATTCATTTCCTCACAAAATTGGTACAAATTTTGTTAGGTGAGTTCATGATTGTGCATAATATGACCACCCCCACCATACTTAGGTGAATAGAATTTTTGAAGCCTTCAAAAAAATCCTAGGAACCACTCTAACAAAAAAATTCAATATAGGGTGTCAAGATTGGGATAACCAAATTTCTACAATACTACGGGCTTGTAGACCTACATATATGCACTTGACAAAATATACACCATTTTAGTTGGCATTTACAAAAGATGTAGTACACCCCTTGGAATTTATAGTACCCTTACTCCACATCACATGTACAGGGAATTTGGAGGATTGGAAACCATAAACCATAAACTCAAGGCTTTGATGGAGTTGGATGAGAAGAGGTTTCTCACGTCTAAAGCCAATGAGTGGAGAAGCTGAGACAAAAATTTATCTTCATAAGCATATCATAAAAAAGGTATTGAAATAAAGCACATACGTTCTTCTCTATGAATTGTGATATGCCAAAAATCTAGAGAAGTTACAAGTTAGATGGTTGGGGCCATACATTATCCATGACATCTTGGATAGTGGCATATGAAAGTTGAGCATACTAGATGGAAAATGACTACCAAGCCATTACAGTAGAAAATTAAATTCCTACCACTCTTAGTCATGTAACCCCTATTGAAATAAAGGATCGTCAATCTAACCCAAAAATATTTCCTTTGTTATTTTTTAAGTTTGTCCATGTTTTTCAAAAACTTTTAGAGCTATTTAAACCAACTCATGATTTGTGTGTGTTAGGTAGGTAGATGATGAGATTTTTTTCCCATTTATTCATGATGATTAATAGAGAACTCTATGGAAGTACATAACCTATACATAAGAAGTTTGAACACATGGTGCATGCCCAACACTAGATGAAGGTTGGAAAGAAGTCTAAAAAGTGGAGACATTGATGTATACCGTAAAGACCTCAACAACAAATCCTCACAAGGTAGAATGATAATAATGAATTTTCTAAGAGAAACCATTGTGGAAGGCCACACATTCATAATGAAGGGAAAGAGTAAGGAAGGATGCATCAACTATTGACAAGTAAAGAAATTCCTAAAGGATAGAGGTGCACATGCTGAGAATCACACACGACCCTAGAATTCTAGTAAGGTAAGTCATGCCTGTATTCTTACATGAGAGGAGAGAGAAGTGGGAAAATGAAATAAATGCCTTAGTATAAAAGGGTTTGGCATGGTTCCCTTATTATTTGCTCAGATGCGAAGAGGTGACATGGTGACAACTTACACCAACCAAAAATAGTAAATATCCCCAACAGAAAAAGGGATTCATTAGGAAAAATTGGGTTGAGGAAAGTAGAGATGAAAAGAAGAGAACCAAAGCTACTTGTGTGAAGGAGATCATATATATTGCATGTTTTTTTAGCACAAACCATGAACAAAAGAAGGGCCAATAATAGATTGGGAAGAAAGGAATCCATCAAACTTTGTAGGATGGAATTTATAGTAGGGCAAGAGAAGTTAAGTGAATTTTTGTGTTTAATAAAAGTAGGCTACCATTACCAAACATTAAATATCAGTGAGTATAGAGAAGCATAACCTCTAATCATAGTGATTACATCTTACCCCCTAAAGATCGTAAAGAGGAAGGAGATACCAGCTAGCATGAGACATCCAAAAATTAAAATACATGGTAAAGTCCCAATCATAGAGAAATGAGATAAGAACCTACCTCTAGAAGAGCTAGAGGATGTAATCCCCAATATGTAGTTCCTAGACTAATGTGTGATTTGGAAACAAGACAGATATAAGGATTACTTAATAGATATGTGTAATGTAAATCACCATCATTGTTTTGCAATATTGGAGCAATATTGCATCATCAAAGGTGACATTAGTGTGAATGGAATGATGGCCCTAAACATAAAATAACGTCTAGAATTAGAGAATATTGGGGTATACAATGTGTTTGAGATGACATACTTTGGAAAGGTAATCCATTTGATGTAATTCCTACGTGTGTTCCTGCATGGTAACTGACCATATTTTTCTTGGATGTGCATGAAGATATTGGCCAATGTAATACATAGGTTGACATACATTTCTAAGGAGGGAACACGTGTGAAGAAGGAAATTAATGATAATAATGCAATTTATTCCTTAGTGCGAAAATGAAATATTAAAGGGGAAAGTATGTTATTACCATATCTAACATATCATATCCTTTCATGAGGATAGTTACATGCATATTGAGTTTAAAAATATACCACTCCGATACATGGGAGAATGTCAACCAAAAATTCTTTTACTTTCTGCATGTGATAATAATACAAAAGGTCAAGTATAATCTTGTGCAGTACATAGTTGAGAGTATCATTGAGGGTTTAACCATGACACATGAGAAATGAGATCACTTTAGGTTTGAATCATTCCTGATAATGATCTTGTTTGATGAAGTAGGTTTACTAGATGGTTATGACCCTAAGATATTCAAACACCCATAGTGGAAGTCATCCCCAACTAGACACATTACTAAGTACATATACCATGGAGATGAAAATAATATAACCAATTGTGGACCAAAAAGGGGATTGATGAAGGAATTAAAGAATTTGAGGAAGAGTGTAGGAACCCAAAAGGTCTCCCAATCATGTACGCAAGAAAGGTGTGGTTTAGATTAACATGCCACTTCTATTACGCACAATACAAGCTAGAGACTAACTCCTAGTCTATATGGTGTTTTCTACCTTATGCATTCTTGATACATATTTTTCATGTTTCATAAATACGGATTAAGGAAACTGACATCAATATCTTGATAATGATAGATGATGACATCTAGGAAATGTGATTAATATACATGTACCCTGGGAAATAAGTAATGGAGGACATCAAATTGGATGAAAAATTACATGAGGTCTATGGGACATATGTCTTCAAATATAAAAGTACCGCTAACCAACCAATTAAAAAGTCATTTAATATACCTTGAGGCCATGCAATGTGAATAAAGTACACACTACCGTTCCCCTCCCAAGCAAGGCTAATGCACAACACAAGAGGATGATCAAACATTATAAGACTTTGAAGAGGAAGACGATGACACCACCAGACTGTAGAGAATGAAGAAGAAAGGTAGGCCCTCCACGTGTGCACAACCCATAGTACAAGAAAACCAATCAAGTATGACTTAAGTATACTCAAGTGCACAAGGCCTAAGTCTAGCAAGAATGAAAAAGGTGAAAGGTAATGAGACACTCAAACAAGCCACAACCTATCCCTAAACCTATACTCCCCTCCATTTTCCTCAAATCTAGTTAGATCCAGACCATAGGGGTTTCCATTGGAAAGATAAAGAGGGACCACATTTGTGTTTAATCCACCAACCTCTCCACCCTCATACACTCCACCATTAATAGAATAACAATAACACTCCACCACAGATGAAGTGGAAGGAGTGACTGTAGATTATAAGAGATATAATTCTATGGGTGTGCATGAGGAAGGCATATGTCATAAACACATGATCATGGAAGAAGTGTTGAAGTATGATGCAAAAAAAGAGTAAGGAATCTATAGTAAGATAAAAGGCATGAAACAAACCCTCCTAAGAAAGAAGAAAATGTCTATGAAAAAGCACGCATTGAGGAAGTGCACTGGGGAAGGTCCAGACACTGAAGAAACAAACAATAAAAAGGGTCCTAGTGGGATGGGATAAGTATAGAAGGAGAAATGGAAAAACGAGGGATGAGGCACGGGGGGTTCACTTAGTAAAAGTATGGTATATCACGTTCATTTGAAGGGTATTAAATAATACCCTTAAATCTAGTATTTACCTCTAATTATTCAATTGATAATATCTCATCCTGTTATAGTATTAGAATGAAAATACGCCCTATTTTTTCCATGTACCTTACTTACCCATTTTCCCATGACAATTTGATTTACCCTTTTTTATTTCTACCCTAGTATATTAAACCAAAAATATATCATATTTCACACTCAATTTTTTTTCATATGAGTTTTCTCTTGAAATATAGTTTGAATCCGTGCAATACCTATTACCAATTAACTTATAAATTTTAAGCTTTAATAATTTATCAATAGTTCTTCAAATAATTAAGATAGTTAAATAACATCACCTATGTTGAAAAGTATACTCAATCCTAGTTTTCTACCATCTTATTATTTCTTGGTTAAGAATATCTTAATTTTGATTTCTTTATTCAAAAAGAGATTATAATTTAACTTTATGAATACACCGCATAAATTGTAATTTAAGGTATTTATTTTTTAAAAATAGGGTTCAAATTTTTTAGTTTTATATTAAAATTAAACCTCCCTTTCCTTTGTCCCACCTCTCTAACCTACCCCTGATACCTAATTTCAAATATTAATAAATTAAACCCTTTCAGCCCCCCATGTCTACTGATATAGTGAATTTAATTTTATTAATTTTAATTACCTCAATATGAACTCATGTGCTAGGATATTACCTAGCTAATGAACCCCCATTGGATGAGGCAGAAGTAAAAGGGATTCAAAATCAAGCCATCCACTTAGAAGAGGATTCAAGGGAAGAAGAAGTGAATAGAGAAATGGAAAGGTGCAAAGGAAAATGAGTTGTGTTTGAATAGATAACTTAGACCCAATCAAGGTCACCTTCTCCTAAGGAGCTTGAAATGGCATGTGTGATGTATCAAAATAATAAATAGTTGAATGACTTGTTCATGTGGAACCGTATGCACTAGCCTATAATGTCGGGGTGTACATAAAACATGTTTCCTTTTAGATTGAAGGGTTGGTAGATGATCCATATTTTGATATGTTTTAAGATGCGTTGATAGAAAACAATACTATCAAGTCAGTAGGAAATAGGTTGGCTTCTTACGTAAATACCTAAGTGATGAGAAGGAAAATAATTCCTTGATGAAGCTAACAGCTAAGGTATATAACCAGAGCCTCATGCACTGATATGAAATGAAAAAGAACACACATGATCTCTTTTTTATTGAAAAATAATAAAAGGAAACAATAAGAAAGAAGCAAGAAGTTATGGTGCACACACAGGTGATGTGCATTAAAATATTGGAAAAGGGTTCATTTCCAAGAAAGTATTATCTCACCAAGATCAAATGACATAGCTAGATAATCTACTTAAAGATGTGACAACAAGAATAATTCTCAAATAGAAAGAAAAATTGGTTGATGTCATAAAGAAGTAGATTCAGGAATAGGTAATTTTTACAGAGAGACACTTGAGGAATTAAAGGGTAAGGAAGTAGAAGTAGACCATTTACTTACGGTGGTCCAACCTCCAAATGAATTAATACAAGAGATGGTCAAAGAGGAAATTAATAAGAAGAAATTCCTTGAGAATTAGGTAGTGTATTGATGCAGAGTTCAATGCCATAATCTTCACAATTCACCAACTCATTCAACACTACAAGGCATTAGATACATCACTTAACATAACTCATCAATATACATGAATTAGGACCTTGTTAAGAACCCTAAAATTTCTTGAAACCACTAAAATTCATCAAAACATTGTATCATATGATAATAATTCTTTGAGCATTCTCAAATACACCTTAACAACCTAATTAGGCACTCCAAAAAGTTTCATCTCACCATTTTCACTTATTCACCTACTAGACCTCATATATTGCTTCTAGCCATGCAAAATGGAAAAATTTGATGAAAATGAATATTTTCAAGGAGTTAAACTTCATTTCTAAATTATTTGGATACTCTTTCTCCTCATTAATGTGCCTACAAATTTGTAGGTCTTATCGAGATTTTCTCATCAAAAGGTACTCTTCTTTTAGCTTCAGAATTAGCCCTATTTCTACTATCCTTCCTAGCATACAAACTGTTGTGTCTGGAGAAATCCATAAACAATCAAGAAAAAATAATTAGTGTTTTAGGTACCCATTAAGATCCTCCCGCTTCATGGTTAATTTTTTTTATCTAACTCCAATCTCAACTTATCTAACTCAATTTTCTTCCTTTTGGTCTAAGGTCTCGCTAGGGTTTAGGTCACTTCTTTAGGGTTTTATAATACACCAACTTTATATACCTTCACAACACACTTATTCACCTAATCACCCCTTATTCTTGCTTCTCACCCTATTTCTACACCCTTCCTTCAAATTTCACGCTTTATTACTACTTTTTTAGTCTTGATTTTTCAAGCTTTGCCTCATCTTATATTTCTCATAAGAGTTCCTAAGCTCTATTTGTCTTCGTTTCTAGACTTCCTTTTAGTTTTTTTTCTCTCATAATCTCATTTAAACTCTCCTCTTCAGTCCACTCCAATCATTCATCTATTCATAATATTTTCATTCTTCACTAAAGGTATGTATACTCCTTTTATGCTTCTTACTAAGCCTTTACGTTGTGACAAGAAAGTGGGGAAGAGATTATTAAATGATGGTTCTCCGAGACCTTTTCCTCTATTTCAATGTTTTGATACAAGTCAAATACCTTCCACTCTTGTTATACAAAAAAATTCTTATGGTCTACACTCAAGATGGTTGTTCACTAGAATGGCCTAACTGTCCTAGAAGAGGATTGTATATATCTTTGGATTTGTCTCTTAGGTTTACAACCTCCTTTGTAATCTATATAGTTTTTGAAAGGAATTTATAACACTTCTTCAAGGATCTCATTCATGTACTAACCTACCCAAACAGTTCTACAACTTCTTGATTCAAGGTTACTTATTTCTAAGACTGTCATAGTCTTGTCTTAATAATAGTGCTTCCCTTTATACTTCCCACCATCTGGCATTCAACCTTGTATAATAAATTTTAAAGGTTCCTTAAAATTTTATTAAAAATCTAGAACACATTATTCACTTCTTCTAATAAGTTAGATCATTGTTTCATGTAGACTTTCCTCTAACACCACTACCTTCTCTACTTTCTCTAATTGTCACAGTTGGCACAAGAGTCTGTATCTATAGTTCCTCACCCCAATACTCAAAGTTATAGAATTAAGACCTTTTCTTATCTTTAATACACTATTCAAACTTATTGTTATCCAATTTTTCCCGTTAGGAAAAATTAATCAAACAAAACCTTACATAGGAGAAATGGAGAGGTTGGTGCCGTGCGAGCTTACATTCGATCCCAAAAAATAAATTTGCAAGTGGGATCAATAATGGAGAAGAAAGGTTGGAAAATGAGTGGCCAATGGAAATGTTGTAGAATATCAAATTTCAAGTGAAAAAATGGAGAAAGGCTTGAAGTTTTCAGACTTCACATTTTTAGGGATCTCAAGAAACAGACGGTTGAAAAAATGAAGAAAGCTAACTTGGTAAGTAAAATTAAATCCCATAGTGAGTCGACTCGAAGTGAAGTAACAGAGCCAGTGGAAGCTTCCACATGCCTCATCAACACAATTTTAAAGGTAAAATCCAAAGGCAAGTCCCCAAACAAGCGCAAGACTTCCATGTGGTCAGAACTCAAGAAATTTGCACTAGCCGTTGAAAAGTCTAATCATGGGAAGAGCCATTGGAAGCCTCCACGCACATCATCAGTGCAACTTCAAAGGTAAAATCGAAAGGCAGGTCCCCAAATGATCATAGGCCCTCCACATGGTGAGAGCACGAGAAATTTACACTGGCCGTTGAAAATTCTAAGCATGGGAAGAGCTAGCAGAAGCCTCCACGTGCCTCATTAGCACAACTTCAAATGTAAAATCCAAAGGAAGGTCCCTAAATGAGCACAAGCCCTCCACTTGGTCAGAGCTTGAGAAAATTTCACCAGCATTTGAAAAGTCTAAGCATGGGAAGAGCCAGCAGAAGCTTCCACGTGCCTCATCAGTGCAAATTCAAAGGTAAAATCCAAAGGCAAGTCCCCAAATGAGCGCAAGATCTCTATGTGTCTAGGGTCCAAAAAATTGCTCCTAAACATAAGGTACTTAGCCAAAACACAAAGAAACTTGAGAAGGCTCATGGACGATGCCAAGTGTCCAACTATCGCATTCCTAAGACCCTAAAAGGTAGAAAAAATCTTAAGAATGTGAGGGGATTCCACGTGGATCTTGCACGAATAGACTCCAAACCCAAAGTAGTTTGGAAAGGATTGGAAGAAGGTCAATTCAATGAAAGATGAATCATCAATCCCACCAAGAAATTTAAATGCTTAGATCTTTTAAAATATTGTGAGAGCTCGTGTGGAATGCCTGAACTAGACCTTCAGATGATCATAACATTTGACTGGAAGCTCATATTTGAGAAAGAGAGGACTTCTTAGAAACCTCTCAACGTGTGCTACTCAACTACGAATATTTAAATTAGTGGGACTAAGTTCTTAAAAATGAAAGATACAGTCCGCCATTTTTTAGGATTTTAGGCTTCTCACCTACCACCACAATGAAATATGGACTTCCTTTCTTTCCCAACAAGGAACAACACATGGAGGCATGAGTTTTGCAATGGAAACCATCATTTCTGCAAGCAAATTCAATGCTCTTTTGGGGTGGTTGAGGCATAATTTCATTTATTATCTCCTTTCTCTCTCATATTCTTCCTATATATTGTAAGGAGGGGCACTTTTCAAGGGGGAGACATTTTTTGCTTTGCACCTTCCATTCTTCTCTTCTCTGCAAGTGGATTTGTCGAGTTCAAACCTCCCATTCAAACTATAATGAAATTTTGTGCCTCTTGGCCATTGTAATTGACTGTATCAAATTTTTGGAGCAATAAGATAAGTCTATGGATGATTTCAACCCTCTCTTATGTTCATTGCATCCTCCTGATCTCTCATTGCAATTTTTGGTTAACTGTGCATGGTGATTGTATTGCATTTATATGGTTTTTGTTTAATTGCAAAGCAGGTGTTCAACATTCCTTTGGTGTATCACCTCTTCTAGTTAGGATTATTTTCTTGTATCTTATTAACCCTGTCTTCTTGGAAAATTAGAGTAGATTTTAGAGTAAACCCTATAAAAATTGTATGTGTGCACCTGAACAGAGGAATAGGAATCAACCTTCATCTGAAGATATTTCCTGATTGTAAAGTCCCACACTTTGGGAAAAGCTCCATATTATGTAATCACACATATAGTTTTAACCCATCAAGTTACATACATTCATGGGTGCTGTTATTACGCATCAATAGTTTTGGCACGCCCGGTGGGACCAAGAGGTCATTCTAAAAGCTTTGAAGGAATTTTTATCAAATTCAAACTTAGGAATTGCAAGTTCTCCAATTTTAGAATTTTCACCTCTCAGGCTGAACTCCGAAATCAAGTTTCAGGGGTTTAAATTTCTCAAATCAAGTCCAAATTTCACCTGTTGATAGATCGGGGGCTAATCTTCAAAAGGGTATTTTTTAGTTTTCTTAAATTTTGATTTTTGAAATTTTGGAGTTTTTTGAATTTTGGGTTTCAAGTGATATTATTTTTCTCAGATTATAACAGACAGAACAGTAACCATGATCACAATGATTTCAATTCATTCGAGATATCAAATACATAGGTAAAGGTTACATTATATAGGAGTGTGTACTCCTATTTTCATGCAATCATACATTATCTCACATCCCTACATAATCTCAACCTCATCTCACAATATCCTCCACTTATCTCTCACAATCCTATTCTCACTCAACAAACCTTATCTACGTGAGTTACAACTCACTTATATATTTGCACACACACAAATATATAAATATCTAATGTTCACAATATTATTCCTAACATTCAATCCCCTATTGTTAACATTCGATATTTCCACACATACACTGCCCTAATGTGAACAATGTAGAGAAAAACATTCACACGTCTTCTACAGCTTGCCTGCCTCTGCATGCTCATGATCTTGGTATGCTGAACCTCTGTTCACCAAATACGAACCCCTGTTCGACAATAACGGACCTCTGTCCTAGGTACGAGCCCCTGCTCATGAACCTCTGTTCATCCTCTTCAAGAAAAACATGATGCTGCTTTTTCTTGTGCTTTTATCTTTCCACTATCACATATTTACATCAGGAGGTTATAAAAGGAAATACAATTCTGAATAGGAATGTGACATCTGTTCTTATTACAAAACACACAATAATGGAATCAAACACACAACTGAAATACTTGGCCACCAAATCAATACCACGGCCTCGTCGATGGTGCCTGACGAGAGGTCGCCGATTGCCCTCCTGCCTCCGTTGCCTCCAGCCTCCATCATAAATTTATCTAAAGAAGGAAGTTTTCAGATTCATAACCATCACCCAAAGGTTCTTCTTTATCACTGTCTTCTTCTTCATTAGCAACCATGGCATTTTCTTCTATTTTTCCATCAAGTAAATCCCGTGCTCTTTTCTTGTAGTTTATAGATACATGTCCATCTTGTTTACAATAGTAACAAGTGATATGTTTCTTTGTATCTCTGAAATTTGATCTTTGTTTAAAAGAAGATTTAAATCTCCCTTTATCATATGACTTGTTTTTACCATACATTGTAGTTTCTTCTGGTGTAACATTCTTATTTTCTTCATCTATCAGTGAAGAAATTAGATCTTCTAGGCTGGGATTGATCTTGCTCAAAGTAAAAACAATGTTTGAATAGCGAGATGGCATACTATTCAACAAAACAACTTTTGCATCATCATCCTCTACTTTGAGTTTTATCCCTGATAATTGATTCAAAATAGACCGAAACTTACTTATATGTTGTACCATGTTTTCTCCTTCATCCATCTTGAGTCCAAACAGCTTCTGCTTCAAGGTCACTGCTGCGCTTCCGGTTTGGGATCCAAACAACTTGTTCAATGTTGTCCAAATGAAATTTGAACTTTTTGAAAGGTCTATATGATGCAAATATGCATCAGACAATCCAAGTCCAATGATTGTTGTTGCTTTACGATCTCTACTCTCCCATTTGGTTGCTTCATCAGCATCGGTTGGTTTCTTGAATGTTCCATCCGCAACGTCCCACAAATCTTTGTTAATGAGTGTCAACTGAGTTCGTACTTGCCAAGTGTGAAAATCCTTTCCATCAAATTTTTCAACATAAGCCAATTTATCCATTATGACTCTCCACAATTTGACACAAATAGGTTTCGGTTTCAACCGAAAATACACCCTTTTTACAATGACACGACTTTTGACAACAACTCACAAATTTGACGACACTTTTTGAGACTCTGAATACCACAATATGACCATAACAAACCTAAAATCACCTATTTAACATTGACTTTTATAACACAATTATTGACATTTTAATGACAAACGTGTAAAACTTGCTAATGACAATATCATTATATCTTGACTTAACAACTAGACACATATAATGATGAAACAATAACGTATTGACTACCAATGTTTGACAACACTTAATTGAAATGAAATTTTGACATAACTAAAACAAAATTTTACAAGACACAAAACAAAAAAAATACCACTCAAATTATATTGCTCAACATATCCTATAAGATCCGTAATAATTGCAAATTTGACTACTAGTTGAGACAAATTAACACTATGAAACCTATATTAAAACACTAGACCATATTTTTGAATATGTACGGCATGGACAAAATTACCGAATTAAAGGAGATGTGTACAGCGCCACGATCCCTTCTTATCACTGTTCCACCGATGTCAGATCCAAAACGACAGCAGATCAAAATGACCACACTTTTATGGGACTGCAAACAGACTGTGGGCGAGCAAAATTTCATATGGAACAAAAAAAATAGCCTCCACAACCAAGATACAGATCTATAGAGCCGTGAACTCAGGTTTTACACAAGTCTCAGGCGTGAGTGCATGAATGCTGGGGACGTCCTTAACCATAATATATGAGCTCTGAATGCATGTCAGGTTTTCCTGTCACATGGATCTCAACCTGCATGTACTCGCCCAGATTCGTCACTAACGCATGCAATCCAAATTGTCAAGTTCTGACTATAACTCGAGTGGAATTTGCGTTCTCCTTGATCAACGCCAAAAATAGAAATTTTTAGAACGCAGGTAATACTAGATCTGAATATTTACCACATAAGTGTCAGGTATCCGATTGCTCTATTGCTGCGGATCTGGTGAAGGATATATATAGCTTACAGCGAGAAAGGAAATAGAAAAATAATTTTGTTCGATGGACGTGGGTATATGGTGACCTCACAAGATGCATGTGTTGACAGTCGGTGTAATAAACCTTTTCAAATAGACTCTCATGACAAAATATTGAACCCGCTCTGATACCAGTGATATTATTTTGCTCAGATTATAACAGACAGAACAGTAACCATGATCACAATGATTTCAATTCATTCGAGATATCAAATACATAGGTAAAGGTTACATTATATAGGAGTGTGTACTCCTCTTTTCATGCAATCATCCATTATCTCACATCCCTACATAATCTCAACCTCATCTCACAATATCCTCCACTTATCTCTCACAATCCTATTCTCACTCAACAAACCTTATCTACGTGAGTTACAACTCACTTATATATTTGCACACACACAAATATATAAATATCTAATGTTCACAATATTATTCCTAACATCAAGATTTTGGGAATGTCATTCCAAATCAATTTTCAACCTCCAAAATATCAAATACATAGGTCCTTCAAGGTTTCCATTTTTATTCTGTCAAGTTTGGTGTGTAACTTGTCAAAATCTATCCGTTAGAGGATCATTTTCCAACACACCCGATGACTCCAAAGGGATAGAATTCAACGGTGTAGTAGCACAAGTTTCCCAAGTACATGAGAATAATTCAAACTAGGTCTGATACTCAAGAAGAGGGTCTGTTTGTTTACCCCTTCCCCACCTTCAACTCATAACCGGTTGTGTGATTTTGATGATTCCAATCCCTGCTATTTTTTTGATTCTCTCCAGTCTGTTGATTATTCTGATCTAAACTATTATTCAGATTCCCCTAATTCTCTTAATCCTCTTCTAATCAAATTTCTTCTAAGGAATAACCAGTATCCTAAACAATGTTTTCCTCCCCTAAGGGTTTGTGCCAACAAATATTATCCCCATCATTCCTCTAATTTGAATCATGAGTCGCAGTCCTCCCTTTCTCTACAAGAAATACTAAGTTATCAGTCACCTCAAGGATTTCTTCCTCCTTTGAAGATTTGTAGGACTCCAAGTTCCTCCAATTAAACATCTAATTTGAATCTTGAGTCGCATTCATCCCTTTCTTCACAGGACCCACTATATCCATCCCCTCAATGACCTCTTCCTCCATCAAAGATCCATGCAACTCAAAATTCCTCTAATCAATAATCCAAGTTAACCCCTACATCATAATATACTAACTTTATATGTGATTCTATTTGTCTACCTGCACTATGTCATCTTTTAGGAAAACCAATACCAACCTATTCCAAATCCAAATCTTCTTCCGCTTGTGAGACATCCAAATAAAAATCTACTTCGCCTCTTGAGTCATCTTCTTATATCAGTTAAAATCCAATCCCTCTTCAACACTTGAGCCCTTTCAACTATATCTTAACATATCCTTATCAATATTCTAAAGATTTAACACTTGTTGGACCCATTTATTCTAATCAACCTACTATGATCGAACAAATATGACCCATGCCTATTGATTTATTTCAGAATAAAAAATATATCAAAGAATTCATGGAGCTACATGATAAAATTCCTCTTGAGCACCATGAGCAAGGATTCTCTTTTGACCTCGATGCATTCACATATTGTGGGGAAGATGTTGATTACATTTATCAGAAAACAAAGGAATATACTAAGATTATCAAACTTGATCCTCCTCTTATTCTTCCATATTCACATTCCCCAATACATGGAGAAAATCCTGGGTCTATCATTGATTTATGGACTATCTTATCATCACCCCGTCATTCTTTACATACCAAAATTCGTTAATCACAATCTCACCTTGGGTCACCTCCTGTTAGCCCATCATCTTCATCTATATGTGGGCCACCTCCTAGTAGCCCTTCATATTCTATTTATGGATCACCTTTGGGTATCCCATTATACTCTATTATTGGGTCACATCTTAGTATAACCTCATCTTCTATAATTGGGGCATGTCCTAGTAGCCCTCCATCTTCTATTTTTGGACCACCTCCTAGTATCCCTTTATCTTCTATTTGTGGGTCACCTCTAGGTAGCCCACTATCCTCTATACTTAGTCCATGTCCTAGTATCCCATCATATTCCATCTATGATACACCTCTTGGTAGCCCATTTTCTTCTATACTTGGGCCACATCCTATTAGCCCTTCATCTTCTATCATGGATCACCTTTTGGTAGCCCATTTTCTTCCATCTTGGGGCCATATCCTAGTAGCCCTTAATCTTATATCTATGGCTCACCGCCCATTAGCCCATCCTCTTCAATTCTTGGAACATATCCTCTTTTTCCACAATATCCTCCTTTTATTGACAACTTTGGCAAGCCCACCATCATTCCTAACACACCTCTCATCAATCCTAAACATGGACGCAATGAACCGTCCAATTTCCTTTGAATATCCTATTATACCTCCTTAACATCATATCTACTAATTTTCAAGCTTCAACCCTAAACCATGTAAACTGTAATCCCTAAGCCCTAAGCCCTAAACCCTAAACCCTAAATCCTAAACCATGATCCTTGAGTCTGTTGATCAAATAATACTTGTCAAAAACCACACAAGGAGTCCACGCGGGATAGAAGGCCCGGAACCAAGGGCGCGGAAGGAAAGGGAGGACCCGCGCGTGGAAGGAAATTTCATATTTTGGGACTTTGAAGATTTTGAACATGAAGACCTATTTTTAGAAGATGTCGTGTGGAACACATCAGCGATGTAGAGATGTGCGTGCCACATATTGTCTATGTTTGGAGAAGCGGTTCGAAGCGCTTATGCATGAAGGTAAGCTTAGAATAGATTTGACACTTTAGTTAGCTGTAAGAGGACTGTAGATAACACACTTGCATGTGTGGCTATGATTGTAAATGGCATGTGGCTATTAATAGCATGCGGCCTATTTCTGGAATAGATAAGCGGTGAAGGGAAAGTCCCCACCCTATATATATGTGATGATAGGTACATAGTAGAAAGAGCTGGATGTAAGAGCTAGAAATGTATGTATGTGTAATAAAGGATGTACGCATATGACTGAATCACTGAATTAGTTCCATACACGCATTGGTATAGATTGACAATACTGTAAGGATCTTTTGTATTTACTAATAGATGGAAGATATTGGCTGAATCTAAGTGTCATTATGTGTGTAGTTGAATAGTGCATCTTATTAATTCAATCATGATTATTGTTTAACTTTTTCCTTTATAGATATGAGGGTAGCATGCATTGTAGAATGATGGATTAGTTATGAAACTATATGTTTCTCCCTTCATCATCTTAACATCCTGTTACAGCAACCCTAAAGAGGGACTTGGTACCTTTGCACACTTCGGGTGATGGCTCAGTTTAGGCTGAGTGATGTGCTAGTGTGACTAGGGTGTTATCTGGTAAATTCTAAGCTGCATCAGAGCCCTAAGCCATAAACCCTAAACCCTAAACCCTAAAACCTAAACCTTGGTCCTTTAAACTTTAACTCTAAACCCTAAACATTAAACCCTAAACCATGAACCCTAAACCCTACAACCTGGGCCTTAAAAAAAAACCCTAAACCTTAAACCCTAAATCCTAAACCCTTAACCCTAAACCTTGAGCCCTAAACCATAAACCGTAAACCCTTAACCCTAAACCATACACCCTAAACCCTAAACGATAAAACCTTAACTCTAAACCATGAGAACTAAACCCTGAGCCTTGAGCCCTAAACCCTACACCCTAAACCCTCTTTTTACCACCATGAACCCTAAACCCTAAACAATATCAATCTCACTCTCACTCTCTTTTCCTCTCACACTCTCACTAACCCTTTCTTTATTTTGAATCAAACAAACTTCAGTTGTATTGAGGACTCGACTAGGAGGGCATGAAAAACATAAGGAAACTTAGAGATTGTTTTAAATACCTCTAGTCTACAGTAGTGATTACAAAGTGAAAATTTTTCTTAATCTTTTAGACTACAAGGATCATAAAACCTCATATATTTCCAATAGGTCTCATGAGTGAGTTCATATTTTAGAATATAAATATTAGGACCATATTTTATAGTTTCATGTATAGAACCATCATTAAATCTATATGTATAACTACCTTCTTTATGAGAGGTGGGATAAGTAACTAAATGGATATGGCATCTACCTTGTGCCTTGCAATCCATTTTAAAAATTTATTCTAAACATATTTCTCCTAACATATTCTTGAGCTCTTGAACATAAACTTATTCATACTATGAAACAAATTCACATTTCTCATATTTCCATGTATGGTATTATGAAATCCATGATGATCCATTGGAAGTTAGAAATAAAAACCATTGCAACAAAAAATAATCTCGTAGGAAATGGAAAAACATAGAGAATATACCAACGTAGAGGTGTAAGATCATAACTGAATTACCTATAGTATCCTCTCCTCTGGAGAAAGAGAAATATATTCTACTTCTATAATGGATACCAAATTTGACATAGCTTCTTGAAGTGTTCCAAATATGCATAACAACAAGGGAATGGATAAGAACACACAAGGGTTATCAATTGCCTAGTAAATCTTTCTTGTTTAGTTTTTAGTGAGAGTCAGATGTCCTACGGCTTGATGACCTTCCATTCAATGATAATTTCTCTATGATAAACCCATGGATGCTTTCAAAAGATCCTTAAAAAGATAGTGGTAGTCATCAATCCTAGTGAAGGGTGTGATGCGATTTCTAAACAACTTGAAATTCATACATATTTAGAGGTCATAACACAAATTTACAAATTTATCTATCGTTATAAATGTAATCCAAGTAATAGTGTCTCCCTGTATCCAAGGATTGAGGACTAGTGGGGTCTGTCATAGGATGGAAATTTAGGAATCATTAAGTGTCTGAATAAGAATTTCGTTGCATATGGAGAAACATTTTCAAACATTGGAGTAATGCATCTTGGAAAATAAAATTAAACCTCAAAAATTCTATCAAAAACATTTCTTTATACCAAATTGTTCTTGGATATCTTGCATTTCCCTCATTCAAAATATCAACAGATGAAAGACATCAAATTGTGATGACCCTCTTTAAATGTTCTTCCTATAAAGTAGATGAACCCTTTTCAGTTGAATACTCTCTTTCAATACTAATAAGAATTGGTAATACACAAAACATTACAGTGAGTGAAATAGTTCCCATGTAATGGGAAAAATAAGATAGTTGTATTGGGTAGCATTTATTTGTACCAAATTGTTCTTAGATATATGGCATTTACCTAAAAAATATCAATAAATGAAAAGCATCAAATTGCGATGACTCACTTTGAATGTTCTTCCTACGAAGCAGATGAATCATTTTTAGTTGCATATTATATGTCAATACTAATAATAACGGGTAAGACATAAAATTACAGTGAGTGAATGGTAAGCCTAAACCCTAAGTCCTAAACCTTGAGCATTAAACCCTCAGCCCTAAACCACAAACCCTAAACCATAAAACATGAGCCTTAAACCATAAATCCTAAACCCTGTGTACTAAACCCTAAATTCTGACCCTTAAACCTTAAACCCTAGTCCCTTAACCCTAAACCTTAAACCCTAAACATTGAAACCTAAACCCTAAACCCTAAATCCTAAATCCTAAATCCTAAACCATAAACCGTAAAACCCTAATCCCTAAACCATAAACCCTAAGCCCTAAACCATAAACCTGAACCCTAAACCTTTAAACCTAAACCCTAAACCCTAAACCCTAAACTGTA
Source organism: Taxus chinensis (assembly GCA_019776745.2). Classification (NCBI taxonomy): domain Eukaryota; kingdom Viridiplantae; phylum Streptophyta; class Pinopsida; order Cupressales; family Taxaceae; genus Taxus; species Taxus chinensis. The sequence goes on from CM034151.1 coordinate 96,443,573, forward strand.
CACCCTAAACCCTAAACCCTAAACCCTAAACACTTAATTCTGGAACCTAAACTATATACCCTAAATCCTAAATCCTAAAGCTTAAAGCCTAAACCTTATTTTTAGTACCCAAAACCCTAATCCCTAAATTGTAAGCCCTAAACTCTAAACCCTAAACCCTAAACACTAAACCGTAAACCCTGACAGTTAAACCCTAAACCCTAAACCATAAACTTGAAAATCTAAACCCTAAACCCTAAACACTAAGCCTTAAACCTTAAACCGTAAGCCCTAAGCCCTAAACCTAAACCCTAAACCATAAACCCTAAACCTTGATCCCTAAACCCTATAACCTACACCCTTAACCTTGAACCCTAAACTCTAAACCATAAACCCTATAACCTAAACTCTAAACCCTAAATCCTAAATCCTATTTTTACTACCCAGAATCCTAAGCCCTAATCCCTAAGTCCTAAGCCCTAAGCCCTAAAACCTAAACCTTGAGCTCGAAACCCAAAACCCTAAACCCTAAACCCTGAGCCATAAACCCTAGACCCTAAGCCTTAAATCCCAAACCCTAAACCATACAACCTAAACCCTATGCCCTAAACCCTTAACTCTAGCCCTTAATCCCTAAACCCTAAACATTAAACCCTGAGCCCTAAAGCCTAATCCCTAAGCCCTAAACCCTATACCTTTAGCCCTAAACTGTAAACCCTGAGCCTTAAACCGTAAACCCTAAACTATACAACCTGAACCATAAACCCTAAACCTTAAACCCTCAACCATAAACGTTAAACCCTTAACTCTAAACCCTGAGTCCTAAACCTTGAGCTCTGGGCTCTGAGCCGTAAATCCTAAACCCTAAAACCTAAAACCTATTTTTGCCACCATGAACCCTAAACCCTAAACACCAAGCCCTAAACCTGAAGCCCTAAACCATAAAACCTAAACAATGATCCCTAAACCCTAAACCCTAAACGGTAAACCCTAAGCCATAAGAAATATTCCTAAGTATTCCTAAATTTCCTCCAACACTTCCAAGATTCTCTGACATCACCTCTAGATACTTAATATATTTCTTCAACTCTCTTAAAGGGTGTTTGATTAGCTGAGAATGGCCTTTTTAGGCTTTCAGAGGTATTTATCTTCCATCAAGTCACACTGAACTCATCAATCATTGTATCCAATCATCTATACACATTGAAAAAAACTTAAAATAAAATTGTTTATAATTTCTTTTGATCTAGATTGAGATTGGTACTGAGGCAGGTTGGCTAGTGGAAGGATTCACCATTGACCAGGAAGTAAAAGATGCATACCCTAAGATTGTAAAGTAGGTACTCATCCATACTATTATTTTCCCATATTCTAAGAAACAATTAGGGATTCAACTCCATGGTAATGGGAAAATTCATGAGTCCATATATTTGATCAGTTAGCACTACCTTTGGGAGTTGTGATGTTTGTAAATTCTAATTTTGACACATTTAACACTCCTACAAATATCAATAACCAATCAAAAAGGCCCCAAAACCTAAACAATGACTATATTATTTCCCAAAATAGACACCGATTGTATAATTTAAACCCCAAACACTTTAGATTGAATGTTGAAATCCTTAAAAATACCTATGTACTAACCAATTTAGAATATGAAAAACCATCTTTTAAACCGTGACAAATGGAGCTATGAGACTAGTTACATAAGGTGCAAAGTGACCCTAACTTGTTATATTTAATAAAATAAATTTAAAGTATAAGAAATAAATCTTTATACTTTATTATTTCTTATACTTCAAATTTATTTCACTAAATATATCCCTCTTATAAGAACATATACCACATAATAAACAAGAACGTGAGCGTGTTATAACATGCTCACATTTTATCTTATATGGGTTTGAAAATCATGACCCACATGCTTGGAATTTCCTTGGATCTCCCACCCTAAGCCTTGGACTATGCAATCCATGAATGGATTCGTGTTTTGCAAGAAAAAATCAAAATCTCACATGTACACCTCGATATTAAATGCATTATAAGATAATATTTCAAAAAAAATTATACTACGACGTCAAGCTTTGTTTTATCTTTGTGACGATATGCTTCTTTCTAAAATTTGATTAGTTTAAGGCTTTCATCCTTAATTTCTTTTACTAGTGCCTTCTTTTCTTGTCAAAACATATGCATACATTTTTGTACACAACTTATGTTTTTTTCAACAAAACTTAAAAAAAATCCTCCCTTCGAAACTCCATTCTACATACACTAAAAAAAACAAAAAGAATACTTTTATTCTCAAAGTTACGGGCGTGTACACAAAAATATTTCATTTTCAGGATGTGTGAACTTTGAAAATTAATAAAAAAAAATTATATTCATCCAAAAATTATGAAAAATTAGGAAAAACGTGTCCCTTTTTGACCCCCTTTTGTCCCGCAATTTCCATGCACTTACCCACACCAAAAATCCGCCTACACAATTTTATTACTAAAATTTTACTAATTTTCCTCTTTCCCATCATTTCTGTTATAATTAGTGATTTCATGCTAATTAGCTTATATTCCTCTCCATTTATGTCGATTAACAACACTTCATTAGTTAACTAGCCTTTTCCCGTTTTGGATTCCAATTAACGACACTTTGTTAGTTATAATCCTCCTTCAATCAATTAATTAAATATTAGTAGTTAATTAATCCTTTTTATCCTTGTATTTAATTAATGAACCTTCTTATTAATTAAAACCCCCTTTCAAATCCTCTAAATCCTACCTACTTCCCTCTAAATCATCTCCAAATAGCTTTTATAAGCTTATCCTAGCCTATAAATTAATCCTAGTTGATTAATTAAATCATCTCCAACTCTCATGAGTTGCTAATTACTAATCAATTCCTCTAATCATGCTTATCCCTTCTAATTTTACTTTATCTTTTATCCCACATTCACTAGGTTTCTAGCTTCTCCCAAATTAGAAAGCTATATAAAGAACCTACCACCTTCCTTCACACCTTACATTGCAATTTTCCTAGTGATTACTATAGGCATATGATAAATACATTCTCCATTGTTGGAATAACTTCTTCATCTTTACAACCATTCTTCTCATAAGTAAAGGAAGATCCAAGCATGGCCATTAAGCCATTTTGGTGAGATCCTCTCCTCACTTTGAGACAAAATATAAATTGATTTGTTATGATCTAAATAGGTTCATAATTGAATATCAATCATACATTACAAAGCACATCCAATTTTCAAGGGATGGATTAGCATTAGATGTCTTAATCATATTGAAGCATTAGATTAGCTATTTCCTTTAAACTTTATCACAATGTTCTTATTAGATTAGATTTTTTTATTATAACTACTTGGTGTTAGTTTCATTTAATTATATTCAATTCTTTAATATACATATAGGAAGTATCCTTACAAATTATTTTTAAAATGTATGCTTAGTGCCAAAGCCTAAAAAGACAATAAACTATTGAGATATGAGTTTTCATGTACAGTGTTTGAAAAACTTCTTTAATAAAATATTACATGTCAAAGATGAAAATGAAATATCATAGAGGAAAAATAGAGGTTATTGTCTTGAATGAATCAAAATACACCTTGGTCATATCTCCCATTGATAGAGTAAAAATATTAGAAGAATACTTTTGTCGAAACAAGTGATTACTATAACGTTTGAATAAATCAACATTTTAGAAACATCCTCGGTAGAAATTAAATATTCGCCTACTTTATACATCATCAATAACAAAAGCTATTGAGATCTATCCCATCTATGAGATGAATCACTGACTAGTAAAGAGGAGAAAATGATTTAGTTACTATAGTGATATATATCCAATTCATGGATTGAAGTAGTGAAAATGGTAAGAAACCACCTCCACTTTTATAATACAATACATTTCTGAACAAGATAAATAAGGGAAATCTAAATATATTGAACTACGAGTCAAACTATTAAACAAAAAGAAGATTCCATCTATATGGAAAAGAAATGATTTAGTACCCCCATTTATATCACCCAATATATCTTGGATCAATAAAAATGAATCGTTAACTATTCTATTTTGCGTGTTATAAGACATATTAGAGACATTGAGATAAAATAAAAATCTCTTTGGCCATATTGATTTTGTTTTTATATTTTGATGAAGATTAAACTAAGTTATAATAAGAAGAGGTAAAATAAAGTAAAAATAAAGTATTGGAAGATAGAGATAATATAGAAAAAAGTGGCCGAACAAGACTTACACACAAACAATTAATTCTCTGTATTTCTTCGACATTAAACATATAGAGATACAAAAAATATATAGAAATATGCAACTTCTAAAAATTAGGAAGTTTCTCTAACAATAATCTTATTTAGTTGTGATTGTTACTCATGTAACAATACACAACTTGAATCATACGAGTTGTTAAAACCTCTCCAACTAATATATTATTGTTTATATAACAATAATATAACTAACTAATTATTATTTACCTTTCAGTAAGTATCCCACTATAATGTAAAAATTATATTTCCTAACATTCCCCCCCTCAATGTTTACATGCCAATAAAAAAACTTTCATACTTCCTCTGTAGCCTGTCGCCCGTGCTTGCTCATGATCTTGGTATAACACTCAAACTAAAGGTAGAAGAAGGAACACATCAAATTCTTATCGACCATGCAATTTCGGGAACACATCTAACCGACGAGGATGGGAACAAGCTCATGAATCATTTTCTTATCAACCAGTCACTCTAGGGAACACATCTAACCTAACAGCGTGGGAACTCAACTAGGAACACATTTGAGCAGTTGCCTTCAATGGTTTTCCAAAGGATAACCACAAACCTAGGTATGAACATAAACACGTCTGACTGTTCAACCTCTTCAAAACTCATGATGATGCATTTCATTGTGCTATTTTCTCTTCACTATGTTTTTACATAGGGGAAATAAGAATAGCCACATACCAATGAACATGAATGAAATTTTGTTCTTATTTTTCAATTCACACTGAAAACCACACCAAACTGAAATGCTAAAATCAAACACGATGCACGATAAAATAAGACACACCACTACAAAAAAACACACACGTGCCACCAAATCAGCGAAGTGGCCCCATCGTCGGTGATTGACGAGAGGTCATTGGTTTTCCTCTAGCCTTCGACGCCTCTGTCCTCCAATGAAAGGCTGCTAACTCAGTTGAATTTGATCATGATGCTCAACTATTTCAACATTGTGATTATTGTTTTCTTCCCTCATGCAATGTGAAGCACTTTATTTTTTAGACGTCTGGTAAGACCGAAAATGCATCCGTGATGTAATTTTTTATTTTATTTTTAAAACTTTAACAACGACTAACTCACAATGAAATTTTGACGACTAAACAAATTTAGCGACACTTTTGACTTAAAAAAACTTAATATTATTTTTGAACAAGAGACTATTTGACTCTATAAAATCAAAATCTACTACTAGAAAACTAATATTTAATTAATTTCTAAAGTGACTAATCTACAAATTCCAAATATCATAGTGTGATATTGACCATTAAAACAATTTAGTCACACTCAACTACAATAATATGTTTAAGTGACTCTTTACCTAAGACTATAAACTAGACCAATTAACTTGAGTAATATTCTCGATGACTAACATTTAATGACACTAACTTTAATAAAAAAAACTCGACTTACAAAATTCTTTGTGCCACCTTCATTCACCTTCCATACACGTTACTGATCTATCCAAGTCAAGTTCCTCGGTGAATAGGAAATGAGGAGAATGAAACGATGGAGAAACATTTGTTGGAACAATTTATTGAATCTAGTTTAAGCACTCGAATCTTAGACTACAATGCTAACTTTTCAGAATGCTTGCTATTTATGTTGAGACGTCTCATCACTACCATGACTTGAACACATGGTCTACAAATCACAGAGACATGCATACACGTCTATAAGAAGTAGCCTGGTTCCAGCAAATACGGTGAGCACTAACCATTGATTTAAAGAGTTGTGGATGCAGAAGTGGTAGTTCTACTAGTTCACGAATTTGAGCCATCTATTTCCCTACGTTACGAACAACATCATAACATAATCCATCCAATCTATCTTCATCCTGATTTTTTACCAGTTCGAATGGATGAGTCAGAGGATCTCAAATCCTTTTTTTCAGAGCCTGGAATTTAGATTGCCATCGACGTCGAGAAAAACAAATTATCACGAACTAGTCACAAATTAAATATAGATAAATTTGAGGCTAGTTCTTCAAAAGAGATCCAAATACACAAATACAGTAATAAGTATAATCACATGGTTGCCTCAAATAAAATATCAGGTAGACCTTTCTTGATGCCGAGTTTAATGCGAATCTGAGCCAATAAATATTCTATGACCAAGTGGAATCAATATGCTCGAAAGTATGCTGATTCTCACGAGTAGTTCTAGAGAAACCATATAAAATGTTTAATGATTTGGAAAAGGAAGATATCAATACACTCAAACATGGATTTGAAAGAGACGTAAAAAATGTAGAAACAAAACAAGTGTCTCTGAGTTGTGGTAGAGTGAAACGATGAAAGCGTATGCTCGTGATAGACACAAAATACATAAAAACCGATTAGAGTGGAGATCCATGGAAAAGAAGGGAAATATGCATACGGGTCTTATGTTTCTAACTACAGATAGAAATGAGGCACAAGACTATAGTTTATAAAATGATCACCATTTTGTTCTTGCATTGGACAAAGCACACATATAAAAAAACAAGGAACTACCAGAAACTTGACTACCAAAAATTCATACTAACACACTATCCTAGGAGATTTTTTCAACAATGGATTCTCATTCACAGAGGCAACATAGAGTATAGTTTCCCCTTAAAACATCAATATGCTTCCATGATAAGAAGGATCATAAAATTCTCTGATACCAAATAAAGTGGCAGAACCAAAGTTGCACACAAACAATTAATTCTTTGTATTGCTTCGACACTAAACATACAGAGATACAACAAATATATAGAAATATGAAACTCCTAAAAATTAGGAAGTTGCTCTAACAATAATCCTATTTAGTTGTGATTGTTGCTCACCTAACAATACACAACACCAATCATACGAGTTGTTAAAACAACTCCAACTAATATATTATTGTTTATATAACAATAATATAACTAACTAATTATTATTTACCTTTTTGTAAATATCACATTGTAATGTAAACATTATATTTCCTAACATAAATTAGGTTACCATTCATCATAGAAGATCTTAGAACAAGGAGTCTCTCCTTGAATTTGGGACTAAACCGTGGACCATCTCTACATGATGCCACAGTTTAGAACCCCAATCTAAAACCTCAATTGCAATTGTAAATTGGAATTGTGGAGGTTATCTCTTTTTTCCCAAAGCTCATCAAAATAAGTAATTATTAACTTCTATATCATTGTTCCCATAGAAACCCATGAGAACAAGGAGAAATTTTGATGTGAATATTTTAGGGTTTATCTATTTTTCTTAAGATGAAAAAAAATCATAATACACTTGATGTAGGAGCATAACTTGTAAAGACCATAACTTTTGATCCGACCATTGGATCGCCTTGAAATTTTACAGGGTGGTAGCTATATATTAATACTATGCTGGGGTCAACTTTTTTTGCAAGGTTGTGGCCATTCCGGCACATTTTTGGGCCCAGATTCTTTCATCTAGTGGCCTCAAATTGGCTCCGATTGTTTTTTTTGCTTTTGACTAGGTCTTAGAACTTTAATAACTTTTGTTGTACTTGTTAGAATAAGTCAAAATTTGGCATGAGACTTAATTTATAAAGGAATATCTAGCACGCAAAATTTTGGGCCCATTTGAGTTGTTTTTCTAGTAGGTACTTTTTGGCTTTTTAGGGTTTTTGGCATTTTATGGTTTTTAGTGTAGACTTGAAATAAAAGGAGGATTATAATGATGTAAAAGATCAGTTTGGATTCTAGAATGAGAAGAAAGCTATTTTGAAAACCCTGGTTTTTATTTGCAAAGCTTTTATTTGTGTTTTGGAGGTATTTCAACCTCCTGCAGCTGGATTCACATCAATTGGTATTGGAGCCGGATTTTGATCTTGCAGAAATAGTTAAGGTAACATATTTTATTTTTCTATGTAATTTTTTTTTCCTATATTTTATATAATCATGGCTAGACATGGGAGGGGAGGTTATGCCCAGATGAATAGGCATTTGGAGGAGCTACAGAGACAGGTTGCTGAGCTCACATGAGAAGTCACCTGCCTTGGAAGGAGACATGCAAATGGGGATGAAAACCCAAATAGTGATACTGAAGAAGTACCTCCATTAATGAATGAAGGAGGGGATGGAGATGAAAATGAGAGAGATGAAGAAACATTGAATGAGAGGCCATTTGAGGAGATATTGATCCAGGCTTTAGAGGGAAAAAATGATGGCATCAAGATTAATGTTTCTGATTATGGTGGAGGGTTACGACCAGAAGAGTTGATTGAATAATTTAATTGCATGGAAAAATTATTTGAGTGGAAAAACCTTTCAAAGGATAAGAAGGTTAAGTTTGCATGCACTAAGTTGGCCGGACATGCATTGATCTGGTGGGATCACCTACAAAATGAAAGACAAAGGAATGGAAAGGGAAAGATACGAAACTGGAATAAAATGGTAAATAAGTTGAAAGAAAAATTTATTCCTGTAGATTATGCTCAAACACTCTTTCAAATATTCCAAAACCTAAGACAGAAGGATCTCAGCATTGAGGATTATATGAATGAATTTTACAAGTTGTCAATCAGGGTTGAATAGGGAGAGTCTAAAGAAAAAAGGCTACACGGTATATAAATGGATTGAGTTACACCATAAAAGATGAGCTGAGTATGCTCCAGATCCATAGCCTAGCTGATGCTTAACAATTGGCATTAAGGGTAGAAGAAAAGAACAAGAGGAATAATTTTGGAAGAGGTGTGAAAAGAGGGCCATCATCATCACCAATGAGAGGTAGGGGTAGATTTGAATCTACAAAAGGTGAATCCTCTAATGCAGAAGGGCATGAAGATTCTGGTCAAAGTTGTGGTGACTACTAAAGAGGTAGGGGATTTCAGAGGGCAAGAGGTTATAATGGAGGACATGGCTGGAATAGCCCCCAAAGGAAATATACATGTTACATGTGTGGTGAAGAGGGTCACAGAGCCTTTGAGTTTCTGCACTATCCTACACATGATAGATGGTAAGGAGAACAACCACGAGTAAATTTGGTTGAAGCTGAAGAGGAAAAAGAAATGGAGGTTGCTGCAAACTTGGGTGAAACCCTTGTGATAAGGAGGACGATGATTGTCCCAAGGAAAGAGAAGGAACAGGTTGTTGTTGGTGCTGATTCGTGGTTGCGAAAAAATATATTTCGAACAAGATTCACCTCTGGAGGAAAGGTATGTAAAATTATTATTGATGGTGGTAGTTGTGAAAATATGGTTTCGAGTGTGATGGTCGATAAACTCAATCTGAAATGTGAGAAGCACCCATATCATTATCGTATATCATGGTTCAAGAAAGGGAATGAGGTAACCATAGACAAACGGTGCCTTATAAAGTTTTTGATTGGGAATACCTACAAGGATGAGGTATGGTGTGATGTTATCTCAATGGATGCATGTCATATATTACTGGGGAGGCCTTGGCAATACGATAGGAAGGTTACACATGATGTAGGAAAAAATACATATACCTTTTGGAAGGATGGTGTAAAGGTTGTCTCGTTACCCTTCAAGGAAGAAGAGAAGAGTGAGGGCTTATTAGCAACAAAAGAGTTTGTTATGGAAATGCAATAAGTTGGCTGGTGTTATGCACTAATGTCAAAGAAGGTGGAAACAAAGGACTTCAATATACCTGTTGCTGTAGCAAAGGTATTAAAAGATTACAAATATGTCATACCAGATGAGCTACCAGATGGGTTACCTCCAAAGTGAGATATTCAAAACCATATTGATTTTATCCCAAGATTGGCCCTTCCAAACATGGCAATCTATCAGATGAGTCCAACACAGAGTGAAGAGTTGAATAGGCAAGTGACAGATCTAATACAGAAAGGATTAGTGAGAGAAAGCATGAGTCCATGTGCAACCCCAACCCTATTGACTCCAAAACAATATGGATACTGGAGAATGTGTGTAGACAGTAGGCCTATAAATAAGATCACAATTAAGTACCGATTCCCAATTCCAAGATTAGATGATATGATGGATGTGCTAGCTGGAGCCCGATATTTTAGCAAGATTGACCTGCGGAGTGGGTACTACCAGATCCAGATCCGTGAAGGGGATGAATGGAAAATGGATTTCAAAACAAAATAAGGGTTGTACGAGTGGATGGTGATGCCATTTGGGCTATCTAATGCACCCATTACATTCATGAGGTTGATGAAAAAATTACTCCTAGAATACAATGGTAAGTTTGTTGTTGTCTATTTTGATGATATTCTGATATTCAGTAAGATAGTGGAAGAACACTTGTTACATATGAAATTGGTGTTTGAATTATTACGTAAAGAGAGTCTATATGTAATTTTATAGAAGTGTAGATTTCTTTAGAAGAGTCTATTATTTTTGGGGTTAGTGATATCAAAGGATGGGGTGAGGAAGGCTGCGGAGAAAGTAAAGGCAATTTTTGAATGGCCTATTCCGAGGAATGTGACAGAGGTTCATAGTTTCCATGGATTGGAAAAATTTTTTAGGAAGTTCATCAGGAATTTCAGTAGCATCGCTGCACCCATAACAGAGTGTACAAAAGGGAGGGAGTATGTATGGACTAAGGTAGCAATAGATAATTTTGAATTTTTGAAGAAGAAAGTGTTAGAAGCACTTGTTTTGGTATTTCCAGATTTCAGTAAGGTCTTCGAGGTTGACTGTGATGCCTCACATGTCGGGATTGGAGTTGTATTGAGTCAAGAAGGATGACCTGTAGCATTCTTTAGTGAAAATCTAAATAAAGTTAGGAGGAAATATTCTACTTATGATGTGGAATTTTATGCTATTGTTCAGGCATTAAGGCACTGGAGACATTACTTAGTAGAAAAGGTATTTGTATTGTTCACTGACCATGAAGCATTGAGGTATGTAAACACACAAAAGAAACTAAATAGTAGCCATTCAAAATGGGTTTCATGTTTGCAAGAATATACTTTTTTCTTAAAGCATAATCTGGGTAAGCATAATCAAGTTACTAACACCTTGAGTCAGTGTGTAGCACTTTTGACAACAATGGAAAATGAAGTAGTAGGGTTTGGGGCAGTTAAGGAATTGTATGAAGGTGATCTAGATTTTGGTGATGTTGTGATAAAAATTAATGATCCTACAGTAGGTAGTGGTTCTTCTGATTATTTGATGTAGGATGGTTATTTGTTCAGGGGGAAACAATTATGCATCCCTACTGGTTCAATGAGAGAAATTATTATAAGAGAGTTGCATAGTGGGGGGGTTGGCTGGACACTTTGGTATAAGTAAGACAATTTCTCTTGTTGTAGATATGTATTATTGGCCAAAGGTAAAGAGGGACATAAGTAGGAATGTAGCAAGATGTAGAGTGTTCCAAATGGCTAAGGACCATGCACATAATATTGGGTTGTATATGCCATTACTTGGCCCAACAGGGCCATGGGTTGATTTGAGTATGGATTTTGTGTCAGGAGTTCCTAACACATAGCAAGGGAATGATTATATATTTTTTGTGGTTGATAGATTCTCTAAGTTGGCACATTTCATTTCTTGTAAAAAGACTAATGATCCTTCTAGAGTTGTAGATTTATTTTTTTAGAAGTGGTTAGATTGCATGGAGTTCCAAGAACGATCACTTCAGATCGGGACACGAAGTTTTTAAGTCACTTTTGGAAGATTTTGTGGAGGAAAATGGGGACACAACTACATTTCAGTAGTGCATATCACCCCCAGACTAATGGGTAAACAGAAGTAGTGAACAAAATCTTGGGAAATCTCCTACGTTGCATAGTTGGAGAAAATCCAAAACAATGGGACTTGGCTTTACCACAAGCTGAGTTTACATATAATATCTCTGTAAACATGTCAACAGGGAGGTCTCCTATCCAGATAGTATATGATAGAAATCCCAAGGGGGTCCTAGATCTGATTGTGTTACCCAATGAAGATAAAACTATTGATGATGCAGAAGCATTTGGAGAACACATTATACGGCTACAAGATGAAGTAAGGGAAAAGCTAAAAGTGAGTAATGAAAAATATAAAGCAACTGCAGATATCATTAGGAGATTAAGTTTATTTAAAGAAGGAGATATGGTGATGGTTCATATTAGAAAGGAGAGGTTTCCAAAAGGGACATATAATAAACTCAAGTATAAGAAGATTGGGTCGTGCAGGATTCTGAAGAAAATCAGTGATAATGCCTACAAGGTGGAGCTACCTGACAACTTTTCCATCTCACCAATTTTTAATGTTTCTGACTTATATAAGTTTCTAGGTCATGATCAAAATGTTGTAGAGGAGGAAGAAATAAACTGGGAGCAGCAGATGCCGAAGAGTAAAAAGTAATGCGTGTCTTGGACCAAAAGACAATCACTACTAGACATGGAAGCTACAACAGATATTTGGTACAGTGGGAAGGTTTGTAGAAGGAAGAAAATACTTGTATTCCTAAGTGGGAATTGAAGAATATTGACAGTACAAAATTAGATAAATTTCATCAACTAAATTTGCAGGAGCTGAATTCTTTTCAACCAGGGGAGAATGATGCAGGAGCATAACTTGCGGAGACCATAACTTTTGATCCGACCGTTGGATCGTCTTGAAATTTTACAGGGTGGTAGATGTACATTATTAATATGCTGGGGTCAACCTTTTCCACAAGGTTGTGGCCATTTCAGCACATTTTTGGGCCCAGATTCTTTCATCTAGTGGCCTCAAATTGGCTCCAATTGTTTTTTTTTGCTTTTGACTAGGTCTTAGAACTTTAATAACTTTTGTTGTACTTTTTTAGAATAATTCAAAATTTGGCGTGAGCCTTGATTTATAAAGTAATATTTGGCACACAAAATTTGGGGCCCATTTGAGTTGTTTTTCTAGTAGGTAATTTTTGGCTTTTTAGGGTTTTTGGCATTTTAGGGTTTTTTTGGCATTTTAGGGTTTTTAGTGTAGACATGAAATAAAAGGAGGATTGTAATGATGTAAAAGATCAATGTGGATTCTAGAATGAGAAGAAAGCTATTTTTAAAACCCAGGTTTTTATTTGTAAAGCTTTTATGTGTGTTTTGGAGGTATTTCAACCTCCTGCAACTGGATTCACATCAACACTAGTTTAGATTTAGCATACAAATCCTAGATCATGTATAGATAGTTAAGGAAAATTTTAGTAGCATTGGTGAGATAAAAAATAAAATTAAAATCTAGATCTAAAAAGGATTTCACAATTTCAAAATTCAGATGACATGAAAATGATTCAATAACGTGCAAGGAGTTGTAGGATGTCATCAAGTTATCTTGAAAATCTGGAAGTGTGATTTTGAGTGTAATAAGAAGTCACCTATTACAAAAAAAAATCAAGTGGGAGAATTTTTCTAGGATGGATGTAATCTTCCTCTTCTGATGTTGATTAGATCTCACCTTTGGTGTTGTGTTCCTATCATTGTATCTTCACCTTCTATGGTTGATATTCTATGAAAAGGGTTCTTCTTATTTTTCTATTTTTTGTTTGGGACCAAAATAGGGTTAGTTGAATCTGGTTATACTTGGATTGAGTGGCCCCTATCATTCCTACATAGCAATAAGAAAAAGAGGAATCAAATCCTTGTATTTCCCCACCTAATGTATGTTTTCAATTTATGTATCACAATGTGTTTAAAAATGAATACCATAATAGAACCTATTAAATTAGCAATGATGTCTTGAGTGTGACAAGTAGCATTGTAAATTGGCCTATGACAGACTTGTAATATGTGTGTAGAGTTAGAGATGGATAATACTCTTGAGAGATTGATTTAGAAATTAGTTTCTTTGTTGTGATCTCCTAGGTTTCATAAATATGTGAGAAGTGATGCCTTTCAAATGGGTTATGTGAATGTGATTTTATAGGTTATTGTTGTCACAACATTTCCTTCTTAAATGACACTAGATTGACTAGAGAAAGTTATAAAATTAAAAATATGACCATTACAACTTTAGATGATGATGTTGTTGGATAAATGCTCCATCGCCTAAGGATGTATCATCAAAATTTTGTGGGTTGATCCTCTTGATATCATGTGATAGTTCAACGAAAAAATATGCCCTCTTGTTCTCAAGTTGGTTAACCTCATTAGCATTCAAATTTTCATTATTATTTGTATTTGTGTTAGCATTCGCAACATCATTATTTACTGCATTAAGATATACAATGTTGTTGTTTATAGTGTTAGGCTATTCCTGAGATGATTCACTACCATCACTATCATCATCGATGTCATTATCCATGACTTGCTATTCAAGAAAAACTATACGGTTTGGTGTATCGTGAATTGCAGTGATAATCTCATCCAACTTCTACGTTGTGGCTACATTGCCATATGCAAGTTTTTTTTGCAATGTTTCCCCTTGTTCTAACCATGTTCTCTATTAGATAAGAATTAATTTTTAGTTAACATGCAGACACAATAGGTCCAAGAGCTACAACCTTAAGCTATGATACCAAAATGTAACAACTACTTTTCATTACTCCAAATAATAGGATTTTTTTTACTTCCCATGCTAACTATTTACTTTAAATGATTTAAATGAACAACATTTAAATCCAGTAACTGAAAACTTACAATTCATTAGATAACCAATCAATTATGCATGTGCTTATAATTATGGGTAAAGTATATCTATTGATCCCTAATTAATTAATCTTTTGAGACTCTATACAGAGTATACAGGTAATACCCTTATCTCCATTTGATTAAAAGAGATGTTTCTAAGTGTCTACCTATTATTCAATACATAGAATCCCTTTCGGCATCTGAAACTACTAATTAGAACTTGGTGAACCTAACAGTGTATAGTCTTACACTACTTTAGCCAAATTTTAAGAGTCATGCATTGCCTGTTTTGTTTTTAGATGGCACACTCATCAACAGAAACATGTTTCATCACCATATCACTTGGTTCCGTTATCATAATTTAATTAGTTAACTGAGTCAATTATTTTTAACTACACTCGAGGTACAAATTTATTCAACCTCTGTAAAGAAGCACATCCATGCCAACTTAGGTTGCCTATGGCAGAGTAAGTGCTTACGTAATTAATTTCTTCATCGTGTAACCCCTTTCTTCCCCGTAGCCAACATAAGTTGGTACCGGGGTACTTTCTTATGCGGGTCAACCAACTTTGTATCTTAGCGTAACACAATTTTCTTAATGTATTGTGACATCCATAATAAAATAACCTTGATAGGGAAACTTAGAATATTTGTTGTATCGTTGTGTCCCATTAATGACTTGCGTCATTAAAAGGATACTTCCCTACAACATTCACTTGAATTTGTCTTATCAATTTCCATACATTAGGAGTTCCATAATGAATAATAAATTAGTTAGAGAAGAATTGATTTATGATAGATGCATTTTATCGTAATGACATTTTTTCGTATCGGAATACAACCTTAAGGTCCATAACTTATTTTTGATATAGATCATAATCATTTTCAAATTCATTTTATTACATCTATTATAAATCTTAAAATAATTGAGGATAGTTTGTTGCGTGAGTAATACAATCCATAATTTAACTATTTACGACATTTTGATATTAACTCAAATGATATCTATAATTGACCTCATCATCAATATAGTTAACTAGCATTCATCTATGTAGTTATTCCACAATTATAGATATATTTTACTTATTTTCTTCACATTTACTTGATAATTCATAACTCATTCAATCCATACAACAACAATCAACATATTTGATATAAGGTTGAGTTAAATAATAGAAAACAATATAGTAAATAATCAATATTTGGAAACATCTTAATTAATAATACCTGATGTAGGAGCATAACTTGCAGAGACCATAACTTTTGATCCAACCGTTTGATCATCCTGAAATTTTACAGGGTGGTAGATATACATTAGTACTATGCTGGGGTCAACTTTTCTTGCAAGGTTGTGCCCATTTTGGCACTTTTGACGGCTCGGATTCCTTCATCTAGTGGCCTAAAATTGGCTCCAAATGTTTTTTCCACTTTTGACTAGGTCTTATAACTTTAATAACTTTTTTTGTGCTTGTCAGAATAAGTCCAAATTTTGTGTGAAACCTAATTTATGAATTTATATTTGGCACGCAAATTTTGGGGTGAATCTGAGTTGTTTTGCATTTTAGGGTTTTTTGGCATTTTAGGGTTTTAGAGTAGTCTTGAAATAAAAGGAGGATTGTAATGATGTAATAGATCAGTGTGAATTCCAAAATGAGAAGTAAGCTATTTTGAAACTCCTAGTTTTATTTGCAAAGCTGTTTATGTGTGTTTTTAAAGGTATTTCAACCTCTTGCAACTGGATTCACATCAATACCCATTGAGTATTACATGTTTGACCATTCGATTAAGAATAATAAATCAATATACCTTAAACAATATTGAACAATTTATAAATAATTTGATCGATATTCATACCTAACAATAACCCTTTTCATCACATTACATTATCACTTAAAGGATGATTTGCGATTTAAAAGAAAGAAGGCAACGAAGCTCATGCTCGCTATACAATAATTACAATCAAATGAAAAATTTAAGAATCATAAGAGATACATTTGAATCAAGATGGCCTTTATAGATCATCCACTAATTTAGACTTATTTTATGCCATCTAATTTTTTTTACAAATCAGCCAATTCAAAAGAAATGGCATGAAAAAGGTATCCACCTCATCTATACTTTTTACTGAACTAAACTATTTCAATGATCAATTCCAAATAGAGAGAGAATCATCTTACTACAATTAAATAAATCCAATAACATTTCCTCCTTCCCACTTTGTCTTTCTTTCTTAATTATATCATAAACAAAAGCTATATATAATTTACATACAACACACAATATATTCAATAAACTTAACTGAATATTAATAATTTATAATGAATTAAGCAATTGAATTCATTCCAAGAAACTTCATATTTTCTAGCATCCAGTTTATACAATAAAACATAGCCGACATAATTGTATATCCACATTTCTTTATATACTTATCAACATATGAAAAATATGTTGCACAATTGATTACTCAAACAGAACCATCTAATTAAACAATTATGAAGATATTTTTAACAAAAAAGAGGTTCAATTTAACAAACAATGATGATGATAATAATAGTCATCATGTTGATTTCAACAAGAAATGATATTATAATAATACCTTAAAATCATCGAAGTATGTTAATAAATCTAAATCACCTATTTAATGGTAATGTACCATTACCTTAATAACATCGAATTTACCTTAGTAAAACTGAATCACAATACTTAATATTTTAAAACATCTAAGCCAAGTTAGGTTTAGATCCCCACGTGCCTAGGTGCTCAATCCAATAAAAATACAATTGACTTGGGATCCTAAGGATCCTTCCTTCTAACCATTCCATTCTAACAACCCTCTCTATCAAAGGAGTATGTCAATATTCAACTGTATATTATTACGTAGCCTACAGTCTATGATAAGATTAACATTGATATGTAAGAAAATATGTATATGTATATATAAACTACGGAGAATACCAAAGTGGTGAATGTATCTAAAATACACACTATAACAGTATATAAGGAAAGCTCTTAGACATTAACAATAAATGAATTTACTATAGATACACTCCTATCACACCCAGAAAGGGAAAAATAAAGAAATCCCAAGTGGTTTTTTTAACCCAGTACTATATTTTAACAAAAATACAGTTTAATCGTGGCCTTCCAAATGGAATGACGACTGAGAAGAAACTTAAAATATTATCCAAAACACATGAGAAAAAATACATCCAACCCAGACGTGTCTTCAAAATAATAAATACACATATAAGAACTTGATATAGTTTCTCTTGTTATCAGGTTGAGAATATTATAATAAAGAAATCATTCATGGAAGAAATATTTTATTCCCTTCGTACAATATACTCGTGAAGGAGAAATCGACCTAGATACTTATGCATAGAAACTGCAACCAAAAATCAAACTCGGTTTACAACCCATCTTATATAGTATAAAAATACATATATAATTATAATGGCTTAATAACACAATATTAGAAATCCTAGCAACAAAAATCTCAAATATTTACTCGTGACAATACCCTAAGAAAGAATCATTTTCTCACTTAATAAAAATCACAAAAGAACGATTTGAAACCACATCCATCAAAATATTTTAATTCTTTAAACAATAAATATGGAAAGAACGATTTAATGCATGTATGCTCACCCAAAATCCTTTTTAGTTCCCTTCAAGATCAACTGGGTGTAACTAGATCCTTCCTGAAAGAAAGTTCCATAGGTGCTATCAAAAATCCAAGCAATAACAGTTCGTGAAAAGAATAGAAAACCTCATTCTCAACTTAACATTCATTTAAATAGCCATTTAAAGATCTTCACAAGTAAGTGAAGTATCTCAACATGTGTGGACTGCATTTATAGTTCGAACGAAAATAGCTCCCCCACATTCCTTACATGCAGAGTTCAAGCAGACCAAAAGGAGTGTATACCAAAAATGAGATTACAAATAACATTATGCACTATGGTAGTTTCCTCGAGAAGATTCCCTCTTCCCCCAGGGACTTTGGGAATGAAATTAAATGTCCATTAATGTGAACAAGTATTTTTTCTTGTTTTCCCTCTCTAATTACCACTTCCCACCGCTAGCCAAATTTGGTAATTATTCCACCTCTAGGGTTTTGATCTTAACTCTTAAATTGGAGCATCGAACGGCTCAAAATGACACTTAGAAAAGTGGCCTTTTTCCTTTCAAAAATTTGAGGCCATTTATTTGACATGACTGGGTGGAGAATACCATGGTTGGATCACCCAACATGGTGTCTCTTTGAGATCAGGTGGTAGCATGACCGAGATACCACCATTTACTATAATTTAATAAATAAGAATTGATTCTAACTATGGTCGAAGACCATACCATATGTAAATATAAAAAAATACGAGTATACTTATCTATGCATATACATATATAATATGTGTGTGTGTTTCTAAATACATATATATCATTGTAATTAATCCCTGATTTTATTCCAATTTTTCATATCAGGTCAATAATAGTTTCAATAGTCATTCTAATGTCTTAAATTTAAATAAAACAAGAGCATATGTCTATGATCGATCCAATGAATCATTTAAGGAAGATAATGTAAATCATAAACATGGTTGATGGCCATTTAATTAATGCACAATATTCTTGGTAATAAATGTTTGATTTGAGCCATAATTATTACAACAGCATGTAAACATGTCCATAAAAATCTGTCATTCTCACCCAATGACATTTTGTTAGTGAAGGATGTTGTTACGCTATGAGTAGAGTTGGATCAAGAACTATATGAATAGAATCATCAATAAACAACCATATTATAACCTACACAACAATACAAGAAGGATAGGAAAATTAATCCAATCATCACTTAATAAGTCCATAATGGCCAACGTTCATTGATAAAGGAATCAATCATAAATATAACAAGCACAACAGATATTAAAGTACACTGATCGTGAAAAGAAAGATATCCTAAAAATAATACCACTCTCAACCTGATAAAATATGTACTCGATAAAGGTGAACTAGCAGGGTATGACAATGTGTGAGACTGTGACTTTGAAGCAAGTAAAACACGTACAAAACTGGAAGTCTTAACTCTTGGATAAAAGTGCACGAAACCATGGGTCTGCGCAGACCGGTGGTTACGCAATTGTTGGGGTGGTTGTGTAACCTAAGCTCTAAGAGAACTAGTGGTTACGTAACCGCCACGACAGTCACACAACCATCACAGTGGTTACATAACTTAAAATAAAACACTAAGGAAAAAGTAGCAGAAAAGACTTGTGAAAGCACGAAAATCTAAGGAATGGATAAGTAAAGTAAACTAAAGCATATAGGAATGAAAAAACCAAGGAAAGGACTTGGACATCATCATTTAATCTAAAAATGAAATTTATCATCATTGGTGATTATTATTGTTCCAACAATATAGTATCATGAACTTTTGGGTGCATACAGAAGCCACATGTCACATGACACGAGGGACTAAGTATCTATGACAGGTATACTAATAGTATTAGGGCCAAGAGTGAGAGGTAAATCAATATGCCCAAGAGAGATATTAGTGTCAAAATTCATGTGTTGCTTAGTATATTTAATAAAAGAAATAAATTTAAATATGCACATGTTATTCATAGAACCGTTATAAATCACGATGCCATGACTAAGGAGTTTACCGAAAAATTATCAAATATAAGGCAAATAAAAAATAGATCATGAGTAATAATAGAATCATTGAAACAAGCTTATGAGGTGAAGTCAAAATGATAGTTCCAATAAGGGAATCCAAGGTATGATCATGAGGATGGGGAGGTTAATCTTGATAAGTATGGTGCACCCCTAGATTAGGTTCAATAATATTGTTATTATGAATTGGCTATTGAAAATATTAAGCTTAGAATTGTCATTAATAGGTTTAGATTTCTTAGGAGGTGAGTTTGTTTCAATACCATTTGCATAAATAATATCTTAAATGATATGAATAATATTGAATAATAAATTAGTATGATGCCTAGTACATATGTGATAATCACAATAGGCATCAAATTCAAAGTATTTACCATTAGGATTTTTTGTATCAACCTCTAAGGGTGAAGTGAGAGATACAAGGCTAAATTATAACAAATTTTGAAGGACCACTTGGGGTGAATAAGTTAAGCATGTGAATTTTTATTGAGAATATTATGTAACTAAATCTTAGTAGGTTGATATACAACATTGATAATGACTTTAACATCAATTTTTTGTATCATTAGGTTTTCCTTTATAACTATATTTCCCTTTAAATTTATCATGATATGTATTAGGATAATTATGAACATAATTAAAAAATTTCATTGTATGGATTTAACTTATTATTCCTTTAATATGTTTCATAGCCGATAATTTGACTAAAATTTATCAAAGATAATTGAATATTTTAGGGAAGAGAAGAATATTTTTGAAAATTTCTAGGATCTCATTTTCAGCTAGGGTGATGTTCATTTTAGTATCATAGTCTTTTTGTGTTGAAAATAGTCACTGATGGGTTCATTGGAGCCTTGTTTCTTCTTACACATTCTAGCATAGGATATTTTGTATTCAATATTGACTAAAAAATGGGCATGGAATTGATTTTCCAAAAGGGTAAAATTCTACATATAATGAATAGGAAGATCATAGAACCATTGTAATGTGTACTCTTTGAGGCTTATAGGAAAAATATTAGTAAGTAGTACATCATTGTAAGCATAATATAAGAAATTCATGTGAATAGAATGAAGGTGTTGTTTAAGATCTTTTTTTCCTTAATAGATAGGAACCTTAGGAGACACGTCTCTTAAATTGTAACTTTCTCATTTATGAATTTATCATGGTAAATTGCACGTTAAAAACTATTAGTTAGAGATGGTGGCTAAATTTATAAAGATTTTGGATTTATGATCCATCTTTTATTTAGTATGTCTTACATAGTGACATAGATATTCTAGATACACCCATTCTTATCATACTTGGTATTAGATAGTAATTAATTTTTTCATTAATTAATTAATGTGTAATTTAATTTTTAGGTAGTTATGGGTAATTCCCATATGCAAATGGGAATTGTAACTTTCTCTTAGCAAGTACAAAAAAACTTGATGTAACCTAATTTTTCTTTAAGGAATAAAATATACATTTATTTTGTCTCATTTTATTTTCATGTGATATTACTTATCAAACAACCTAATAGTGGTATCAAGAGCCTATAATATTCTAGGAAAATGGGAAATATTTTGTTGAAATTGAAGATATAATGTTGATATGCAATCATGAAGAATGAGACAATATGATGGATGACATATTTGTTTTATATAATTTTTTCAATATAGTGTTGGTGTATGATACTAAGGCACTGAATTTATTGTCAATACTAGAATATAAATAATGATATTAAAATTTATGAAGATAAAAGGAAACACTATCCACTTGTTCAAGTACCATATTGGATGAAGTTTCAATCTTACATAGGATTGAAAATAATATCAAAAGTCTTTAAAATATCTGGATGGAGCATAGATCTAGTGAATGATGTTGGATTTAGTGAAAAATTGTAATATTTGTTTAATTATCAACCTTCATAAGAGTTTTTTGGGTGTCATTCTCAGTAAAAATAATGTATGGTGAAATATATTAATGTAAGAGAACTTTATCTTCCCATGTGAGTTTTATTTAGTTTGGGTCCAGGACTTAATTTGATTTAAATGTAAAACTTCAAACATTTGTCTTCAAAAAGATGCTTGGGTGAGTTGTTTATGAGTGGTATCTTTGATATGAAAAATATTGTTTCATTTATTTGACTAATCATGGGTAGAACAATAATAAATAGAATGTGCTACATGAGAGAGAGAGAGAGAGTTGCATAATTTTTGTAAAATGAAGATAAAAGGGTTTAAATTTTTGTAAATTTTGTGTATAAAATAGACAATTTTCTTGATCCAAACATTGTATTTAGGCTCTACTTGAGGGTACTAACAGAAAATACCTAGCAGTGTACCTTGTTTTTTGTTATATTATTTTTGTTTTTTATCATTATGACTGAAATTGTGAGTCTAATTTCAGAAGCGGGAAAATTAACACCTATAAATTACAAATAGTGGAGCATGAATTTGGAAAAAATCTCATTTTCAATGAAATTCAGGAGATAGTTGGAAACAAAACCACATATTATACTGAAGCTATAAAACTATTTGAGTTTCAAAAACAAAATAAGTGTGCATTTGATTTGTTTAAGTCATATTGTTATACATAAGTGATTATTGATTTAATCTAGATTGAATTAAAACTTTATTTCATAGTAACTTACTGTACTAAATGATATTAAGATGATAAAATACAGTAATGTGCAAGAAATACGCATTCAAATATGTAATACCATGAGAAATTGAGAGAGGGAGATGACTTAGCTAGTTTCGTGTAACCTAGGAATGATTTGGACTAACTAACTATTGGAATAAACTAGAAATAGTGTTGCCAAGGATCATCGAGGGTTTTGGAACTCATAACTATGACATGGACATAAGTGCCCACAGGAGGACATGAGCGCCCCAGGTGCTAGTGACTACTTAAATGCTCAGGTTATGAATTTTTTTGGGTTATAAGGTCTTCTCTCCAATGTTCACTTTATCACTCCAAATTTATTTTTAGGGTTCCAATCACACATGTAACCTGTAAACTAGATGTCTACCTTGACATATCCACAAACCATATAAAATCTAATAAAAAAGATGTAGAATGTGGAGTCGGTCTGACCCCGGTGGTCACCCGAAGAGTGAACCTATGACTTAGCGTTGCACTAAATCTCATACTCAATGTATTTCTTTATGTGTGTGTGTGTGTATTTGTATTATTGTGCCCAGGTTTCCCTTGTGTGACTTACACGATGATAGCGTGCTAGATGTAGATTATACTAAGTATGTAGAATGTGTGTGATGGAATAGAATGAAATTCCCCTTCTATGTTGTGTGTGTAGACCAATGCAACCTTTTCCCTTGTGTGAATGTACTAGAAGTATGATTTGTAATGCTCTTGTGACTTTTTTTGCAAGCTTAGGTGATGATAGATAATGCTTATAGTGTTGGCCCTTATTTAGAAGAAGTAACTAAGTATATATATGATTCCATTGTTAGAATTTTGTAATTGACAACTGAAAGACCGACCCTAAGTTCTAAACGGTGACCAAGAAGTCAAAGAGACCAAAAAGAGTAAGAATAATATAAATAAAGAGGGGGTTTCCCAAGAGGGACAAGAGTGCATGGGCGCTTATGTCCTAACTGGGTTCTAATGTCCAAGGGCATAAAAGATAAATTAGTAAAGTTATGGTAGGGTTGTAAGATATGTAAGGCTAATAAAGTGTAAGAGATAAAGAAAAATTCCCAAAAGAAGTTGTCAACCTCTAGTTTTATTTCTTAGGAATAATGTATACATTAGTATGCTTTAGGATCTAGAAATGTAGCCAAGTGCATAGATTTTGTGTCTATATTTCCCCCAATTTATGTTTTTGAGTGAATAATTGATATCATAAAGTAGATAGAATATGTGTACCTCATAACTTGTAGAAAAGTGTAGCCAATAGTATGCTGAGTAGACAAGTGAAGAGTCAAGTGATCGTAATAAGAATAATGGAAACTAGGAACGAGAGGTAGACCCTAAGGGTGAATTGTATGCGTATTCGTGTGCTATTGGAGATTTTGATCGCTGATGTGAGATACTTATTATTATGTATAAGGATAGAAGTGTAAAATAAGATCACGAAATTATTCAAAGTCCCACATATGAAAAATCAGAGTGACGTGTGTATAAGTAGAAAGTGTATAAAGGAAAGAGTGCACCTAATTTGTGAGAGAGTGTAAGATAGAAAATTTTCCTTTTTGTCTTCAAGATATTGTTAGATGGGGTTAGAAGTGATTGATTCCCAACCAAGAAAGTATCTAGTCATGAATTTGAGCATCTTATTGCTAAAGATGAGGTTTTTGGGTGATCTCATGCCAAGAGTGAGTTTGTAGGCAATCTCACACCAAGATAAGAGTGTTGGGGATAGAGGTATACTTTTCTCTCCTTTTATGAAACTTCTCAAATGATACATGCCACAATAGATTGGCACATGTCCTGATCTCTAATTGTTTGTAACAAAATGTAACTGGATGAAAAAAATTTGTAATTGAAGGCAAGTTCCTAAGACTTGAGATCTATATTGTAAACTACTATAAACTGTGTTGAACTGTGAAACTAGATATTTTTCCCCTAGGACACAAGTTCCCAAGTGGGAAACAAGCATCCACTATTCCCATCTGATACTGGGTGCTATTGTCTGCTCTATATTGGTGATCCAAGTCTGATTATGGATCACTTTGTAACTGTGTGTCTTTGCCAATTTTGTGATGTTATGATTCGTCATGTAACTCTGTGCTATTGGAAGGGTGGCTTATTCACCCAATAGGATCCCCCCTCATTTTGGGTTATGTGACGAATGTAGGAGGATGCAACCCAAATGAGAGGAACTAGAACATATTTGCATATTATATATTGGATACCTATAAGTGGTAGGGGATGTGCAAGGTAGAAATAAAGGCACATGATAACAATATAGGATAGAAATAAGTGTTAGTGTAAAAGAGCTAAGATGTAATAGAATACAATGTATCAAACAACTATGAAGAATATAGGGACCAAAAAAATTAGGTTGCATACATGGGACATCGCTCACAATGTCATAAGGAAATCAAGGTTGAATCAGCCATAAGAAAATAGTGATTGAGAAAGACATAAGGCATAGCCCACAAACAATAGATAAAAAAAGTAAACAATAAGTAACAAATAACCATAGTTGTATACAATCCTATAAGGTAATTGTTACACATGAAACACCCATTATCATGTTAGAAAGATAATTTGTACATCAAAACATGTATATATCAAAGTGAATTAAGTGATAGTAACAAGAGTAGTAAATACTGTGACAACAAGACTTGTGATTATAGAGTAGGAGAGTAGTAAAGGTAGATGCCCCTAGGATCCTTGGCAGGACTAGTAAATATTGGTTTCAAGCATCATGCATCATGTAAGAATCTCTAAAGGTCTTGCATTCACCTAAAGATACCACGTGAACACACATGTGTGTATAAAAAAATATAGTAACATACTAAGTATCCAAATAACATATGAAATAAAGTGCAACATGTAAATAGTATAAGCTAACAAGAGTAAATGTAACCAAGATATCAAAATGCTCTATAAAAGTGATGGTGTGCTACGATATACAAGATGTGTAGATAAGAGGAATCATTTCACCCCCAACGGATGTGCATGTGATGAGTTTTATTTAGGAATTCTCCATAAACAGTAAAAATGAACCGTAGAACAAGAGTGTGCCATTGGGTAGCAAAGGTATTATATGTGATTGAGACTAGATGTTAGGAAATATCTATCGTGAAGCACTAAGCATGAAGTGTAGAAATTGTATATGATTTTGGGGTCATTTAAGAATTAACCACTCTATATTCAAGTATGAACCACAAAACTAGAGTGTGTCATTGGGTAATGAATGTATTGTATGTGATTGAGATTAGATGCTAAGAAATATATATCATGAATTAATGAGTGTGAAGTGTAGTAAATAAGTTATAAGTAGACAATAGAGACAACTAATAGTGATGGAAGGGGGAGAAAGTGAGATGCCTCATAAGTGTGTGAGGGATAGAAGGATATCAATTGATAGTGAAGATTGAGGGGCCCTTATCTGATATCTAAGGAGGAAAAGGCATGTAACCATGGTCTAGGACCAGTAATGTAGGAGAATAAATATCTACACATACATGAGATTGATGTGGTAAATGAGGTGCATAAAACCTATAGGAATGGGCTTCCCAGGTAGGGGAATTAGGACGAAGAGGTGGGATAATAGATTGGTGAGGATGAAGGGGTCATGATGTAGGTCGTGTACAAATGGAGAATTAGGTACATAGATAGATTTAGAATTGAGAGGTGCAAGAAGCCTAGATTTCATGACTAGTGCTGAAATCTAAGAAAGTGTGGGCTATGGTAATGGTGTAGATGGTGGAATACCTTTGATGGTGAAAAATTTATTTTCATGGATGAAATTAAGACATAAGTGAAGCATGGAAGGGATAACCAGCATAGCATGGAGCCAAGGATGAACTAGGAATATGTCATAACCTTTGATTTCATATGTAATGAGGAACAATGTTGGTATGGTAAATTAACCAACAGTAATGGGAAGAATGACACGACTATAAGAATTAGGTACTGGAAATGTGATTTGAAAGGTTGGAAAGTTGATGGCTAGTAGGATTGGCACAAAGCATGCATTAGAAAGGGTTAAAGGATGGACCATAGTATTGTTTACTATATGAGTATCAATGGAATAATTAATATGTAGTGAATGAGAGGAAAATGTAGCATGGCAATTATGATTTGATAATTTCATAATTGGTTGTGGCATGTCAGTAATAGTAATCAGAAAATCAACTGAACTCAATGAAGGAGGAGGAAAAAAAGGATATGTATGATTTTTAGAGGAATAAGTAGCTAGCTTGCATGTTTTGGTAACGGGTCATTGAATATTTTAATCTTTTGATTATCATTGACTAGTTTGGAAGTAGATGGTTTAGGGAGCTTGATCGAATTGTTGTCAATAAGATCTTGAATGTGATTTTTGAGCTTTAAACAACTATAAGTAGAATTCCCATTTCATTGGTGATAATCATAGTGAGTATTTTCGTCGTAATTACGGCCATGTAGGCCAGAAGGATCAGTATTTTGTGGTAGGGGAAGAGTAATTAGATTACTTTCAATGATTTGTGGTAATTTAGGAACCGAGGTGTGTAAGGTAGTCTAGTAAAATTGCACCTTGTGGATTGAAATTAAAGCATGATAGGTGTAGAAACAACGTTGACAGTGGCTTTACCTTCAGTAGGCTTAGTGTATGGTTTGAATGTAGATTTGGCTTGAAACTTGTTGGAAGAGAAAGTGGAAGAAGTATCATAATACTTAAATTTTCCAATAGATCTAATATTTTTCTTTCATGTAATTTGAGTGTGTGACACAATTGATTGAAATAGGGAGAATTCTAAAAAAACACTCTCTTGGAGTGGAAGCAACATACTTTGAATGAATAGGTATTGCAAGTTTGAATCAACTAGAATGTTGATCATTTTGGAAAAATTGTTCTTATACCACAAGACATAGTCCACAAGATGTTCATTGGATTATT
The DNA here is from genome assembly GCA_019776745.2 of Taxus chinensis. Lineage (NCBI taxonomy): Eukaryota > Viridiplantae > Streptophyta > Pinopsida > Cupressales > Taxaceae > Taxus > Taxus chinensis. The sequence continues at coordinate 96,471,604 of CM034151.1, forward strand.
TTTTAATCTTAACAAGTTGTGCATATGATATCTTAGTGTAGATGTTCATAAAAAAATGAGAAAGGAATGCATTTTATAAAGATGTATAAGATGTTACCGAATGGGCAGGTAGATCATAGAACCATTGTATACCATAGTCATGTAAGATTTAAGGAATTTTTATTTTCAATAGTGTAAGGTCATAAGCATAATCAAGACATGCAACATAAAATGATCGAAAGTGATCCTGAGGGTCATCATGGCCATTGAAGATAGGAAACTTAGGTGCAACGAATTTAGGAGACAAAAAATAAGAGGAAATGGTGGGTGTAAAAGGGATATGAAGGAGGAGTGAGAAATCTAGTTATGGATAATAATATGAAGCGTATTTTTGTAATTGACAAATTTGGGATTGTAAATCATGGTATAATGAGTCTAGGTCATGAATTCCTGAAGAGCATCTAGGTTGTGTATGGGAAGTATTGGGAGGAAGGAGGGGAACGGTAGTTGTAGCAATAGAAATAGGAATGGTGGAGGGTGGGGTAGATTCTATGGTGGCTGAGGAGGAACCCATGAGAGGGGGAGTGGTAGCATCTCAATAATTTTTAGCAATGAGTAAAGCATTTAGGATATGAAAAATGTGTGTAGGACTGGTGCGTAAAGTAGAACGAAAATTAGTGAGCGTTTCAAGTTGTTATTGATCGACATTAGCGTCCTCATCGTATGATTGTTCACTATCAGAAGTTTCAATGTTTTCAAGAGTAATGTTGGTTGAGTTAATCATGTTATTAACAAATTTAAAATTCTCTTTATTGAACTTACGGGTAGATGGAGGAATCTCAACATGTGTAAGAAGGCAAAAATGACCACTACTGTTGATAGGAATAAAAATAATTCCTTGAAGCAAAGTAGGGTTCAAGTGAATGGGTTCACCAAATGATCTAATCTAAATTGAATTAAAACTGTATTTTTGAGTAAATTACTGTAATAAATTATATTCAGATGATAACTACAGTAATGTGCAAGAAATAATCATTGAAAGATGTAATACCCTAAGCAATTGAGAGAGGGAGATGACGTAGCTAGTTTTGTGTAACTTGGGAGTTATCTAAATTGAGTAACTGGTAGAATAGACTAGAAACAATGTTGTCAAACCTCACTGATGGTTTTGGATCTCATAACTATTATGGACAGAAGCACCCACAAGAGGACATGAACACCTTGGGCACTAGTGATTGTTTTAGGTGTTAGTGACCACTTAAATGCTCAAGTTCTATATTTTTATGGGTTGGAAGTTCTTAACTCCAATGTTCACTTTGTCACTTTGAATTCGCTATTATGGTTCTGATTGCACCTATAACCTGTAAAACAGATGTCTACCTGTAAATGTCCACAAACCACATCAAATATATAATAAAAAATGTTGAAAGTGGAGTCAAACTAACCCCGATGGTCACCCAAAGAGTGAACTTACAACCGATCACTACACTACATCTCAAAATCCATGTATTTATTTGTATGTGTGTGTGTGTATGATTGTGCTCTAGGTTGCCCTTGTGCAAGTTTCATGATGATAGCAGGGTATATGTAGATTGTACTGAGTATGTAGAATGTGTGTGATGGAATAGAATGAACTTCATGTCTTATGCTTTGTATGTGCATACAATTGCAACCCTTTTCCCTTGTGTGAATGTGCTATATGTATTCCTTGTAATTATCTTGTGCCTTTTTGCAAGCTTACGTGATGATAGATAATGATTATAATGCTTGGCCCTTGATTTAGAATAAGAAACTAAGTATATATATGATTCCCTTGATTGAATTTCATAATTAAAAACTAAAAGTACCATCTACCTTCCTCAAGGTGTATGATGGGATGAGAAAACCTGGACACATCCTTAAGATGATCTACTCCATTTGATGCATTGCATCTAGGGCTTTCTCCTTGATTTTGTCTATTTTTCCAAGACAAACTCCATCTGGTCAACCTGATAGTCTAAAGTAGCAAGGACTTTGTTGGGTTCTCACGGGTGATCAAAAACACCAAATTTCACTAAGTCATCGACCGGGAAGTCGAGCATCTTATGGAATGTCTCGTGTTACAACCTAGCATGGTCCAACTCTTCATAGATAAGTCCTGCTATTGCCTAGAGTTCCTAATAGCTTGATCTATATTTTCATAAAGCTCTGTGAACTTTGTAATCACTTCCTCACTATCTTTGAGGATCTGCTCTCTCCAAGAAGACATCACTATACCTTGCTCACTGATCTTGGCGTACTCATTTATCTTCTCTTGACTAAGAACTTCAGGAGGGTCAACGACAGTCATAGGAGGGCCATTTCCCATCTTTTACAGGCTTGGAGAAGATGCTTGTTTTTCTCTTTTAATATTCTCTTCTCTTCATTTGCTTCTTAAAGCTTCTTGCAAAGGGCATCCACTGCGGATAAGGCTTCTCCTTGCAGGCTCTCTGATGATGTTCCCATCGTGACCTGAGTCACTATAAAATCTGTAGGAGACAAATATTTTTTCTTCTTTGTGAGATCAGGGTATACGATCTCCATAAACCTTTCACCTGAAGCACTTTGAGAGAAGTGGGTTATAGCTTTTTTCTTCTTAGGCCCTTTAGATGGAATAACGGAAAATTCCATAGGTGCAATAGGGACTTTCCTCTTATGTTGGCTCAGGTGTTTGGAGATCCATTTTGGATGTAAGGGAGTGGGACCAGAGGAAGAGGAGGAAACAGCGGTGGAAGAAGGAGCAACTATAGTGAACACGGGGAAATGTGTCGAGACACATGGTGGTGACATCGAGAAAGAAGCCAACACTCCAATGGTCATGGGGGTAGGAGTGAGTGCAGGAGAGGAAACCGTGGGGGTGGAAGGGATCTAAGAGATGAGGGAAGAAATTTTGGAAGAAAAATCTGCGAGGGAAGAGAAGATGGAGGAAGAGGAAGGGGGAATGGTAAAAGACGGGGGAGAAGACATAACCAAAGAAGTGGTTGGTTGAGTGACATGAGGAGGGGAAGGAGGATCGGGAGATGAGATGGTGGGAACCTCACCAGTTGTAGTAGCGGCAACATCCTAAGTGGATGTGCCCGTTGGAGCACTTACCGCTTCTTCTTCTCCTAGGGATATTAGGCTTACTACCTGCTCTTCGGCGGTGGAAGGAGGGCTCTCAAGAATTTCCTTCTGAGCAGTTCTTGTCTCTCTCTCTTTATATTTTCCTTTGCCTTTAGGAAAGTTCTTCGGCTTGATGGGTGCATTACCCAAGGGAGATGTGGTAAAGTCTACTCCAAGGTAAATGAGACCATTTTTCTTGCACCAATGCTTAGTGCGCTGTAGAGTGCCTTTGACCCTTTCCTCAATAGTCTGAGGTTTCTTGTTTCTATCAATTTCAGAAAATGGCCAATTGTCCCCATCCATGTTTAGATACATTTGATCAACTTCTTGATCAGTTGTTTGGAAACCCTTTGGGATGATGGCCACACCATATTGAATGATCTCTGCCAGGACTAAGCAGGAGTGATCCTTTCGTCTTAGCTCAACTTCATGATATAGATCAATGTAGATATCTTTGATCCGAGGGACGTGAATTTGATCGATCTTTTCTCTTGGGAGGAAATCATGAGGATCAAAGGTTGGCCTTGTTGAGAAATTATGCTTCAAATTGAGCAATTCAAGCTCTGCAAACATCTCCCAGGATTTTATCTGTGAAGTGCAAGTGTACCTGCCCACTGTGAGGGGGAATAGAGTCCCACCCTTCTTCCTTTTCAAACATTTCTTGTGGTACGTGATGATCTGTCTAGAAAGCTCTAACAGGATCAGCTTGGGTCCCACATACCTTAGTAATTTGGTGGGCTCTCCCAAGAAGTTAATGGCTCTGAGATAGATGAAAGTGGGGAATTGCGTGAATAACGCTCCCCACTTATCTGTGGTAGTGACAACTCTTTTGGTCGTCTAACCATGAGTCATGTTGGGCCTCAAGAGACAGATGACGCCATAGAAGTAGACGTCGTTGACTTTTCTGAATTGGGCTATGCTATTTTCCAGTCTTAACTCTAGATAGTACTCGTATATTTTGACCTGGGGCCATACCCCATATCGATTCAATGCTAGGTAGTCCCTCTCTAAGGCAACAGCATATAACACATAGGAGTTAATATAGAACCTCCCAATTGTTGAAAGTTGTTGAAGCTACTCTGAGATCGTACTACTGATAATCTCTCCCCATTCGAAACGTTGATCAGGAACATTTTTACTCATGGTTTCTAAATACCTGAGCATCCACTTGTGAAAGTAATGGGCATCGGGAAGCCCAAACACCCTGATCAGGAAAGTGATGGTGTCACTCAGCTCCTCTGAAAAGTCACTGCGATGAATAACTTGTGGCCACCTACTTTTTACCTTCTTGTTCTTGAGGTACACCTCATTCATCAGTTACATGCATTTGTCTTCATTTTCGTTCCATGTCTTCATGTAGTTCTCTTGGCTCACCACTACAAAATGTTGATGGTGAGGGATACCCAACATGATCTCAAAATGTTGGGCAGTGAGGTTGATTATTACCTCGCCCTTCTCATTTTTGACACATCTTGTGTCCTTATTGTAACAATGGCCCACCAACATCATGAACTCATTGTTGATTGCGCTTACGGGGATCCCTGCAACAAAGTGCAGAACACTGCTAACCAATTTATCCATCCATGGGCTACTTGTGACCTTCTTGGTTCTGGCCCAGAAGTCCTCCATGGCAATGTGCCTGAGTTCTGAATCTCTGATATCTAGATCACATTCTACAAGAGATTCAGGCATCCTGAAAATTTGGTATTTATATTTCATTTCTTCTTCTGGTAGCCTGGCTTTACCTTTGGACTTAGTTGGCTTCTTACTCAATGAAGACATGTGTGGATCTGAGTTCAGTTGTTGATCTGCAAGAAGAATCAGGGAAGTCCATCGCAGAAGATCCATGTTAGTTGTTAAGTCATCTATCAAAGCTTACATAATGAAAAGTTATCAATTTACAAGCCTCTGGGTGCAAGGCACAGTTCTACTGCAGGCTGTAGGGTCTCAGAAAAGAAAGGAACACTTTGGGAAAGTGTTGCATGGGAGAAAACAACGCCAAAAGGGGTGCAGGGCGTGGTGTCAAGGGACATGTGCCTGAGGCATTAGAAGTCCTTTTAGGTGGGGCACAGATATGGTTGGTGTTGCAAGGTCCTAGGATGTGCCATTGGCGCAGATGTGGCAGATGCTGCATGAGAGTGAGGTGCACCAAGGGTTTAGTTTACGAGGCATGGGAAAGGTTTGCATAACATGCATTGTTAGTTGCTATTGTTTTAGCGCCAGTGCTTGTGCCTTGGGAAATTTATAATTTTTATAAGGCATGCGAAATGTTTATGTCGCCTGGAAGGACAGTGTGCTTGTGGCGTGACTATGTTTGGTGTAACAAGAATGGATCTTGTGCTGAAGAAAAAACAATGGGTTTGATTTGTAAAAATTTCATGATTTTCACTCTTTTGGCTCAGATTTTGATGGCAAGGGGGAAAACCCAGCAAATCAGGGAATAAGGGCCAAATGAGTCTGAGTTGCTTTGTGGCAGAGGTCTTCCAGATTTGTAGATCTGGAAGGAGGGTAGAGAACGGTTTGAAGTGGGTTGCACAAAATATATTGGGATTGTGTTATCTTCTTAGGTTCATTGTTTATTAACAATCCTAACCACCTAAACCAACATAGAAACCACAACAAATCCACAAGAAGGGAAAGGACCACTTACCAGGAATATATAATGATAAAGGAGACGATGTGGGATCCACGAACGTGACAAATGGCAACACGCAGGGATGATAGGAATGCTAACAAGTACAGAGGAATAACTTTTTCAGATTTTTTGAATTGTGAAAATGACAGGTCAGACTCGCCTATATATAGCAAAAGGTGCAATAAATGTGCCACCAACTTTTCTATGGCGCACTTAAGTAGATGTCGACACGAAGAGACTTACGCCATGACGCAGCTTTGGGAGTGTCTACACTACATTTTCAGCACGCACTTTGCACTTTAGAGAGTGATAACAAGCTGGCGTTTGCGCCTAGGCGTAGCTTTGAGAGGTGCAACATTGGGAAGTGCAACATTGGGAGGTGCAACATTTGTAGTGTTGACACTACCTAGAATGTGCTAAAGGAAAAGAGGGGCATAGTTTTGGTTGATGTAGCATGAATGAAAACTGTGCCCAACCCAAAAAGGTTGAAAATGACCGAGTTCTAAAAACTAGATTTTCTGGAAAGGGATTTTATGCCATTCCGAATGCTAAGAGACCTCAACGGGGGACCAAAATGGAAATTTTGGTATGGTTACCCACAAAACTACCCTTGTTAATTTTACAGGATAACAAGTATGTTATTATAAGATAAATGATGTAAATCATTATTGCAAGGACTAACTATAACGACTAACTAGTCTTTCGACTTACCGTGGGTAAAGATGTCCTTTGTAATCAGTATAAACACTAGTTTTAAATATATATATAAATTAAAATTGTTTTGGGGTCCCCTTTAAAACATGGTTCTATTTTCTATTACCACTCAAATAGGGTGGCATAATTCAAATTTCTTTGTGTAATATGGATTCAACCCTAGTTAATAAGTGTAATTGTTTTATACTTATAACTCTTGCAACCTAATGGGCCAAATTACAACGAAATAATTGTTAAGGAAAAGTTAGCCTAAGTCAGATATCTTGAGAAGATTTAGACTGTACCTTTCCTTAAATAAAAATGGGTGTTGATGTCTTGTACGATTGAGGAAAGTACAAATGAAAAAGTTGTTGCATTCCATCATCGTGGTATATTGTAATTTTCATAAGTATGTTGATAAGATCGGGAAAACATTCTCTTTAGATGGATTTTGTTTTTGCGTAACTCATTCATGTTTTCTTTTGATTATAGTATTTAAGAAATGATAAAATTTAAGTAAGACTTTTCTTATATCGTATTGAACTAGAAATTTGTGGTTTGTTGTTTCATTAAGAATTGTGGCTTGTATGGGGCATAGAAAGTTCTAAAATTGCTTTTTCATAGTGAGAACTTATATAAAATTTATAAACAATGATAAATTCAATTGTCATTTATGAGACTTCTAAAGAAATTTTTGACCAGAATTGAAATGTTCTAGAAAACATGGTACATGCTATACAACTTTGGAAATCAAACTAGGAAACCAATCCTAACCTAGTAGTTGACTATAGATATATTTCACCCACATTTTTTTAAAAAAACAATCTTTTAGTGGCAAAAATAAAATAAAATAATAATAATGGCCAAATTAAGGAAACTCCTTTAACAGTGCTTGATATTATGTGAATCTTCGTCCTTGGTCATAGTGAATAATGCGGATAATTGAACAATTTTAAAAAAAAAGTACTCATGAACCATTTCTTTTCAAAATTTAGAATAAGGATGAGATTAGTAGATGAAACCACCTAGAACTTGGAAAATTTTTCTCTCTCATCGAATGGTAGTTATGACACCTTGGATAGTTCCCTTGAGCAGGTTTGTACGCAAATAATATACTAATTTATTTTTTGATTCCTTGTAAAAAAAACATGTTTGTTCTCTTTACTCACCCATCATTATTTACCTCTTTTAATTTTAGACCTTATGTTGTACATACTCTTATTTGGATCTTTATAGAAAAGTTAGATAATGAGGCAAATGAATTCGTTTTATACAATTCACTTAGGTTAACATTATGCTATTTGAGATATACTTGTTCTTGGACCTGGTTACACTTAAAGAGATATGTTGTTAAGACAAAACAAAACATTTTAAGATAATTATATTATATATTTTTATAAATATTAGCCACCAAGCTTAAAATTTGACATATTTTATAAAGATTGATATAAAATTATAATATTGTGGAAAGTAAATGTAGTACCCAAATTTCTATAGCCTAAAGTACTTGTTGATTTCTATATTCATAGACATGATTTGATAGGGATTTTGATATATTTTGGACATTATGTTATGATATTTGAGCTTGTTGGACATGTATGGGGATTTAGGTGCGTATAGCACCAATTTAGACTTGATTAGTATGTTGTCACCTTTTCTTTTGATGTTGCATGGCTACTAACTTATTATGTTGTTGTTTTGGACCATAATTGATATATGTTGGACACTTCAGTTAGTTGCATGCCTGGATTCCATGGATGTATGCCATTTATATTTATGTCTATGTCTAACGCATTGTGAATTTGGTGTAATTGAGCATGTTTTTCGCACTTTCGATTCCATGAATGATGTTATATTATCATATATTTTATCGAGTTTCTTATTTAGGAGTTGATTTACATTATATTAGACATAGTGTGTTTAATGTGTGCAATGAGTGTGCAGGTGATAGGTCACAAGAGAACGTGCGTTTCATGCCAGGCTACACAAATATTTTGCATAAGCGGCCCATAGGAGCTAAGCCCCAACCATGTTAGCTGTATGAAGCCTTAATAATTAAAGTCTCATTGTTTTGGGCACCATGAGTGAGCCTCTTTTGTAATGCAGCATGTCTTGTAAAATTAATCTGTGTCTTAGGATATTTTATTTTTCCTAGGTAAACTTGTTTTGAGGACTTAATGGTCCCCACATGCTTTTAAGTTTTGTGTTTGAATAATGATGTATTTAATTAGAGGGGATTAGGGTCACATGTGAACCCTTGGGTGGGCCCCACATCCTCTAAACTTGTGCCCAAAATATGCCAAACCCTAAATTGGGCTATTTATAGGCATTTTAAGTGACCCCTTTATAGTTTTGGGAGTTCACTTAGCATGAAAATAAGCCGTTAGACCCTACCTAATCAGGTAGGAACGGGCTTGATTTCAAGTCATAGAGGGAAGTTTCACTCCTTTTTTGCCTTTCTTTGTTCATCGTCCATGTAAGATGCATTGGTATGTGTGTTTTGTTAAAAGTTACACAAGTTTGTTTTGTTGTTCATTTTTGAGCAATTTGCGATATAGAGTGTTAAAAGCTAGTTTATACTTTTCTTCCTTTTTATTTTTGAGAATATTCGACCTTGGAGGGAAGATAGGGCTGACACATGTCACCCCCTCATTAGTTAGGAATTTTTTTTTGGATTCTCTTAAAATTATCTCTCGTGGAAGAAAAGGAGAGAAATTTTTTTTGGAGCTTTTGCTTGGGGGCTTTGGTGATTTTGGGAGCTAGAGCTTGCTTGGATAAAGAAGAAATGGAAAAGCTAGAGTGTTGTAAAGATTTTAGAGGTAGGCTCCTTGAGATCATTTTTCCTTATGTTTATGACCTATGTTAGATCTGTAGTTTTGTTTTATTTAAAATGTGTGTGTTGTTTCTTGGGTGTGGCTATTTATTGAGAATGCTTTGTGTTGTTTTATTTTCCTCTATCCATCCTATGGAAAAATAGATTTTTGGAGTTTGTGGGGGAAGAGGAGTTATTTTTACCTCTCAATCCTCATGGCTTGATGGGAAATTCATGTAGGATTTTAATTACTCCCCTAAAATGGTTTGAGGTGGGGAAGGTGGTTCAAATGGCTTGAACTCCCTTCCCCATTCTTGGAGAGGAAACACCTTTGGGTTTGAAAATCCTCCCAAGAAGGATTTTGGTGAATGGATGGAGAAATAAGGAGGGTTTTGATGAATTTGGAGGAATAAGGAGGTTGTGGAGATCATTGGTTTTGTGAAATCCAATGTTGGTTACCACTTTTGGCATTTGAGATATCTCTTTCTTCTCTTCCCCATTTTAGAGGTAGAACATGGTTTCTCCTCTTTTTCATTCTTTGTATAAATTGGTGTTTGTCTTAATATTTGCCTTGTCTTTATGTGAATTTAATGTTGGTTGTCTCCCTTATCTTGTGCAAGTTTTGTGGATAGCTAGTCCTCTTTCCCATGGGCTTGGGGGAGGATAGCATGTCTTCCAACCTTGGAAAGGCATGTAATGATGCCTAAAGGTTGGGTGGTTAAACAAGCTCTTTCTCTTTGTGTTGGGTCCTTAAAGCATTCAAAAGTTAGAGCTCAAGGATTGGAGATAGTTGGAGTTTTCTTTTCATCTTGGTTCTCTTTATATCCTTCACCATTTTATGGATTTCATTTTTATTGTATCTTAAAAGGAATGGCTTGTGGAAGCTTTCATTGTCTTGTAATATCCTATTTTGTATTTGAAGTTACATATAAACTAGCATCACATCTGTTGATAAATTTACCCTTTATATTAGCATGTTTACCTTGTATTGCTTTTCCTTTGAATAATCAGGAATGTTATGGAACTATGATATGCCTTTTGGAAACTTAAATATTTGAAATATAGACTTGTAAGATAGTTGAAAATTTCTTACTATGAATTCTTGGGGCTCCATTTTGAAGGAAAGTGAGTTATTGGAAATATTTTTATTATTGATATAGATTTACCTCTTGTAAAATTTTTGTAACATGTTTGTATGTAAATTGAAATACCCATTTTGAAATACATTTCTTCTTAAATTTTGTTTTAAAATTTAATGAATAGAATACAACTAGATTTCTCTCTTTCCCTTATTACCAAAATGAAATGGGAGTAATAGTTAATCAAATATGAACATACCCTCTCCTTCACTAAGTTGTAGACTTAACTCCAATTATCTTTTATGATTTGAAATAGATTGCTACATCTTTACTTTCCACTTAAGAAAGGGGGTTACTGTCTTATAGTTTTATGTAGTTGATATAGTTTAAAATTTGTATCGTTCATATAGATCTCAAAAACCAGATCTTATTATTCTAAATCTTATGGTAATTTGTTTAATATATTTTTCATAGTACAAAAAAGTAATAATAAAATTAACATAGTCAGTTTGCATCTTACAGCTATGTGACCTTCTTACAAAAACATGTAGTAGCATATAATCTTACATAGGTATTTTTCACATTTCCATACATTATTTCATATTATAAAACGTAATATATTTAATACACACACACACACACACACACACACACACACACACACACACACACACACACACACACACACACACACACACAAAAACACATATACACTAATAAAGTAAAACTAAAATACAATATAAATTTATATAAAAAGAAAAAAAAGGGATTTAAAACACAAAAGCTTGGTGATTTTTTTTTGTTTGAAATGTCTAATTGTTTTTTTTTTGTTTAAAGAAAATAACAGAAAAAAATAGAAATATGGGGAGGGATGAAACCCCTCCCCACACCTATGCGCATAATTCCCACCATCACCACTGCCACACCCCAGTCTCCTTCTACGTGCAGCTTCCTCCTCGCTTGCTGCGCACCCCTGTCCCACCTTTCCACGCTGGCATCGCTCCCTCACCCCAACTCCCCCTCCCCCACACCGCCCTCTCCCCCTTCTCCACATGGGCACCCCTCCCATTCCCCTGCGCATAAACACTTATCCCCCTGACCATTTCCCCCTACACTCCTTAACCATGGATAGCTTCAACTTCGACTGCCGCCATTTGCTCCCACACCATGGAGCTTGGTGAATCCGCAGATTTGCTATAGGGTAACCTTACCTTTCGAAATTTGTTTCTAGTTTTTAATTTTAATTTTGTTGGTATATATATTTATATATATATATATATATATATATATATATATATATATGTGCATATCTCAAACATGTGCCTCTGTAATAACATATATATATATATATATAAAAATAAAATTAACACATACATATCTCTAAAATGTGCCTCTACAATAAAATAAAAATAAAAATATAAAATGCTCTTATGGCTATGGAAGAAATGCCCATTTTGAGAAAATCTTAGCTGGGTAGTTAAATAAAAGAAATAACAATGAAACATTGTGGAGTCCCTTATTTTAAAATGGAAAATTTCATGAATCCATCTATCCCTTAAGCTCCTCCATAACCTATACATGCAAATAAAAACATAAAAGAAATGAGAGATGAATAGAGAGAGAAAAGAAACATAGAGAAATTTAGGGCACACTTAGGGCATATTTAAAATCAATGGTCAAGATTAGATCTATCCTAGGGATTACATTCAACCCTTCACACTTTAGATCATGGAAATAAAATGGGAATGAGAATTACATTAAAGACGTTTGTGTGGGCAAATTAATAATCAAAAGGGAATTTTTTTTAAATTTTTAAAGGATGTGTGTATTTATTTTGGAGACCATAGTAAGTAAAATAGAATAAACAATTAATTTATTTTGGGCTATTATTAGGGATGAGAAAACTAAAGTTGTATAAATTAAATTATTAATGGGATATGGTTCAAAAGGGACTAACTTTAATTAATCACTCAAAAAAAATTTACTTAAAATTTTCTAGTTGAATTTTAGTGTGTTTTTTTCAGTGTCCCGAGGTGGGGTGTTACACTTATGAATATTTCCTATGAAACATGTTTATCACCATATTTATCACCCTTTTAGGGAATTTTATCTCACATTGCTATTCTATCATGTCCACATTTATGATTACACTCATTCTCCCTAGGGCATTTTTATCTACATATCCACCTTTTATAATGAGCCCTGTGCTAGGGCATCATTATTGTCATCTTCATCCCTTTTTCAAATGCATGATTTTTCACTCGATTCCTCGCATACAAAGGATTTCAAATACTCTTCACATTCATTTACACATATTCTGGTGTTTTCCCGTGACCCATTGGTCATTGTGGTTTACATCTATACTGTAGTGGTCTCCACCCACTCATTAGTTCATAGAACGTTATCGCGCATCTCCGTTGAGACTACAATTGTCCTCTACCGATGTGATATTGGAGTCACTGCCATATTTTTCATTGTTATTATGATTATTTTTTTCCTGGGGCATCTTGCCTTTGGTCATGTTTTTATCCATCCTCAGACATATGACTTCATCCAATCACTTTTTTTGTCTCGTGGCTTGTTATCGTAAACCACTCAACAAAAAGGGGAAAATGTAGACACCAGTTTTTGGTGTAACTCCTCTCCTTCATCTCACATTCATTCTCCTTCATTCAACTTTCTCTCTCACTTTTCTTTTTCCCTAAATTTAAGTAAATTCCATCTATTTAGTCACCCTTAATTAATTAATTAATGGGCTCCATGTAAACCCATTTAATAATTAAAATTTGGCATGATCTCACATATCCCAAATTTATTCAATTCATAGGCAATAATACACACATCCCACTCCTAAATTCAAAAATGGGATGCATTATTAAACCTAACCATGTCAATCATGCTCCCCACTCCATATCACATCCTTATTTCTTTGACCTCATAATTCAAATCATGAGTCTCGCTTGATCACATCATATCCAAATAAAACCTAATTACTCAAATCATGTCCCTTAACTGGGGTTACTTTACCCAACCCTGATTACCTAATAACCCATAGTCTAACCTCACCCCTAGGATATAAATATGGGTCTTCCCCCCCTCGTTCAAACAAGTTGAGAAAATGTTGTTTTGAATTTCTAACCACTTGTTTATCATAGCATACTCATAATGTCCTTGTAATGCCATTGAAATCCCCACAATACTTTACTCAAGATTTGGAGCTTCACTTAGCTTGGTTCATGTTGCATTTTGTGTTTGGATCAGATCGGTAGCTCATCTACATATCAGTATCTTTATATTTCTTTGTTCATTAGCTTGCATATTATCCAGTTATCTTACATTTTATCATTTTTCTTTATCCAACAGGGGTTGACAACCACCGACAAAGTGAACTCTTATCAGATCCGCTTTGTCAGGCAGCCCCCACATAAAATATCGAAGAAATTTTTCTCTAGTATCTTTGGGTTGCAGGTTCGCTGAGATCGTAGCGAGAAGCTCATCATCTACTTTACACCTATATCAGTCATCACCATCTTCAAGGTACTAAGCCCTTACATATTTGACATTGTTTGGTGTTTATTGATTTCTCCCACACTAATCTATTGTGTCAAAGGAAAGCAGGAAACTCCAATCCATAGAATAATGTTGACGGAGCTAGAAGTGTTGTTGAGAGATCTATTGTGTTAAAGGCAAGATGAGTGATCTTGTGTATCTAATCTCATTTAAACAAGGTATGCATTGAGATAGGGGGAGCATGTTATGTTTGGTTGATTCTTCCAACATTTAGTTGATGCTTCCAAGTATGGTAAGTTCTAAGTGTGATATCAAAGGGGGAGAATCAAGAAGCTATGGGTATATCCTTTGTCAAAGGGTGAGAATGTACATAAAGGGAGAACATGTTCTTGTAATGCTTGTATCCTGTTTTTTGAGATTTTGATGCAATAAAGTGCGATTCCAGATGGTGTAGGTGTGATCACGTTTATTTGAGAAAAGAGCTTGTTTTGGGAGAATGATATCCTAGTATTCAGAATGGAGAAAAATAGTATGGTTTTCTATTAGGAAATATAGTACTTACATGTATTTAGTGTGTTACCATATAGTAAATTATAATTATGGTTATATTATTATTTATGTTTTCTGTAATATTGTTGTAGTCACAACAATATTACTTAGATAAGTTATAGGAAAGTTTTGAGTGGTGATTTGTTATAGCAGCCTCTTTAATTATAAGAGTTGTATCCCTATATAATTTTATGGTGTTCTATATGAAATAATATAGAAGATAGATTATTAGAGCGTTACATTTTTGTAATTCTAATCCAAATCTATCATCTGACATCAGAGCAATTTGTAATCTTGCCTGTGATGGAAGAGTAGAAGGATTCGGGGCACACATGAATCTACATTGTAGTGCCAATTTATGAGAGTCATAAATATGGTTTATACGAATTTTTGCAATCATTTTAGCATCGAGTATTTATCTAGTGTTGTTCATATGATTGTCTAAGCTATATGCATTGGAATTTACATTCAATTTTAATATATTATGTGTATTGGAATTTACATTCAATTTTAATATATTATGTGTATTTGATTTGAATGTATATGCATCACTTCAAATCTGTGTTGTATTGAATTCATCTACTCTCATTTCTATGCATGGCGTATTGGTTTTAGGTCATTTTATTGTTTGTAAATTTTAATCCAACACAACAGCTACCCGTCAACTCACATGCTTCCATTTCAGTCAACGATGCATCTTTGAAGTTATGAAGTTTCATCTAAGGCGTAATAGATAGTCTGATAAAAAGCTTGAGTCCTTCAATGATTCATGCACAACCTGCATGATATGTAATAAGTTTGAGTGCTTGATTTTAATTTTATTAGATATTTCCATCTGTTTTTTTCACAGAACTTGACTCATATTTACATTTGACTTGGATCTCGAGTCCCCCTCCAAAGGAACATGCAGATTACTAGTAGATCTAGGAAGTATTTGTAGTTGATATAGTGTTTTATATGGTAGATCTAGGAAGTATGAATGAGAATGATGAAACACAAGTCCCCACTCGGTCACTCATCTCAGTCAGATTGTCATTCAACTTGTCGCATATTATTTCAATGTAATTCCACCTGTGTTCATCCATTTTTCAGTCAATTCCACATGTGTATCTTGATATAAAAGTGAGTAGCGTATTCACAAGCGTAAGCGGCGTGTGAAGTGTAAAATTTGTTTTAGTGAGTGGATCTATGTGTGCAACCAAAGCTATTTCAATAACACTAATAAATTGACATCGTAACTAAGCATGGAAGGAATTTGGAACATAGAGCCGAAATCATTCAATGTGATCCCTTCTTCCAGTGTCGCCATTGATGTCGTCCTTAAAACTAAGAAATTCAAGCCTAGCTGTTCACCGTGATCTCCTGCGATGTCCAAGAAAAATAGTTATTTTATCCATAACTCAGTTCACGGTTTTTTCAAAAGGTGTGGAAATATAAACCAACATAATTTAGTCAAAAAAAAATTATATCTTGTTGGTAATATAGTTTTAGATTAAAGTTTTTATAGTCATTCAAGTCTATTATTGTAGACTTATAAGTTTGTAGTTTTAGTGTAAAATCTTTATTGAGTTCATTGTTTAAGTCCACATGTTTAGTTTTGTAAAATTGAGTTACATACATGTAATGAGTCTTTTTATTATTATTATTTTAAAATGGTGTGATTTATTCTTATATTATAAATATTTGTGAGTCTGTGTCTTTATAAATTTTCCTTTCTGTTTATCAAAAGAGTCAATCGTAGTGAGTCATTTTGTGTCATATGGTTAGTTAAACCATAAAGTCATGTCCGTCAAAGAGTCAAAATATTGTTAATAAAAATTGCCTCACTGACGCATTTTCGGTATTAGTTGACGTTCGAAAAATAAAGTGTTTCACATTGCGGGAGGGAATAAAAGAATAATCACAATGTAGAAATAGCTGAGAGACATGATCATATTTGCTAAGTAAGCAACATCATTCATTGAGGACGAATGCACAAGAGAATGGAGTTCAATCAACGACCTCTCGTCAGTCACAAACGATGAGGCTGCATGGAGTTGTGGTGGCATTTTTATGGTGTGAGTTTGTTTTCAATTTTTTTTTGTTTCTGGTGTGCTTCATTTTCAGAATTTTTTGTATTTGTTCGTGATCATATTATAGAGTTTTCCTATGTTCAGTTTTATAAAAAGTGAGCACTGTTTCTTACATAATTACATGAAGGAAAAATAAAGTGGACAGATGAAAGCACAAGGAAAAGTAACATCATGATATTTGGGTTGTTTGTTTTCCTGTAAAACCATCCCTTAGTGTGGTTGTTGGTAAGCCACTTGAAAAACCATCCTTGTTGGCTGGTGGTTTTCTAGTAAAACCATCCTTGAAGGTTGTTATCTCTCCTCCAAAACCATCTAGATCATGAGCACACACATACATAAATTTGCAAAGGAAGTGTGATTATTTTTATTCCATTTTTGTACTAACAGGGAATGTTAGGAAATATAGTGCTTACATGTATTTAATGTGTTACCGTAGAGTAAATTATACTTATGGTTATATTGTTATTTTTGTTAATTGTAATATTATTGTGGTTACAACATTATTGCATAGATAGGTTGCGTGAATAATTTGAGGGGTGATTTGTTACAGCAGTCTCCTTAATTATAGGATTCACATCCCTCTATAATTGTATGGTGTCCCATATGAAATAATATAGAAGATAGATTATAACGGTGTTACATTTCTATAAGTCTGATCCAAATCTATCATTTTCATCTAGTTTATGTGAGGATAAATATCTACTTAGAGGTAACTTTATAACTCCATGTTGTGAAGTGTCAAGAGAGTGATGTAGAAATCATTTGAAACATGATTTCTTAAAGTTGCAGCTCAAGTGTCCTAGAAATTGTCTACAACAACTAGTATGAGTCTAAGGTGAGTTTTTTTCATCATTTCATTATTCAGATCCAAGGATAAGATGGTAGTTTGTGGAAGACCCTTTGTAGTTAATGTCAAAAGAAGGAGAATGAGAAAATGAGAAAAGTACCATTTAGAAGTGATTTTAGATTGTAGTGTTTTTTCCATCAATGACAAACGAATAGTTTTTTTGGCATGGTGTTGTCATTGATGTCAAAAGGTTACATCATGTAAAGGCATAATGGATATTGATGTCAAATCTTGATAGTATGATTTTTTAATGTCATGTTTGATGTCATAGGTTGTTGATGTCAAATAATGAAAAAGGGGGGATTGTTGAATGATGCCAAATGTTATGTCAAAGCTTGATAGTATGATTTTTTAATGTCATGTTTGATGTCATAGGTCATCGATGTCAAATAATGAAAAAGGGAGGATTGTTGAATGATGTCAAATGATGCAAAATGTTGATGTCAAAGGTTGTTGTGTTGACATGTCACTTGAAGACAGAGAGAGAATTTGAAGACAAAGAGAGAAAATTTGAAGAAAAAGGTCAATGTGAATATGTTCCTATGAAGGTATGATGACAAGTAGGTCTACAAGAGTGGCATTGTGTTGTCAAAGGTCAAAATTTTTTAGTACAGTTCATTGAAGAATGATCAAGTGCTTGAGAAGCCTAATGAGGCCCAACTATGGCATGAAGAGACATAGTGAAGGTGTATACAAGGTAGGTTGGTGAGTGGAGTGAAAAAATGTATGAGAGGTTGTATGACACTATCTAATCATGTGAATATGGTTTAGAATTCATGGATATAGGTATGAAAGTCAGTTTCAAGGCCTAGTAATGCAAGAAGACCAAGGTGTAGAAGGTAAGGTATAGAAAACATGACCTAATAGCTATGAGGATTAGTTTACAAGGAAATTATTCAAAGGTTAGCATGGATATAGGTTATATATGTTATTTCAAGTATGTTGATGAAGTTTCAAGTCAAGGTTTGAAGGATTTTGCAAGATAATTCATTTTTGGCCTACTCAAGCTCATAAAATGAAGACACCAAACCTAAGAAGCACTTTTAGGTGCTCATTGGTGAATTAATCATCTACATGGGAACATAAGTTGCTGAGGAGCTATGAGGAAGGCTTCTAACTAATATTTCCTAACATTTTTTTGGGGTTTAAGGTCCAGACCTTTATGAATAATTGTTAACACCAAAACCACTCTTACACCCTTCTAAAACCCTAATAAGGACTTGATAGGAAAGATGTTTCTCAAAATAGTATTATAATGGATTGGATTTCCTATTTTGATGATTGGAGCTTGTAGTGGAATCTCCTAGGTACCTCTAGGTGGTATTGATTTTTCAGATGAGTGAGTGGACCCTACAGGAAAAGGCTTGCTTATGATGAATTTTTCTTATAACTCAAAATTTGCATTCGCAAAGATGACTAAATGGATGTTAGATGGTGTTATTGTGATATACGTCATGTCTATAGTGGTTTTTGGATAGGTTTTAGTATCTAAGTGGTCTTATGAAGTCAATTTATCAAGACTGGTTTTTAGGTGCTTTGATAGTGTGTTCTCAAGAAGTTTTCATGGTATGAATGCATGGTGCAGAGAAAAACAAGCATGTAAGAAGTAAGTAAAAGTAATTACCAAAGTTTTTTAAAGTGTTTTGAGTTGTGAAGATGCCCATGGTTTCTCAATAAGTTCATGTTTCTTCTTTGTGTAGGTAGACCTAATGTGAGTATGTCTTCATGAGTCCTATAGATGTGAAGATGGTCTAATTTAGCTGAGATATACAAAAATGAGTTTCTAATTTAATTATTTCATTTTTTATATGTTCTATGGTATATGGTATGTCTGACCTAAATGGTTTAGGAATTTATGACCAACCTAGTTGGTTTATGTTCCTAAGTCATATATATAAAGGCAATAAAATTTTAAGCCTATCCTAGTCGTGTGAGTGCATGAGCGAGTTATAGTGCTTCAGAGAGTTGTAAGAGGTCTTATAGACCATGGGAAGAGTGTTCATGTTGAATATCTAAAAGGTGGTCACCCTATGAAATGTAATTTGTACATGCCAATTTCAAAGTGAAGAATGAAGAAGCATAACATGCGGTTTTGAGAATAATAAGAGAGATTGGAGCTGAAGAGGTGGTCATCATTTGTTGATCAGCAACAAGGTTAAGAATGTAAAAAAATAAATAAGTGGATGAGTTGGTGTTGAGTCACTTAGGGAGTTTTTTCTTCCTTATAAGTGGGTTCTTGCTAAAACCTTAGGGATTTGGTGTTTCCTTCCAAGGGGTTGCTTGCTAAAACTTTGTCAAGTAGGTGATTGGAAATTTGTGGTTAGTGTTCCATGTGGAGTTGGTGCTTAACAAAATCTATATTTTTGATTTATTGGAAAGTTGTCTGAATACATATATCAATTGGTTTTATTCCCTTTAAGGGTTTCTCACATATATGTGTGTGTGTTTTATCTTTCTTTGTGTTCTTGTGAATGGATTCTCGTGCATAATAAGCCCACTGTGGTTATTGTGTGTTAAATTATTTCTTTGATGGTTCATGTAAGTTAATATAATTTAAAGGAAACTTTTTAAATACATTGATTCACCCTTGTCAGTGCATTGTGCTTTTAACATGAGGGTGGTCATATCACTTTTGTGAAAAGAAAGTTCATCAACTCCTTGTGGGAGGTAATTTAAAAAATTTTAATTAGTTAAATCCCACATATTTCAACATGGATTTTGTAAATGATATATTTCCTAAAATTATTTCCAAATGTGTAATGCCAAAGGATCTAAGCTTCATGGCATATACTATAATGAGAATATATTATATCTATTTTCACCCCTTAAAAAAGGAATTGAATCATTTTGAAAGTTGGGATGCATCCCACACAATCACAATTCACAAATTCTTAAAAAATTGTGGTTTCTAGAGGATACTTGGCCTACCAATTGAGAATTTCCATCTTGTTCCATTGCTAGAAACCTGGTAAGAATATTTAGGGCCTTTTCTTCTAATATATTAAAACTAAATCCTATTAAAATTTGGTTGCATCCAGGTTATTTCATTCACAATACACTACAACATAAAGTGTTTAAAGTGACATTTTTGAGTCAATTTTATGTCAAAAATAGAAATTTTAAGTCTTTTTGGACATGTTTGTCTGAGAATTCACATCAAATAATGTGGCACAAATATGACACAAATTTGACATGACTATCCATTTTTAATGTGTTGATTTTTCACCACTTTATCTCTATTTTTGCACCAAATTTGTGCTAAAAATGTTTTGGGGAAATCAATAAATAACATTTTAAATAATATATGTTGGGCCAAGAAAATTCCTAAGTTTGATACATGTGCAAATGCAAAGGGATGCGCATAAGGGTGTGCACAAAAGTGTGAAAATATAAAATGTAAAGTTTGAAACAGTGTGTGGAGGGATGCATGGGAGTATGAAGAAGCACATGTGAAGGGTTATGAGAGGGAACAATAAAGTTAGGAGATAGTCATATTTTAAAGGAAAGATAAAAATAGGAAAAATCAGAAGATGATATGATCATCAAGGCAACCATAAATAGACAAAAGTGTGGATAAAACACATGCAAAACTAAGAATAGACATGGTTATGCATGAAAGAGGAAGATCTATTTATAGCACATTCAGAAGGATTAAAGAAGAACATATTTATAGTGCACAAGTTAGAAATAGAGCTTCCAGGAATAAATAAAATCCCTTATGGAGAACCGCGGGTTGAATTCTATTTATAGGAAATATTTAGTTGTAAAAACATGCAAGTTATGGATAAGAATGGTCTATTTTAAGATTATAGTTGATCAAGCGGTGAAGTACAAGTTCCCACCCTCTATATATGTGTAGATATCCATATAATCAATTCATTTCATATTTGATTGATCGATTCATTCCTTGTGCATGAGTTTGTTTAGTGAAGGATTGTTCTACTCATTATTGTAATGCATCATGACTATACTGAATATAGAGATCCCTTTTGGTTATGATTAATTATCTCATACATGTTACAATAAGTTAATATCCATCATATGGTTTATTTGTATGTTATGTTATCCATTAATGTAGGAAATAAATCTTGGAATTCAAACATAAGGAGTGACCTTGTAGAGTTACACACACTTTTGGTGAGAACTTAGGCTTTCCCTGGGTGATATGCAAGTACGCTTGACATTATTGTGTTGAAACTAGACTTCCACGTGACATTTTGGTTCCATTATTGGGAACTTATTTCACTTTGATTCTCAAGATGTGGTGCTCACATGGCATTTCGTCTATCCTTGGAAAAAATTGAACGTTGGCTACACAAAGGTGAAGAAGAGTTTGCACAAATAAACAACATTGGTGTTAATTTTAATCCATGTAAATGGTTCGAATATAATTAGTATGATTTCTTATATGATAAATTCTTTACCTTCTTTCCAAGGGAGCTACACAATTGGGGTAGAGATAATTATGGAACCAAAGCAAGTATCAAGCACTTGTTGATTTGGATCAACCATAGACACACACAATAGATTTTTGGTGGAAAGTTATGTTGAAGAATTACACTTTGGAATACGTAATATCTACGTGTTCATTCTTAAAGGAAGTTGAGTTCAATTTTCTTCGCAAGCCTAGAGGATCATACTTATGTACACTTCCACTTACTATTGAAATATTTATGATTTAATTAGGATTTGAAATCCTACCGATGACTAACTAGACACATGTCATGTGCAAGGATGATGAAATGGGTTGGAAAGGATGTCACCGGGCCAGATGGAAGTAGAGAGAGAAGAAACGATGCATAAATATAGTGATTCTCGAGAATGGGAAGTTGAAGTTGTGATGAGATAAATTGTAGGTTCGAGAGGAAGTTTTGAGAACCCTAAGTGGAGAGAGGGGCCATAGGACTATGTCCCTCTAATATTGGGGAATTACATAAGGACCCCATTGGAATCTGGAGGATGAGATTCTATTGAAGAATTTGGATCCATTGGTGTGCATTTTGATGAAACTAGAACCTTAGCCCTTGCGCATGGTACTCAAGATTTGGAAGTTCAGATAGAATATTATCATACTAAGGGAGAATAATGTGAGCATAATCAACGATATCAACTTTGGTAAGGTGTAATAGTTAGAAGTGTATTAGTTTCTAGACATAAAGCATGACATATAAAAGTAGCACACATGGAAACATCTTCTGCTACTCAATGAGATTTGCTAATAGGTCGAAAAAAATATTTAGGAGTGATACTATAGGAACAACACAAGGAAAAAATATTGGCATGCTACTCTTTGGAAGAAGTAACATAGGCACATCACCAGCATAGAGTGTTGATGGGAAAAGAGTTCTACCACTAGTGTACAAATGAGATTTCCGGCAATAGGGGTTTTGAGACTCTTTGGTCGTCTCCTGAGAAGAGGAAATCCTAGTGGAGGTTTAGGGTTAGGATCTGGTCCTCCCCTAATCAGAGGAAATCCAAGAAAAGGAAATAACCCACAACAACAACCTCATATTTTATATTAAATTTCACTCCACTTGCTTGAGTACAAAGGGGTAGAGGATGCAACTGAACATGTGCACAAATGCGAGCTCTTATAGAGATACAAGGGGATCAATTCCTTAGATAAAAATGCAAGTCAGTTTATAACTACACTATAAGGTCATGTGCACAACTGATATGGGAAGTATGATCCAAATAAATGACTTTGGATTATGAAAAATTGTGTGCCGCCTTCTTGGTTGAGTTTCAAAATCTTTAGTTTGAGTAGAAAAGCATCAACGTGCTCAAGGATATTAAACAAGGATTATTTGAAAGTATCTGAGAATATAATGCACAGTTCAAGATTTTGTTATCAAATCTCTCATCCTATATCCATCAAATTCAACATGCATAATGGTTTTTGGGTGGATTATTGATACCATTTAGAAGGGCACTATCGCATAAGATGTTAACAAATCTGCATGATGCTCTAGAGGAAGCATTGTGCGTTGAAGATATTAGAAGTGTTGGTACCAAGGTCAGCACATTCATTTAAGCCCATATTACAACTATGTCCATGTAGTTAGAAATATTATCTGCTAGCTCGATACATGACACGAAGTGGAGTCTAGTGTACATATTTTGAAGTAGATGTGACTATGAAGAATAATTGTCCATGCAAGAATTTGTGCACTCTACTAGAAACTTGTGAGATATGCCACAAGGAACATGATGTCAGATACTTTCCACTTATGCAACGTGCAACACAAAAGAATGTATCTGTCTACTGTAATATTTTTTATGCACATACGCATGATATAGCTCATTATCATATGATTGATCACATCCATGAAGTTTGTGAAATAGGGTTGTGTCATACTAGCACCAAGGTTAGTTCACAGGTGCACGAAGGGAAAAATAATGGAGCTTGAAAAAATGGAAATGGAGGCTATATGGGAGGATATCATGGTAGAGGCCATGGTAGTCATGAAGGAAGGTTCAGCCAAGGTACTTGCTACACTTGTAGATCGCCAAGGTTCAGCCAAGGTACCCCAAAAATATGTCTTTTGCGTACTATAGAAAATGGAACAATGTAGAAGATTTCCCAAATTTATATGCACACACGTGCAATAAAAGAAGAGAGGAGCGGTAATTATACAAATTGATATTTTCAAGAAAGGATAGTAGAAGCCTAATGAACTAGAATTTACGAAGAAGGAACCTTAAATGGTTGCCACTTTTGCAGAAGCTTCACATGCACGAGAGGAGGTGTGAACTAAACCACTCATTATACGAGAGGGATTTGGGCTGAATAATAAGTATAAGCATGTAGGCTAATAAGAAGAGGAATTACATGAAACCATGAATCTGAGCAACTATTTATAGGTGGAGATACAGTGCTTAAATGAGTAAGTGCAGGATAAGGAGCACTCAAAACATACAAAGCCACCTAACAAGTATGTTGATGAACTTAAGGAAGTATGTAAAATTCCTAGACAAGAAAACATCGTGTACCCCTATTAGGAAAGTGGTTACATGATAAGGTCTCACGTATGGAGAAGGATAGGGAAAGAAAAATATTACATGTAAATATGCCACCACAATGCCATGAATATGATAAGGAGATCACCCTAAATGTCATTATTGATGGATGGCTTGTGAGAAACATCCTTGTTGACACTAGCACAAAGGTAAACATTCTAACCCTTGATATATGGAATAGGATGGGAAGACCACCCCTACAACCTTCTTCTAGTGTGTTGTATATGGAAAATAAAACTAGGGTAATGCCCATTAGAGTTTTTAAGGGTGCAAGCATCCCTATACCTAGGAAAAAATCTAAGGATGATTTTGAGGTTTTGGATTACACTCTACAAAAGTCCCATTAGTTAGGAAGAACTGAATCAGCTCTATGTGTATATTGTACATGATCCAAAGTATGTTGATCCAAAAAATGAGGGAGTTCTCAAATGGGGATACGCGCATTCGATCAATGACACTACAAGCATTACTTGTGATAAATGGGACCGTGGAACGTATGAAATGATTATTTTCAAGTGTTGTGGGTGTGTGATAAGAATGATTAGAGCACTGACAGTTAAGAGGCTGGGAAGAACTGCACTAAAAAAGTATACAAGATAAGAAAAATTCTGATTCATTTTTGTGCGCAATGGAATCTTCTCAGATGACACAAGATAATAGTTTCCTTCTTAACACATTTTCTTGAGAACAACCTTCCTTTAAAGATATCAACATACAATGGAAAAATGTCTCACAAGACTCATATACATGCTTGTGAGAAGCATTGGATGGAAGGAAAAAACACACTACCTCCATCCCTTTGGGTCCATAATTTATATTCAACTTTGTGTTGGTGTGTGTGCATGTGGTATATACATGTTGAGATGAATCAGGAGACTGCTAATTGGTAGCACATGACATTGGGTATGGTGCACACATTTAATTACTTTTCATCTAACCCTCTAGTATATAAATCCTTGCAGTTGATGAAGCACATCACTCTGGGAGATAGTGCAAAGGTGGAAGAGATAGAGGCTCAGTTTTATGAGGACATAATTCTGAATGGGCACACCAATGAACACGTATGGTTGGAAAATGATGATTTTTTTCTACTCATTATCAAGGTGATTCATGTTGTATCGAAGGATATTTTTGTGACAGTTATAGTCACAATCAGACGGGGTATGCTAAAACAGTTTCTACTAAGCAAATGCAAATTTTATGAATTATACCAAGACTAAGCTGCTGAGATATAACCTGCACAGACCTACCATTAGGAATATGGTGGAGGTTTTCATTGAAAATCTCAAATCATGAAGGAATCCATGACAATTTTGATGAGAGCATTGTAGCATAACAGGAGAGGGCTAAATTTGAGGCTCAAGTTGTGTTCTCCAAGAGAATCTTCCAAGAAGGTGAGTATAATACTTTGTATATAAAATCATTGGCACAAAATGGTGTTTTGAATTAACACTATAATGGTGAAAACAATCTAGTAATATTAAGCTCGATTGAAATTTGTAGTGTACAAGCCTCGTAGGAGAAAGTTAGACTTGTGAAGGTGAGTAGTGAAAGAAGTAGGAGAGGGTTTAAGAGATGAACCAAGAAAAATTGCATGCACTTGTAACCCTATAAAGGGTGCTAAAACATATTAATACTTTCCTCTAAAACCTTGTACATTATTTTATCCAATACCATCCATTGATTGTGTTTCTAAGAAGCCCAAATTGGCCATTTTACAAAAAGAGGGTAAGATGATCAAATTTTGAAAATCTAATGAATTGAGGGACTGAGAAGGGTTAGATGATGGATAGTAAACATGTTTGAGACCTTGAAAGGAACTAATAAAGCATATTTTTAGGATCTCGAAGTCTTCTAATTTGAGAGAAAGGTACAAATACAAGATCTGGGATAATTGAATTAATTACTTTAACACTTCTTATTGATAATGTGAGATCCTATATTTGACTACATCATATTGGTATCAGAGTAGGAGAAGAAGAAAGGATAAGAAATTGAGAAAAAAGTGATAGAGAGAGGAAGAAAGAAGTTGAAAGGAAAGATAAGAGGTTGATAAAATGCCACAAAGAAGAGAAGATAGAGGAGAAAATAGAGAGAGAAAAAGAGATGTTGATTGGCTTGTATTATTAACAAATATTCAATAAATATTAGGAGCACTAGAAGTGTCTCAGAGAAGATGGAAGGCACTAGAAGCAGATAGTGATGAAGAAGAAGAAGAAAGGGCCAGTGACATAAGCACTAGAAGAAGAGGACAATCCAGATGTGAGACTCCTAAAAGTAGTCATAGGAGCAAGAAAAAAACCAAAGATGAAAGTGCCAGAATATTGAGGCAGCTTACATCTAGAAGAGCTTATATACTGGATAGATAAAATGGACAAATATTTTTATTTAGAGAGCATTGTAGAGAACAAGAAATTGAAGTTTGCAATGACTAAACTCACAGGACATGTAACAGTATGGCGGGATTTTGTGCAGAAGAAACAAGGAGAAGATCGAGAAATGGGACAAGATGGTGGCCAAGATGAAAGGTAAATTCATTCCAGTTGATTATAAAACTATTTTATTTAAGAAATTGCAAAATTTGAGGCAAAGAGAGGAAAGTGTAACTTATTATACTGATGATTTTTATAAGTTGGCTATGTGGTATGGACATGTACAATATGATGCTAAATAAGTTGCAAGGGACATGAATTAATTGAGGTTGAAAATTCAATATAAAAGCATCCTATTTCACTTGAGATCCGTAGAAGAGGCATATTAAGAATCCTTAAGAGAAGAGGAGAAGTTGTCAAGAACACAAACTCAATGTTTGAGAGGTAGAGGAAGAGGAGTAAAATGAAGAAATCAACAAACAGAAAGGGGAAAACAACATCAAGAAATAAATGAAGAGGAAGTGACTAGTTCACAGTCACAAAGTTCATTCAGAGGTGTATATTCAAGAGGTGGTTATGGGTACAGAGGCATAGGTGGATATGGACAGAGGCATAGGTGGATATGGAAGAGGTAGAGGTGAATTTACAAGTAGGTGTTTTAGATGCAACGATTTTTTTAGACATAGGTTTTTTGAATGTCTCAAGTACTCTCAAGAAATAAATAATAAAGTTATTGAAGGAACCAAGTGGCACATGCAGAAGAAGAGGGAAGTGTAACATCACCACATGGAGGAGAAGAACTTGAAATAGGAGAGTATTTGATGATGAGGAGAGTTTTGGTGCATGTAAACAAGGAAGAAGAACTAGTACAAAGAAGGAATTTGTTTAGGACAATATCCAAATAAGAGGTAAGTGTTGTAAGATCATTATCTAAAATGGTAGTATTGATAATCTAGTGTCCACTGAAATAGTAGAAAAAATAGATTTGAAGAAGTTTAAGCATCCTAATCCATACAAGGTTACTTGGGTACAAAAAGAGCATCAAGTGCTAGTAATTCAATAGTGTCTAGTTGATTTTAAGGTAGGTAGATATCCTGATCAAGTATTATATGACATTTTACCCATGGATGCATGCCATATTCTATTAGGAAGACATTGGAAATTTGACAGGAGAGCCATCCATGATGGGTGTACCAATACCTACACATTTGTGAAAGATGGAATGAAATACACTCTGAATCCATTCAAGGATAGAAGTGTATGGCCTGAGAATTAGTTAAGGTTGATTTTTATGGGATGCAAAGCATTCTTTTAGTAGAGAAAATAAGGTGAGGTAAGTGAGAACAAAGGCAGTAAAGTGAAAACAATGTGGAATGGATTAGTGGAGAGAAAGAATATCAAAATAACTTGCAAAACAAAGTGAATATGAAGGATGAGATTGGAATTGTAGGTCAACATGAACATAAAGATAAAGGTGCACTAGTAGAGGTAGATAAGAAAAGGTGTGACTCAACATATGGGGTCAAATTAGACCTTGAAGTGAGAGAACTTAGTCATGGTAAAAGTATCAAGATAGACCTAGAAACCAAGAATTTTCAAGGACGAGAAGAGGATCAACATGAAGACGAAGATAAGATAGTTGATCATGAGGAAGAAACTCATATTTTTAACTCTAATATTTTTTTGAATTTTGTTAGTGTGGGTCTAATGATGAAAGAAAGAGAACAACAATCACATGGATGTGGAAAAGCCAAGAAAACACCAATTTTTTTCATTCTTGAGAGTGAATTAAATTCACCAGAGGAACAAGGAAAAATCAAAGCTTGTGTATTAGTCAAGGAATCTTGAGTAACTTTCTATACAGACATGAAGCAGAGGAGAAGACTCAGCAAGTTGTTGGAAAAGGAAGTTAATAGTCTTGTGGCAGTTGAAGACCTTGTGAGGGTGATTTATTTAGACAACTTTGCCAAGAACATGATACAACTCCAAGGAACACCTAAAGCCATGCATACAATCTAAAATCATTCACATAATGTCATACCAAATTGGATAAAAAAGAAAGAAGGGACAAATACAACTAAAAAGTGGCTATAACTCCATGGAAGCTTTTCTTTTCCCCTTAGTAGTATGATGCATGGGCACCATTAGTCCAGGGCTAGCATAGAGATATTATAGGCATATGCTAGTCAATTTTTGGTTTTCTAGGGTCTTTAAAGGTGTACTTGAGTGCTTCATGATGTCTTTTAGGCTGTAAAAATTCAAAATTTTGAATTATGGAGTTTCCCTCCATTTTTCTCTATTCAAAATTTTGAAAATATCTTAAGCCATTTTGGATTATTTGATATTTGTAGGAGGTCTAGTTGGTTTGATAGTTTCCGTAGGGGTTGTAAGGTCTCAATTATTTTTTAGAGGCTCCAAATTATGACCTATAGTGTAAAATTGTAACTCCTCTCCTTGAGGTCACTCCTTGTTAAGTAGTTGGCATACATGATGTCATCATGAAGCATAGTAGGTTAGTTATGAACCAAATTCAAGCCAATGAGGTATTTATGGTACTTTGTAATTGTTTAATTATTATTGATCAATCTATGGTTAGAGTTTTAGAGCTCTAAAAATAGGGAATTTTTGTGTTCTCGATGTATGCATACCGTAATTGGGAAAATTATATTGTGATTTTTAAAATTTGAGAGTGAATATAGTTTAAATGTCTTCTTGAATAATTATATTTCAAGAAAAGGACTGTCAAGAGGTGTAATGTGATTAAATGCTTGAATATTTGGCTTAGGTGTGAAAAGTGTGTAGGTTATGGTGAAGGAGGTTTACATTTTTGTTTTACATCAAGGAGAATGTGGGTGCAATTAAAATAAGATATTGTATGTTTCTTTATCTAATCAATGGAAGCATGTTTCCTATTTTGTGGTGAATTCAGTTAAACCATTATGCCATTAAGTGAGTAGAATGTGTAGTCTCTTGGTGTCATGGTGAAATAAATCATAGCACTTTATAGTTGGAGAAAGTCTCAAGTTGCAAACATATTTATAGGATTAATAAACAAAAATTCAAGGTTTAAAAAGTTTTTAATGAGTGAGAGAAAACTTTTATATTTCATAGGCTCAAAGGAGATTGAGAAACAAGTGAGAAAGCCTCAAAAATCCACTCTCGGGCTTAATAAACATTCATACCCTGAAACTAGGGTTTCATAGAAGAAAACCGCATCAAACTTGAAATTTTTCCAACGGAAAATTCTAAGATTTGAAACGATACATATTTGGATAATTACAAGACTTTATCAAAAATAATCAAGGTGATCCATGTTGTATCGAAGGATATTTTTGTGACAATTACAGTCACAGTTGGGAAGGGTATGTTAAAATAGTGTCTAGTAAGCAAATGCAACTCTTATGAATTCTACCAAGACTAAATTGTTGAGATACAACCTACACAGGCCTACCATTAGGAATATGGTGAAATTTTGCATTGAAAATCTCAAATCACGAAGGAATCCATGATAGTTGTGATGAAAAAACTATAAAATAATAGAGAGGGATAATTTGAGGCTCAAATTGTGTTATCCGAGAGAATCTTCTAAGAAGGTTAGTATAAGAATTTGGATATAAAAGAATTGGCAAAAAAGGGTTTTTGAATTAATACTATATTGGTGAAAAAAATCTAGCAAGGTTAAGTTGGATTGGAATTTTTAGTGTACAGGCCTAGTAGGAGAAATGTAGACTTGTGAAGGTGAGAAGTGAAAGAAGTAGGAGAAGGTTTAAGAGATGAACCAAGAAAATTTGCATGCACTTGTAACCCTTTAAAGGGTTCTTAAACATATCAATTCTTTCCTTTAAAACCTTTTGCATTGTTTTACCCAATACCATTCCATTGATTGTGTTTCCAAGAAGCCCAAATTGGCCATTTTACAAAAAGAAGGTAAGATGATCAAATTTTAAGAATCCAATTAATTAATGGATTGAACAGTTGAGATAGGTTGAAAAAGAAGTTATGAGCATACTTGTAGTATTGTTAGATTTTTATGAACTTATAAGTCAGAGTTGGTGGATTTTTGGGAGTTACCTTGCTATGAGATTAAGTTATAAAACCAAGCTTTGAATTAAGCAATAAGTAATTACTCTAATGCTTTGTTACCTGTGTGTGAGAGGGCATATGTGACTACATCACGTGGATGACATTGTGGATTTTATTACTTAGAAGGGTGACACATGTCACCCTCCCATGGGATTGACTCAACATTGCATCTAAATTTTCCAATTTATCTTTCTGGTGGCATTTTGATGTTTTGGGGATTTTTGGTGGAGATTACTTGGGCATGGGAGCTAGTGGGAACTGAAGGAGAGAAAGGTTCTAGGATATGCATGTAGATTTGAGTTTAGGAGTGTATAGGTAGGTCTCAAACTCCAATCTATTTTAAAAATTATTCTATATAAATTTCTTGTAAGTTTTTAATTTTTCAATCATTTTTAATATCTAAATTTATTTTAACACATAAATAGGATCAGAGAACAAAATGAAAAATAAGAGGAGGCCAAACAGATACATGAAGCCCCAAATGTTGATCCTTCTACCCCCATCCTATCCATCTTCTCCATAAAATGACCAGCAAACTACATTTTTTCAATAGCTTGATTGCTAATGATTGTGATGTCCATGTCAGAGAAGTTATTATGCCTAGTATAAATCAGATACAAGAGAGGGAGATAAGGGAAAAATTATTAATTAATGACATAAATAATCATTTTCATAATCACAGCCAGAGGTATACTTTATATGTTGTTGTTCAAAATCATGCAGCTAAGATTGATATCTTACTAAAACAAGCACAAGCTGAAACTGTGACATATAATAATAGCTATCAAGAAAATATTTTAGATATCATTTTAATTCGATTAGAGAATATTAATGTTGAATCCCGAGCATATTACAATAAATGGTCAAAGGATAAAAAACTGGTGGACATAACCAATGCTAAAAAGATAAAGCTCTTGTAAGTATTATGAATTACAAAATTCAATTTTAAATCATAGTTTTTTATTACTTTCAATTTTTAATAATATGCGTGAATTGATTTTAAATTGTTATTTCCTTATAGTCCAAATATGAAAATCTGAAAATTCAAGCAAGAGTCCTCCATGTTCACTTGGATAAAGCTCGTAAAATTTTATCCACGGAAATTCAGTTTAACCAGACTACTTATTTTCTTAACAAGAAAAATAATATGCTGAAGCGGATTACAAAAGAGAATGACACGGATGCCAATATTTTGTTTAAGACAAAGGCAGTTTGAGATCCTTATTTGTTATCCCTCGGAGATGCTTCAAAAATAAGATGAAAGAAATTGTGAGTAACTTAAATATTGTATGCATAGGATCTTGTCAATTCTGGAATTCTGTAAAGCAGGGAACAATGCAGGAAAAAGTGACAAAGAAGTTGCAAAAAAAAAAATGAAAAGGAATCTAGGAGTGGGGAATTTGTTTGAATGTATCTGTGCATTTGTTGAAAAATGTTTACAAAACTTTAAAGTTTAAAAAAAATTATTTATATGTTGAACCTTGAATATTCGTTTAAGTTGAAGAATATTGTCTACTTCTATAAAAATTTCATTTAGTTTTTCAACAAGATATGCTTACAAGTTGCAATGGTTTTCATTGAATCTGTTTTATTTTCTATACAAGATGCTTTTAATGGTTTTCATATGAATAATAGGATATGTATAGAAATATATGAAATGAATTTATATTAGGTTATATATATGAATATATAGATTTTAAATTGTAACAATAGAAAAATATATATGTAATTCATTTGGTAAATAAAAAAATACTAAGTATGCTTTAACGTTGAATGTTTAATTATTTACAATGTTGAATTTTTAATTATTTGTATGGTATATTACTATTTGGTAATATATTGGCAAGATAAGGTTAATTTGACAATGTTTATTCATTATGGTACAATGTAGAATGTTTAGTATCTTACAATAGGTAATTACAAAATTGAAAAAATAGGATCAGAATAACTCAAACAATGTTTGACTCATTAACCAAAAATACGTATACTTTATTTTCAGAAACACAAATTACAAAGTAGTTTGCAAAATAGTCAGCTAAAGATTACATTGTCAAAAAAACATGATTATACACAAAAAAACATACAAGAGTAAGTATAAAGCACCTACAATTTTACTTTTGCATCAGATTATTATGAATTCACGGAATACATAGAAAATTTTAAAATGTTCATTCAAGTAATTGTATTACAGAATATATACATGTAACATGTTCCTATAATGTAGGCAGCATAGAGTATAACCACTAATCCATCAATAGCCTCATTTACTTTGATATATACAGTGCTGTATTGTCAAGCAGTGTTGCACAAATCTCAGTCTCATCATTGGAGACATCATTTGTACATGCTAGTTACAATAGTAACACCTCTTCACATCAGCAATAATTCCAATGTGCTAATATTATAGTCATGAAGCACTAAACAAGCCTATTCCTAACAACGAAAGTACTAAGGAGTAAATAAAACATGATTATACATATAAAAATCATACAACTTTCTATTATAAATAATCCAATTTGAATCCTCCTTCCTCTATAAATTTTTAATTTTAGAAAAGATAAAGCATTGAAAACCTTTCATCCTTCAACAGATCCCAAATATCATAGTTCTAAGGCTGTCCAACTCTTTTAAATAAGCTCTCCATATGCACATGATACTTTCCTTGTAATATTCAGGATGGTAAATGAGTAGATTTTTTTCACTGAGGATCCTTACCCAGATTACAAGAGACCCATTCTCTTGAGGTTAAGCATTTAAAAGATGATATTGGTCAACCAAAATATGTCAATGTACAGGAGGAAGTGACCATGAGATTTTATTAAGTCATTATTCATAACTACATTTTATTTCAACACCAATGGAACATGAAACCTTTACGAACGACAGCAGTATTGATAGTAATATGGTCCATTATGAAATATCTTACTGACTAATCAATAAATGATGTAACCTATGTCTACACCAAAATGGCTCATTTCATGATTCATGGAAGGATGTCAATAACTTGATTATCTTACAGGTCTGCCTTACTCTACATAATTTGAGAAGCTATGGAGTGTCTCTAATTGATTTTAAGCTTTCCTTTGTATCATATACGCATAGTATCAAACATAACATCAAAAGTAGTGTTCATGTTTCTTTCCATGATAATAGATATGATATCTTTTCATTGTATTTACAAAATCTTACACTTACCATATTAATTACCACTCAATATGTAGCATTCCTTGATTTTCATAGGTCTTCATATATGAAAATTGAATCATTTACTGATTTTGTCTTGCACATCTCATCATGGCAATCACAGTAAGGTAATGACTTGGTCATTTTAGGGATCTCTCTATTCTATTAGCTGAAACAATCCAGTTTTTCAATAGTCCCTCGTTGCCTAGTTGATATTTGTATCTACCAAGTTAGAGCACGCACCAAATCCCTATCTCATCATTGAGATGATTTGTATTTGTAGGTTTGTATTAGTAGTTCACCTCTTTCCTCTCATATCTCAAGGTAATTGGCAATGTGATGATTGCTGTCTGACATAAGGAAACATGTCACATGAAGCACAAAACATACAACCTCATAAGAATTTTATAGATTTTTATCCAAGGGACTAAATTTCGTAGTTTTGATTTTACAAGATACATAAAGCATTGAATCCACCCTTGCATCCTCCAGCTAGAGCCCAAAATCATAGTTTTGTTAGCAACTTCATATAATAAAAAATATTCGCTAATATTTTCTTGTAACACACTATTATGGAAGATTTTTCTCCACAACCTTGTAATTGCACCATTATCTTTATGTTCATTTAAAAAATGATATTGGTCAACCATTATCAATGAAAAATTAGTTGATTGAGATTTCATTAATTCCTTATTCATAATACCTTTTATTTCAACACCATTGAACCTACTAACAGTCTTTGTACCAAATGATCCATTATAATACCCACGAATATATGAAATAACTTACTGAATATATATTCACAGATCAAGGTGCCCGTAGTATTCCAAAATATCATATTCATCACTCCCATAGATCTTCAAGAATGTTATCTTTAGTTGAAATCTCTCTCTGATTTCAGTCCTAAGTCACTTTGAGGGATTGTGTAATTCCTTTTTAATCTTTATTCATGTATCATATTTAATAGTATACAAATTTTGTAACACAATTAGTCAAATGAACTTCTTCTCTTTTAATACACTTAGAATATCTTGTCATTTTTTAAAATGTGTAGGGGTATCTCCCTCCTAATTAACATTGATACAAAGGTGATCATGAATATGAAATCTCAAATAATTATTAGGATTATTAACATCCAATAAAACTTTCCAACTATCAAAAATAGGTGTATCAAAAATTTGTTCTGAAAAGTACAAGACATCAAGAGATTGACATACCCACTTTCTCATCCGTATAAAATCAACAATATAGATGGATATCTCTTTTGCATGCTTCATCAAAATATTGGTTTCCTTCAACATTGGTATAATGCCAACCAATGTAAGTAATGTTTCCCTATCTATTAAATATAACAACAAATCTTTAGATTTGTGAAATTCAATATGATGATTATGCATGAAACTAGCTAAGGATGGATAATCCTCACTAATTCTACATGTACAAGCTCATACAAATAAATCCACTTTGTATCAACATCCTTGAGAATCTCTTTACCATCAGTAATTCCAATTGTAAATTTTTGAAACTCGATAAATCATTTTATGATTGCTTGACAAATAGGAATGGAGTTCTCAGATAAGGTATTCTAATCTTGCAAAATTTTCAAAGTTGCTAACTATTTTATATGCTAGATTCGTTTTATGATCCATACAATGAATTGCAAGCATATAAGGGGCTAATGTTGTTTGCAATCAAACATAAATCCAATTTTTATGATCCTACACAACTAATGCACCATCACCACCAACACATACCAACTTCATAGTGATTCCATATTCATTCATGCCAACAATATCTTTCAAAGTGGTAACAACTATTTTGTATAGGTTTTCAACATTGTGAATTTTCCACCATTTTCTTTACAATCTAACAGATGTAGTTTACCTTACTTGATTTTCAAAACTATAAATATGGATGCATACCCATGATGTGTTGTCAACTGTTGTTACCTCATTAATTGATAGTGATATAAACTTTTCATTTTTCAATCTCTCTTTTAAATATTCCTTTTCAATCATTGCAAGACATTTAGCCATTTCCCATGCATTGTTGTCTGACCAATGTGTTTGAGGAATGTTTTTCATTCCATTATGTTGAAACAAAATTTTAAAATCAATGAAATCATAAATAGTTCTTCCCTTATTAAGGATGTGCAATATGGTAGAGAACTATATGATTTTAGCATACAAGTTTGATTGAATCACATTTCCAATTTGTGATGTGATTGTTCCACACTTTTCCATAAAATGTCTATATTTTCTACTCACCTTCATACTATTCTATGTATCTAACATGCATAAATTATTTTTCATGTTTCCATCTGTGTGTTTTTATTATCTATTCATCCTCTTATTGTATAGACACATATTGTTTTCCATAATGTTTTCAATTGTGTCTAACTTTAGTTTAATGTTTTGTTGCTTTCCTAGTTTTCAGGTACATATTGTACATGTACATTTAGTTGGGATATCTTCAAAATTAGTTGGATCTACTGAGTTAGATAAAAGGAAATTTTATAGCCCACTCAAATTTATATGTCCTACTAAGTGTCCACAAAGGCTTTTTTTCCTTCAAAGTTTTGCGACCAGAATGTTTTAAGAATATCTTGATCATCTTGTTTCCTCTTTTGTGAAGCAAATGTTTCAATTGAATTTTGTGTTACATTTTGTTGTGTATTTGAGATATCTTGATCCTCTCTTAGTTTCATCTCAACATGAATTTTTTACAAAGTTATGAGCATGTATTTTATTTTTCATAGCTAGAGTAATATCTTCAAGTTCTTACATGTTGTCCTCATAGGTATCAATTTGTTGAGATTGTGTTAAAGCCATGTCCACATCAATAATACCTTCCACATAACTCTATATTCTGATTCCATTGATTCTAGTGGTATTATGGGTGTTAGTGGTAGCTATATAATTATCCATAATACTTGAACAATGTTTCCTTTTTAGATATTTTGGCTTCTTTTTGGCTCTTATGAACAACCTCCATTGAGTAATCTGGCATATAGATTTCCTTTTTGACAGGTGAATAAAACATCACCGAGTGAGGAGAAAAGGGGAACATATATTGTCGCACGTGTCTATAGATTTCCTATTGTTACGTGTTTACAAATCCCTATTGCACGTGTCTACAACTTATTGTCACATGCATCTAACTTCTTGTCACACATCTAACCCTTCTTGTAGAGCTTGTCTAAAATTCCTTGTCCAACGTCAGATGAACCATAATCAATTATAATTTGGGTACCTAGAAAAATAAACCCTTTTATATAGGAGGATATTTCAATAGTAGGTGAAGAATACCCCTAAAAAAATTTATACTGGAAAATTTAGGCAAAAGGTACATTGTCATACTCTGAAAATTTCACCTTTTCAAATTTTCCAAATATGGAATATTTGTCAAATTACGAATATTCACCACTAAATTTTTCCCTAGGTATCTTACACCTTGGCACACTTTTTGGGTGCAATTTAACCTCAAAAGTGTGCATGGAGTGTGAGGGTTTAAAATTGTGATTAAATGGAAACTTAAGTGGAGTTTCCACTTACACATGTCACATCAAACTCCCACATACACTTTTTACTTTCCCCTTTGCTTTTTACTTGTTAAATTTATACCAATAGAAAAGGGACACACTTTTGGGGTGTAATTACACCGCAAAAGAGCAATTTTAGTGAAATGATACACATAAAGTGTGAAAATGCACCCAAGTGGGGATTAGAGCATGGATTGCACCTTCACTGTGCACCTCAGAATGTTTTCTTTTCCCCATAGTCAATTTTTAATGAAATTTGGTCGTATAATATATGGAATTACATATAAATAGGAAAATGAATCCAATGATAAAATTTATGAATTTGAACATGATTTATTTAATCATTTCTACCATTACCTTCTTTTTTTCTTAGGGCGGTGTGTCAGTGAGCCGAGTTAGAAGAAGGGTTTCCAACAAGCACAAGACAAACCAATTTATGGGTTACTGAGGGAATTGAATATGCCCTCACTATAGACTAGGGAAAATTTTAGTTGAAAATCTTAGTTAATTCACAAATATTCTGGTTTTTGAAATTTAAAATTGGCAAATTTTTAGGGTATGAATTAGGAGCGGGTCGCAAAAACATTCTAGGTATAGGTTAATTTAGGTTGATTTGACCATTCCCAAAAAATAGAAATTCGTAATATTCACCTTAATGTTGTCAGAAAATAGAATTTTTTTGGTCAATAGCATAAATATGTTGCCGGCCAGTAGCATTTTTTATGCTACCAGCCGTGTTGAAAGGAATGATAACCAGATCGTACCAAGCCAAGAACACAGATGCTAATCAAACACCACGATCAATAATATGAAAGGAATTCACCAGAATAACTTTGCATAAAACCTTTGCAAACAAATGAGCAGCAATATCATATATTATTATGGAACTCAATGCAATACATTGAGAATGGGCCTTGCTTAAATAGGCAAGGAATAACAATCTAAGAACCAGGCAAGGTTGTAGATCAAGCCATAAATCAATGAAATAACTAGTCAAGACCATAGATTTAGGAGAGAACTAGACATCAAAGATCTAGTCAATACCATAGATCAAGGAAAGAACTAGTCAGTACCATAGATCAAGGAAAGAACTATACCTAACAACTAGATAATATCTTCTAATATCTAAATAAGATAAAAGAAATATCCGCACACTTAAGTGGGTGAGGATAAATACAATAAAGGTAAATAAAGTACCTAGGTGAACATGAGCTAAGGTAAATACCAACTCTAACACGTGTAACACACCCATGAATCAGTGCTTCAAAATAGGAGTATATATATATTTTTAAATATAACCTTCCCATACTAAATATTATACCTTCCATGATTTAAATAAATGATGTTTGAATCTAACATTTATTTAAAATTCAATCTATATGATAACATCAAAAACCATGCCCAGCTGTATGGGTCAACAAGATCTTCCTGATCCCTCATATTTATTTAAAATTCAATCTATATGATAACATCAAAAACCATGTGTAGTTTTATGAGTTAACTAGATCTTCCTAATCCCCCATATTTATTTAAAATTCAATCTATATGATAACATCAAAAACCATTTGCAACTATATGCGTCAACTAGATCTTCCTAATCCCCCATAGTTCACTCTTTTGAGAGTCTGTATAGGAAGTATACCATTGGTTTAACTTGTAACAAGTATTGATAATAAAGTGTAGTTCCTAAGTTTCTACCAAGGATTCAGTCAATCGAATTCTGTATGGCATCTTACACCTCAACTGGGAACTTGGTGAATATGACAGTGTAATCAGTAACTTACCCAAATTTGGCCAAAGTTTATGAGACATGCATGCATTCCCAATCTTGTGACAACACATTCATCAGTCGAAACGTGTCCTCTCACCACACCAAATTCACTTGTTATCTTAATTTGAATTAGTTAGTTCTGTAATTCATATCACCAGTTCACGCACAAGGTCCATGACCCATCCATGTACATAAAAGGTCATTATAGTGCCACTTAGTTGCAACGATAACTATCAAATCAAGTCATGACTTAATTTTTACTTAGGATGTAGTCTCTTAACAATTTATGGCAATGATAACAAGAAAATAAGTAGTACTCCAAGTTACTTAAATCATTATCCAAGTTAACTTACTAGGTTTACTTACTATGTGGTCACCTATGATGCTTATAAAATGTTTTATTCCTTATTACTCATTACCATATACAAAATTAAATGTCCTCACATTATTATATGTATTGCATGTGCATTTATCTCGTTCTCTTTTCATACTAGGTAACTTATTTACCCACCCAATGAAAATTCATCATTAAAAGAAATATTTGACAATCAGTCTAGATAATAACATATTATTATGACCAGTATCCCAATTGTTATACATAACATTCAAATTCAACAATAAATTTTTCATTATTAATTAATAATGATTCCAAATACACAATGGATTTCCAACAATAGTACTTTATTTACAAATGGCTTCACTGCCCCTTCTCCTTCTTAAATATAACAACACAGTATAACTTGATTTACACAATGTCATGTATTACGTACAATGAATACAACTTAATCATCAAAATCAAGCAGCTACACATGTGTAAACCTTCTTTAGCCATCCATGAAAAGTGGCTCATCTTCATAATCTATAGGAGATAGATAGGGTAAAACATGGTCCTTTTAAAACAAACTGGCATGAACTATCCTTCTCATCATCCCTACAATTTATCACATTATAAAATATGTGCTAATATCCCTGCAATCCTACCATTTCCGTTTTTTGAAAACCTCAAAATAATTGACAATAGACAAATAAATACATCCTCATTATCTTTATGCCATTAATAAAATTGGAGGGAAACATATATCATAATTACCAATAGTTAAGGATAACTCTTCTTAGATTGCTACAACATCATATCATAGAGTCAATTCTTACAGAAAATTAACTCTAGTTAAATCAAGTAGTAACAATCAATCAACATCAATAACCATTTATGTTATCAATTTCATATAAGTATAGAATCACTACATACAAATCCACACTATTATTCATGAAGCTATAATTACCTTCATTTTTCCAATATTAATATGTTACATAGGCTTCCAAGAAGTACCCCAGATGTACTAAGATACTGATTAAGCCTGATCATTATAAAAAACACTAGACGTTTGCCACCATCCACCACTGTAGGCAGATGCTACCAGTCATCACCAGTAAAATGCAACTGTCCAACACTATCCAAAATTACAATCGGTCAACATGGCAGAAATAAGCTACTTACTGACACCATCTGAGGATGCCACTAGTCGGTAGCATCCCATAATACTACCAGTTGGCAGCTTCCTAGAATGCTACCGGTCAGTAGCATACCTTGATGTTATCGGTCGGTAGCAACCCTTGATGTTACCAGTCAGTAGCATCGCATGATGCTACCCATCGGTAACATCTCATGATGCTACCGGTCGATAGCTTCCATTGATGCTACTAGTCAGTAGCATCCCATGATGCTTCTAGTCGGTAACATCCCTTAATGCTACCAGATGCTACCGGTAAAAAGAATCCCAAGATGCTACTGACTGATAGTAGAAAAATTATACTATTTAGTTGCATCCTGCAATGCTACCGGACGATAGCATCCCATGATGATACTGGTCAATATGCCACTAACAAGAATACTATCAGCCTGCACTAAACAAAGATTTTTCTTGTAATCTAGGTAATGATAATTTATTTTTTCATAGATTTAATAAATTTTCTACAGAAGTAACCCTTGCATGGATACAAGGTTGCAACAACAATAAATAGAGGGGGTCCATGAGTCCACAAAAAGGGGTGACCCAATTAAGCTTTCCCCACTAAGACACAAAACCACCTCTAGCCACATCAACATTTTATTTCCTTGGTTCTATAGTATAACTAGAAGGTAGCAAATACACCGAGAATAGGGTATGATAAACACAACTCAAATATCTTAAAGGAAATAAAGTAAAACCCCTCATTTCCTCCCCATATCTAATCTCAATAAAAAGATCCTTATTCAAATACAGTTACATCAAATAGAAAAAAGGGTTAGGAAAAATGGATTTCTCATACTCAAACAACTATAATCCAAGGTTGTACACAAGAACATGTCATAACTCTCATTTTCAATCAACAAAAAACATTCAATCATACATGAAATAAATCAATAACAACATAGGAGAGAGAGCTAATGAGTTCATTCCTAAAAGAGGTGTCTAAAAATTCCTTTTTTTTTACACGACTTTCCAATAGTCAAGCCAACAACAAATCCCTTTTACCATGTTTTTATAACCAAACCTCCAAATCAAGCAACCCAAAACACTAAACTAATACCACAACATCTACAACAATGTAGGGCTTCAATATCTCTCATTGTCTGAACAAACCCTCTACAACCTCAACTGCTAGTTCAAAACTTGCATGTATAGGTCAAGGGATGAATGGAGTTTGCAAGGGAAAAGATAAACTCAAGCTCAATCATCAACAATAATGACAACCCTTCATGAAACTTTTTATCTTCCAAGGGAACTTTTGGGTTTTCTTATGTCATTAATTCCATTAAATTCTTGACCTACCAAGTACAGGTTTTGGGATTTCCACCACCACCACTTTTCCCTACATCTCATATCAACCTTACTTAGTTGGATGTATGGCATTTAAAATCTGATTGGTCAAATATTTAGGGAGATCGACTCCTAGTTATCTCGAGTTGATAAGATAGAAATTAATTAATACCCAATGTTCACCTACCAACATTGATACCCCAATTTAGCATACTACCATAGACTGATAACAAGATGGTAAAACAAAACTTCATACATAACAAGAATGAAATAATCATCACTAAAGAATGAACACAAAAATAAATTGAAATTATGTGGGGTGTTACATACGTCCCCCCTTTAAAAATCATCGTCCCCATGATCAAGATCTAAACCATTAATAGATAAGACGAGATCAAATAAGCATACCCATTCTTATATCAAAAGTAACCACCAGATTAAATAAAACATGAAACTATTCAATTCTCAAAATATTATCACCGGATTTCATTGGCTGTAACAACCCATATCCAACAAAGTTTAAAAATTATACATCATTTTCAGTCAACTTATCATTAGAAATATTAATTATACCATAATAGATGCCAAAATATAAGTCTTTTCCACTACATAAGTGTGGAAAAGTAGTTTTCATATTGTCAAGATTTTCCCAGGTTGCACTCTCTTTAAAAAATTGGTCTCATTGGACATTTTACTGAACAATATCCTGATTTCTTAAGTGTAACCTACAAGTTTCTAGAACTTTATTGGATCAACCATGATGATTCCTGGATCCTGAACCTATAAGGATTTCCATTTCAAAACATGAGATAAATCAGACACGTAATTTTGAAGCAAGGAAATATGAAAAACATCATGCATCTTGGACAATGCATGAGGCAACACTAAATGGTATGCCATGAGACTGATCACTTCAATTACTTCAAAAGGTCTGATAAAGTGAGGTGATAGTTTGGTTGACTTGCCAAATGTTATTGAACTTTTCTTGGTCCTAACTTTTAGGAAGACCTTGTCTCCTTGGTCAAACTTTCTGTCCACCCTCTTAAGATCTGCATAGCTCTTCTACTTATCGAAAAAAAATTTAATCACTCATGAATGAGATTGACTTCCTGTTCCATTTATATCAATATATAGGGTCCTACTACTTCTCTATCATCCATGATGTCCTAGCTGATAGGAGTCCTACACTTTCTCCTATATAACGCTTCAAATGAAGCCATTTTCAATGATTAATGGTAAGTGTTATTGCATGCAAACTTAACTAGTGTAAGATATTCCTCCCACTTGTATTATTGATCTGTGTAGTA
Source organism: Taxus chinensis (assembly GCA_019776745.2). NCBI lineage: Eukaryota > Viridiplantae > Streptophyta > Pinopsida > Cupressales > Taxaceae > Taxus > Taxus chinensis. The sequence goes on from CM034151.1 coordinate 96,514,978, forward strand.
CATCCTAAACATATCCTCCACCATCTCATTGAATATTTCATTTTTCCCATCAGTTTCTGGATGGTACGCAGTACTAAAATTCATCTTTGTTCCCAAGGCTGAATTTAATGTTTTCCAAAAAAGAATAATTCATCTTAGGATCCCGATCAGAAATTATCAATTCAGGTACCTCATGTAATCTAAAAATTTGTGCACAAACCTTTTTGCAAACACTAGAGAATCATCTTTCATATTTCCTGGTATAAAGTGATCTTCTTTAATTAGTTTATCCACTACAACTAAGATCACATCATTCTTATTCTTTGACATTAGCAGTCATTGCACAAAGTCCATGTTGATTACCTACCACTTAAATTGTGGAATATTGTGAGGGTACAACAATTCCACTAGATGCATATGTTTAAATTTTACATGTTGACATTATAGTTAGTGTGAAACATAGTTTACAATGTCTCTTTTCATCCCTTTCCAAAAATATTGTTGTTTCACATCAACAATCATTTTAGTCATTCCACAATGTCCATAGTAAGGAGTGTCATGAAATTCCTTTATCACTTTTTCCCTTAATTCATTTTCCAAGTGTACATAAACCCAATTTTCTTACCTTAGGACTCCTTCATTGTAAAATTTGAAGCCCTTGTACCTCTTGTCAATTAGATCGGTAGTTAGTGTCGATTTATCATGTTGATAATAAGAATCATCCAACATTACCTTCTTAACTTCATCCCTAATTTGGCTTCTTAGATTCACAAGAGTAGAAATGTCTTTCCTACAACTCAATACATCTGCCACCCTATTTTCCTTACCCCTGATATAGTTGATATCGAATTCATACTGAGATAAAAAAATATAACCATCTTTGCTACCTCACATTCAAGTAGGGTTGCATGAAGATGTACTTCATCCCAAGATGATCTATTTTCAGCTCAAAGGGATTTCCCAGAAGGTAGTGCCTCCACACTTGCAAGGCATGGATAGTGGCCACATGCTTCAAGTCGTGGGGAACATAATTCAACTCATTCACTTTCAATTTTTTTCTTTGATATGCAACCACATAGTCATTTTCCAGAATTATACCTCCCAATCCTTCACCGAAGGCATCAATTACCATGGTGAAGTTTCCATTAGGATCCAGAACCTTCAAAACAGGTGTTAAAGTTAACCTTTCCTTTAGCAAACTAAAACCCCTTCACATTTTTCTAACAATATAATTTTTTTATCCTTCTAATGTAGGGTGGTGATTGGAGCAGTGAATTTAGAAAATTCCTTCATAATTTTTTGTGATACCCATCAAACCCCATGAAGCTTCTAACTTCGTGCATATTTTTAGGAGCTGGCGAGTCCATAATAGCAGCGATTTTTTACGGATCCACAAAAATTCCATCTTTGGTTATTATATGCCCAAGGTATTGTACTTCATCTTAGTAAAACGAGCACTTTGAGAGTTTACCATATAATTCCCTCTTCCTTAGAACTTCCAAAAAATTCTGAGATGCTCATTATGTTCCTCCACACTTTTATAATAAATCAGAATATCATCAAAGAATACCCGCAAAAACTTTTCCAAGTATTCCTAAAAGACTTTATTCATCAATTTTATAAATGTTTCTTGAGCATTGGTGAGACCAAACGGTAACACAATGAACTCATAATTCTTGTACCTTTTTCTAAAGGCAATCTTATGAATATATTCATCTCTTATTCTTAGTTGATGATAACCGCATCGCTGATTGATCTTGGAATTAACCAATGCACCACTCATCTGGTCAAAGAGGTCATCTATCCTTGGAAAAGGGTATCTATTTTTTATAGTGCCCTTGTTAAGCATTCGATAATCGATGCATAACCTTAAGGTTCCATATTTTTTCTTGACAAAGATGAGCAGTGTCCCCCAAGGATACATACTTAGTTTGATCAATCCTTTGAATAATAATTCATTAAGTTGTGATTTCAGCTCGACAATTTTAGTTATGGTCATTCTATAAGGACCCTTAGATATTGAGTCGGTTCCTGTTTTGATGTCAATAACAAAATCAAACTCTCATTTAGGTGGAAGTCATGGTAGATATTCTGAAAATCTTAAGGGGTGACCCAATTAAGCTTTCCCCACTAAGCCACAAAATCACCTCTAAGCCACATCAGCTTTTGATTTCCTTTATTCCCTAGTATAACGAGAAGGTTACAATTGTACCCAGAACAAGGTATGATAAACACAACCCAAAGATCATAAATCAAACAAAGTAAAACCCTTGATTTCCTCCCTAGATATAAGCTCAATACAAACATCCCTAATCAAATACAGATAGATCACACAACAAAAAGGGTAAGGAAAAATGGATTTCTTATACGCAAACAACCATAACCCAAGGCTGCACACAATAACATTCCATAACTCGCATTTTCAATCAATAGAAAAAATGCAATCATACATGAAATAAAGCAATAACAATATATGAGAGAGAGTTAACAAGTTCATTCCTGAAAAGAGGTGTTTAAAACTTCCTTGTTGTTTTTACATGACTTTCCAGTAGTTGAGCCAACAAAAAATCCCTTTTACCGTGTTTTTGCAACCAAACCTTCAAATTGAGAAACCCACAACAAGTAACTAATACCACATCATCAGTAGTGACGTAGGGCTTGAATATCTCTCATCACCTGAACAAACCTACTACAAACTCAACTGCTAGTTCAAAACTTGCATGTACAGAAGGCATGATTGGAACTTGCAAGGGAAAATAAAACCTCAAGCTAAATCTTCAACAATAATAATAAACCTTCATGTAAATGTTTAACTTCCAAGGGAATTTTTGTGATTTTGTATGTCATTAATGTAATTAAATGTTTGACCTACTAAGTACATGTTTTGGGAATTCCACCACTTCCATTTTTCCCTATAGCTCATATCAACCTTGTTTAGCTGATGCATGGCATTTCAAATTTGATTGGTCAAATATTTAGGGAGATCGAATCCTAATTATCCCGAGTGAATAAGATAAAAATTAATTAATACACAGTGTTCACCTGCCAACATTGAAACCCCTATTTAGCATACTACCATAGACTAATAACCATATGGTAAAACAAAACATCATCTATAGTAAGAATGAATGTAAAAATAAATTGAAATTATGTGGGGTGTTACAAGTCGTCAGCATAATATATGTTATCGGCCGGTAGCATAAAATATGCTAACATCATGTAGCATTTTTTTATGCTAGCATCTAACAACATGATATATGTTGTTGGTCGGTAGCATTGAAAAATGCTACTGGCCAGTAGCATATTTTAAGCTACATGTTAGTAGCATACAAAAACCCTATTGTTGGGTAGAATAAAAACAATTATGGGATTTTTTCCTTACGCCATATTTTGGGAGGACATGTTTCTCTTTGAGATGATCATTTTAACTTCTAACATCAAAAAAATTCAATAAAAAAAATTCCCATATAAAATTAGTGAAATTTGTATTTTTTTTAAAAAAAACTTTTTTTTATATTTTTTTATTTACGCCATATTTTGTTAGGACAGATTTCTTGTTGAGTGAGTCATTTTAACTGTTATTGTCAAAAAAATGATTTTTCACAAAAATACATATATTTTTGGCCGACACCATATACTATCAACCAATAATGTAATATATGTTGTCAGCCGGTATCATAAAAAATGATATCGGTCGATGACATATTTGCATTTTCTTCATATTCACCATTAGCGCAAAATTCAATTTTCCCAATTCGCTAACAAAATTATACAATTTTTTTTTTGTTTTGGGGGGGGGTCTTATAATTTTCTATTCTTTATATTTTTTTATGCTCTCAACTTTTCTCAAGGTGCCTAGAACCTTCCGTGTAAAATCCATTTACAAAATGGTAACCTTGCTCCAGTGTTGGAAGGGTTTCCACTTTCTGTGTTCCTATAATTCTACCACAATTAGTCCATCACAAAGTAGGATCCATGATATTTCCAATTCCTAGGATATGATCACCAACCACTTCATGTGGGACTCTTGAAACCTTCTGTTAAAGTTCAATCTTCAATGGAGCATGCACACTTAGCTTTCTAAAAAAGTGCCTAGTAAGAAATCTTTCCCAAAACCATCTCAAAGCTGTCATAATGCTTTCTAAATCATACCATAATGGATAATATTTTTTTCCCTTTTTGTTGAATATAATCAAAACTTTTGAAATGCTCTGAGGTTCCTAAAACCCTTCCCAAAATTGATCTTGGAAAATGAGCAATTTTGGAAATTTTGACAAAATTGACTATTTTAACCGATTTGACCAAAAAATGGGAAAATATTTCAATGGGGTTTTCATATAAAATGCATTGAAATTTTATATGCCAACAATTGAATCATACTCAGGGAATTAACTTGGTTTGACATGAAATGAAAATGAGACAAGAAGGACCTCTAGAATCTTAATTTAGGCTTTAGTGGAACAATGTGTTATCCATTGGGCAATAGATTCATAGAAGGGATGTGGAATGAAAAGGGAAAAACAAACACACCCACCATAGGAAAGGAAACACACCACACAAAAAGAAATGGAAAAACACACAAGGAAAGGGTAAACACAACAAACCTAAATCACCTATGGTACATGCAGGGGGGAACCCGCTTTCATTGCTTGTACTTCTCCAAATGTTACCGATGAATGGGTAGCACCAAATGATATTTCTCCATAAACCCATTCACGAGTTCAATGAAGTAATATCCCTTCCTAAACTGTTTAGAAAATATATCTAATGTGAGAAATATCCTTCACCTGAGAAGGAGAAAGTTACATGTTTCATCTTGATATAGTTTGTATGGATCTTCTAGAAAATGAAAATATATCCACATAGCCCATTGTCTTTGTTGTTCCAATTTTTTTTTTTCATTTTCCAGTCCATATTTAGATTCACTCTTGCTTTTAATTTCTCATTTTTCACATTACTGGTTCCACCAAATTGATTATTGATTATGTTTGGCTCATCATGTCCATAACTAGTCATGTGCTCTCCAACGGGCATTTTCTCTTTTTATTGTCATGTTTTGCATGACCATTGTTTCCATAAATTGATTCTTGTTAGAGATTTGGAGAATTTTAACACCATCATAGGATTCTTGGTGCTTCGTGTTTCTAGATTTCCCCAAACATTCCTCCACACACACCATATCATGACATGATGCTCAATATGGTGTGACTTGTACAGTGATTCATCCTCTTGATTGGAGAATGAGCAAAAAGTTGGGGCTGAAATATCAAGACCATCACTTTCCTTGTCTTGATCATCTTAAGCTATAGTAGTCATCTCCATGATGGAGACATCCTTTCCTTGAGTAGATTCAACTTCGATAGGCCCACATATCTTATAATTTATGCATTCCTTCTTGAAAGAGTCATCTTCTCCCAATGGGAAAGAGAAAGCTTTGTATTCACAATCATACTAATTGAACAAGTCTTCATGATGATTCTTGAGAACATGATTGGAAACATGGGACTCACTTGAAAAGAAGTTTTTTGATATCACTTTTCCTTGATGTCCTTCACCACTCGACACCTTGGGATTGCTTTGTTGTAAGCCAAAACATCCATTATACTCATCATCGCCAAGTAGAGAGTTTGCATCAGTGTCAAATTATGGGTCCATCAAATCATTATGAAGTTTTTCAACTGGTTCAATTAGATTTGGGTACTCCTTCATTAACATGGGTATCTCAACATCTTCCTTTGAAGTTATAAAATAATTACCCTATCGTGAATCTTGGTACAAAATGTTCGCCCTTAGGTCATCTTCCATATGAACGGTATATTTCATCTTCCTTATAGGAAGGAGATTCTTCATTTTTTCATTGACAGGTATGGTGGCATACAACTAATCCATCTGTATATCTCTGTCAGCATCCCAACATAAAATCTAGCTCAGCAACATCTCGTATGAAGTTGGAATGTCTACCATAAGTATCTTCATATTGACTTTCTTTTCTAGAAAATATACAAATGCCACTTGGGCATATTTGACCTAGTTGATGAGAGGTACTTCTTTGTTCTCAATGGAGTAACATCGACCAACAACAGAGGTGAGAGTGAAGCCAAGGGAATTAGAAACTTTAGTAGGCATGATGTTATCATAGGTATCGGATCCAATGATACATTTACTTAGTTTATACCTATTGATCAACAAAGAGAAGTAGAAGGGTTATACTTTCTCAAAAGTTGAGGATTTCAAAGAAAGAAAGTTCTAGGAAGGAGTGGTACTAGGAGCGGGCAATGGTTCTTTAGTAGTGGAATTGATGGGATTGAATTTTAACCTACTTCTTTTGATAAACTGGATAAGTCTATCAAATTACTTGAGGTGAGCTCTCATGTACTCAAACTCTGAAATTTGGACTTTATACTTCTTTACATGGCTAATGATATCAAACGGTGAGGAGGTAGTTACATTAGGAACAATGGAATCCTTGAAAGATGTAGGAGTTATGTTCTAAAAAGTAAAATAAATAGAATTAGTCATTGATTTGACCAAGGGAGAGGGAAAAAACTTACCTATAGAAGTAGATGTGACCTTGGATGAGGTGGTATTGGGATTCTTCTTGGTCAATTCCATCAACGATGATCATCTTTTTGTTTTTGTTTTTTGTAGAGACTCCATTTGAGGATCTGAGTAGTTTTCTTGTGCAGCGAAGGAGAAGGCCTCTTTCTATGCTTGTGAGAGAGTGAGCATTGTACAACAGTAGTTATTCATATCATCCATGGGCTTCTCAAGGTCTTCATCAGATGAGTATTCAAAACATACAATGTTTACATATCCAACGACTTCTTCTCCTGCAATTTCTTCCTCAACATTTTCATCTTATTCATCTTTTCTCACTCTATGTGATTCATTAACTGGTGGATCCTCCAAGGTAAGCATCCAGGGTACTCTAATAGTCTGGTTATGGTTCTATTTTTTATTTGGAGCACACTAATCCATTGTTTCCTTCATTGTATTCATCTCATTGACCAACTTTTATAGCAAAAAATTAATGCCTTCATACTAGGAACTTTGTACCTTATTTTTCATTGAATGGTTCCTGATATTCCCTGACATGATAAGATCATCTTCCACTTCCATAGAAATTTCTTAAGCATTTTCCAAAGTGTTTGGTTGAGCTCTCTACAGTATGAATCCAACTTTTGATAACTAAGCATTTATGAAGAACCTCTTTATATTATATACAGTAGGAAAAGCACCGGTAGGAATATTTTTAATCAACTTGTTAAATTTGGCCACAAATTCTCTCATTGGCTCTTGCGTTTATTTTTTCTTTTGATTCAATTGAGTGAAAAGGGTATGATAACTTTCTGCTATCTTGAACCACGCTTCAAACATAGCTTTCATATCTACCTAACTAGTGATTGAACGTGTGGAAAATAGTAGAACCATTATGTAGCAGAATCTAAAAATGACTCCATGAATAACCAAACAATGAAATATTCATGATCTAATCCAATAACGCCATATGCTGTGATAAATGTTGTAATATGCTCATCCGTATGTTGTTTTCCTTCTCTGTAGAACTTAGGAAAGTTATTTCTTGATCCTATAGGTAATTCGTCAAGTGGATGAGCTAAAGCCAATGGACCAGTGTTCTTTCCCCATGGTATTAGAGCAACCATCTATTAGTGTAGGTTATTATTTATCCTTTTATTTCTTTATTAGGATAACTCTTACATTTATGTTATCTCTACACTTGTTGAGTTATATTTCTTAGGTGTACTAGTTGTATGGATTTAGCTTGCTAGTTGGGTGGAGTTAGTTTGCTATTTTTTTGGAGTTAGCTTAACTACCAGTATCGGTTAGTGAGAGTTCTTCACCACTGATCTAGGTAGTAGTTGCACTTCCCTCCTCTTAAATGTATATCCTGATTATTTAGTTAATTCATGGCATTATGATAGACATCCATATATGATATTTTAGCTATTTGTTTGTAAATCCTTCTGTAATATTATTCTGACAAATTCCTTTCAGCTTATTAAATGTGATGTGTTATTATCATCTATGATATTTGTGGCTTAGAACAACCATCTTATCATTCCTTTCATGATATTATAGCAAGGAGAAATATTTGTAGATTTTTTTTTGTGGCGGCCATTTCTATGAAGGAAGAACCTTTTGGAAATGTTTTTGGGCCATTTCTTTCTATTGAGAATCTTGTAAAGGATTTTTTCAGTGTGTTTATGATCTGGTTTCACTCAGAAATCAGCTAGGGCATCCTCAGATCTGGGTTACTATTTTGACCACCAAAGCCACATTTTTTGCTCATTTGTTGACTTGGGTTTCATCATTTCCCAACAAAACAATGTTGGAGGGTGAACAAAAGCCTGGGGAGGGTGTTGTTCAATTGTACACTCCCTTTTTAGATTGAAATACGTAAAAAACACCTCAGGCCTACAAAATATTTGTCAGACCTACAAAAAATGCATCTACATGGTGTTGAAATCTAAATATCCAATTTGGTCTTCTTCAACCTACAAATAGTTGTTTTTTAGTCTGAGGTGGCTCTAAATCAAACTCCAACAAAAAATGGCATTTCCTAATGTTTTAAAAACCTAAAATCTGTAACTAATACATTTATTTTGGTGGGCCCATGTTTTACCAAGCTAAAGTAGTTTTTAAATTCCAACTTAAAACTCTTTATTCCAAATATTAGCATTTTTTTCTTTTGGAATGCAAATTGGTCAATTGGTAAAGGAATTAAATGTTAATTCAGCTTTTATCTTTGCCTTTTGAAGATGAAGTGTGAGGCCTGGGTTAGTAAGAGGTCAATTCCCCCTCAAAAACTAAACCATTGTAATCTACATTCTGTGTTGATTCTAATGAGTGGTTGGAAGGTTAGGTTTATCCTCATTTAGTGCATTTTTTAATGCTCGAGTACAATTTTATTTAAAATAGGCCTTGTTTATAGGAACTATTTTTTGTAATAACTTTTGATCGGTAGGTTTGAATTAAGTGTCATCTTTTACAAAATTTAATATTTTTTAATTTCCCATGAATTAGTCCTATTTATTTTATAAAATGCATTTATAAAGTTCCAAAATCCAGGGGGTGTTATCATTACACAGGTACATTTTCAACTAAGCCCAATGTATTGTTACACTATTTTTGAGTCTCTTTGCTATCATGGATTCTTACCCATCAGATAATGATATGATTTTATTTGAATTGTATGGACTTCTAGAGGATATAGTAAAATTTTTGGAATAAACTAGATTTTTTAAGAAGAAAAAAAATCTTTTACATTTCCTCATTCACAGCAAAGATGACCTCATATACTTCTTATAGCAGACACTTTCTCTCTTACAACATCACCCTCACATTATGGAATCTTACACCCATGCTCCTAGTCCACTTACAATTATTATTCCCACAACCACTGACCTTGATTTATCAGTTTTTGAGCCTTCTTCTTATTATAATGCTCCTAGGCCTATTGCACTTGTTAATGCATGTTTTACTTCCACGCAAATACCTATTACAGTAACACACATGTTATATCCCACTTCATCTCCTTCTTCTCATACGCATTAATATTTTGAGAAGCATGCCACTGGATTTGGTTCTCACATGATTTGTTCTATGGGTTTCATTGGTAGACATATTGGCATAAATTCACATGGAATTGCTTCCCCTATTCATCTTGTTAAGTGGAATCCTCACCATGGAATTAGTTTTTGAGGAGGTACTTCATTAGGATAACACATTAACAGAGCTCCTATTTTTTATGCTTGATTATTTCTGATGATCATGAGCTTCACATGAGTTTTTCACCTTCACTCAAGCTTAAGAAACCTGATATTTTAGTTGTCAGACATGATTGACTTGGCACACATTTTGATGTTCCTTTGCATGAACCCATTATACATTTCACATCGAATCATATGCAGGCATCTTCATCATCCATTTGTGTTGATTTGGGGTGGATCTATGATCACTCATGGTAGTGACATAAGCATTCGCTAATATGGTTCTACAAGCATGGCTCCTCCACCATTCGACCTCTTGCTCGACTTTCTATACCATCTGCATTGTAATGCTCCTATTTTCGAGAAATTTAATTTATGAAGTGTAGTATATCTCTTTTGTTTGTTGAGATATTCAGTATCTTTATTTTGGACACTTTTAGGCATGTTGATAGTCTCTCTTGTGGGGGAGCTATTCTAGTGAAGCCAAGTGTTATTTTTCTAGTATTCAAGTAGTTATTTTGACAACTCATACAAATTTGTAGCATCACTCCACCCATTCAGTAGTATGGGAGTGTGTGGTGTTGATCATGCTTCTGTAGGTCTTGTTTCCTTGCCTAGTTGTCTTGGCTGTTATAAAATTGCAACACTTCTATTACTTTGAATCTTGTGTCCTTTCCTTATTTCCTTGGTTTTTATCTTTATATCGTGGCACACCTATTTGTAGCAGTTGATCAAATTATGTTAGCTATTTTTTTACACTTTTGACATTACTCCATTGACAGTCCTTGTATGGAGATATTCTAGTATAGCCCAATGTCAGTTTTTTTAGTTTTGTGATCGAGCATTGGATTTAGACCACAATGCACACAAAAATTCTTCATTATTTTACGATTTTTTATCCAAGATTCTTAGGATGCTTTGTAGTGGGTTTTTTCTATCTCTAATTTGTTGTTACTAGTTTTTGGGTACCTTATAGTTATTTTTTCATACATGGTAACTTTTTTTCAGTTAATATATTGGGTACTTCATCACAATTTGTTGTCGAGACCTAGCTTAATTTCCTTCCACCTAAGCTATGCTTATAAGGGGTGTTAGTGTAGGTTATTATTTATCCTTTTATTTTTTTATTAGGATAATTCTTACACTTAGGTTATCTCTACACTTGTTGAGTTAGCTTTCTTAAGTGTTTAAGTTGTGTGGATTTAGCTTTCTAGTTATGTGGAGTTAGATTGTTAGTCTTTTGGAGTTAGCTTAACTAGCAGTTTCAGTTAGTGGGAGTTCTTCACCACTAATCTAGGTAGTAGTTGCACTTCCCTCATCCTATATGTTCATCCTGATTATTGAGTTAATTCATGGCATTATGATGGATTTCTATATATGATATTCAAGCTCTCTTTTTTGTAAATCCGTTTGTAAAGTTATTCTTGAAAATTCCTTTCAGTTTATTAAATGTGATGTGCTATTATCATCTGAGATATTTGTGGCTTGGAATTATTTTTTTATCATTTCCTTCACCATCTCTAGAGGAAGAGTGTTTAGTGGTGGTGGAGAGAGTGTATATGCAACAAGACTAACAACATGATCTTCAAATGGATTCTCATGAGCTTGTCTTGTAATCTGTATGGGAGCAAGTATTAAGTCAATCAACTTGTTCTTGTAACTCGAATATAGGATTATGAAAGCTTATAATATCACTTACTTCCAATCACCTACGTTGTGTCTCATAACTTCTAGATTTCTCAAAAAGATTTTTCAATGAGGAATAGAAAATTTTACAACTAAGAATATGAAAATTCATTATGGAATATAAAGGGTTTCTCACAGAAATTAGTAGTGTTTTTTCAAGCAATGGATTTAATATTTTTCATTTTTTGTATTTTTAGGATTTTTTGGATCATTATAGGGTGCAGAACAACAAAATATGCCCCATGGTGTCAAAAAATATTGGTAAAATTATTTTTCAAGGATAAAATATGGGATTTTTCAATGCTTTTGGGATTAAATCCCTTCACTTTAAGATGGGGAGGCTCCCATTTATTTAAATCTAGATTATTTACACTACTTCTAACTCTTGTGGTTGGTCAAAGACTGGTGAAAGTACATATATACCCTTTTTGTAGCTGCAACTGCAAGTGAGAAAGGGAGAAATTTAGAATGTGGAGAGGAGAAAATGGTGAGATAAATATAGTTGAAAGAGGGAGAGGGATTTATTTTAATGGTAGTGACACAAATTCCATCAGTCGATAACTCAAAGTACATCCAGTTCAATTGGAGGAAACCTGCAAGCACAACACAACATCACAAGATACTAAAATGGATAATTACAAGACAAATATGAATATTTATCATGTTTTATTCAGTCCAACAAGAAGACACAAATTACTTCGACTTATTAAAAATTCTAGCATGTAATTGGATGAGTGACAAGATGAGAATGGAGAAAATTTACAATGCAAGGTAATAGAAGAATACAACTTTCTAGAGAGCGAAAAAACTGATATTTGGAATAGAGAGAGAATTGTAATATATATCCAAATCTAGTGATTCTTCACATTCCCATATGAATTTTCAAATTAAAGTACATTCCTCAACTAATAAATAGAAACTTTAAGTGATGTAAGTCACTTTTTTACAAAATTTTCTCCTCAATAAAGAAATAGAATTCTATAAAGAGAAATAGAGAAGAAGAGAGAGAAGATAGATGTTGTGGAATTAAGTCTCACTCTTCATTAACAGTGGATACGAATGCCACATCTAGATAGGATCTTCCTAGACCGCTTATCTGATTGGAACACATCTCTTCTTGGATCTGGAAATGATTTTTCATGTCTTATCTGGAATGGTCACCTTTTATTATATCTTGAAATCTCTCATTTCACCTCTTGGCCTCTATGAGTGATGGTAGGATGAACATATGAAAATTATATCCTTTCTTACATATAATAAAACACTCCTCTTATAATCATCATGAAGAATGCACTTGTACCACACACACCTCGGACTTGACAACTGTGACAATGTTTGGAGCTTCTTGATAATTTGTGGCAGAAACATAACAATGTTCATAATCATGGTTCTCATCATGAAATGATTTAAAAAATTCAATTAGATGTTTTATGATCATCAATCCTCTCATGTAAGCTGACTCCAGTCCATAAATGAGTTTTCATTCTTCCACCCTTTACTTCAAATCATCGAAATCCATGTGTTCCACTAGTATTGAAATATGCCTGTATCTAGAATTGTGGAGCTTTATTTTGCATTTTTATGATCCAAATAGCCTTAGAAATTGGTGGTGATGATATGGTGCAAGCAAAAATGTATTCTGCATCTATTTTTGAAAATAAAAAATTTGATTATATTTAATTGTTACATTCAACTGATCTTGTATTTTTGGGAAAACAAGAGAAAATAAAATCCAACTTGGACACGAATCAATTAGTTGGAAATAAATTCCTAGTATGAATAGACACTCCAAATTTGGTGAGATTCTCTGGTCGAAATCAATAGGAATTTCAAAAATCCATTTGAGTTGATCTTGGGTTTGTTTCGAATATTTTGGGGAGAGGGATGGATTTCCAAATTTAGTGAGGTTCTCTCACAGGGTTTGAGAAAACTAATCAAATCAAGTTTTCATGGACATGGAGTTTTGTAAGGGTTTTGGAGGTGAAAGATAGTTTTTTCATATCCTGTTATTTCTTCCACTTTAGATCTATATGATAGCTCAAAATGATTTATTTTAGTAGTGTAGAAAATTCTCCAAGTTTGAAATGATTCCTTCATGTGAATCGGTTATAATCTAACTTGCAATTTTTTACTTTTCTGGATGTATGACGGCAATTTTTTCTAGAAAAAATAGTCCCAAATATATTTTTAAATAATTTATCATACACTATGATTAATTAGTCTCCATAAATATTCCATCATTAGGGATCTCTAGTCTAAATTGTAAGGAAAACAGAGCTAGGAATCAAGAGATATTGGGGAAAAAAGATCTTGACATCTAGGACACAAAGGGAGTTTTTGTTTATTTGAAGAGGATGAACCAACTCCCAAGAAATATATAATGGATTCCACCATTTTAAAAAATATTATTATGTTTTTATGATAGGGGGAAAATACTTAGTGTTCTTATATGGTGGAGATGGAGAAGGGGGAGTGCACATGGAGAAGTGGGGAAATGGAAAAAATTAGAGATGGAGAAATGAAGGGGGGGGAAGTGGAGAATGGAAGGTCTCTTGCACCTTGGCACACTTTTTGGTTGAAATTTCACCTCAAAATTATACATGAGGTGCAAGGATAGTTCAAAAGTGCACTTAGAGGGAAACTTAAGTGGAGTTTCCTCTTGCACATCTCACATTAAACTCCCACATGCACTTTTTTCTTTCCCCTTTATTTTTTGCTTGTTAAATTTCCACCAATAGGAAAGGGGAACACTTTTGGGGTGCAATTTCACCTCAAAATTGCACTTTTTGGGTAAATTTTCACCTCAAAATTTCACTTTTGGTGTAATCAGACACCAAAAGTACCCAAATGTGCCCAAGTGGGGATTAGAGCATGGTTTGCACCTTCACTGTGCAACTCAGAGTGTTTTCTTCACCTCATAGTTGACTTTTAATGAAATTTGATCATATAAAATATTAAATTACATGCAAATAGGAAAATGAATCCAATGATATCATTTATGAATCTTGAAAATGATTTCTTCAATCACTTCTATTTGTACCTGCCTTTTTCTAGGGCAGTGCATTGGTGAGTAGAGTTGCAAGAAGGGTTTCCAATGAACATGAGCTAAGCCAATTTATGGATTATGGAGAAAATTTAATATACCCTCGCTTGACCTATTTTTAGGCTCTCAAATCCACTTGGGGTGCCCAAACCTTCCATGCAAAATTTATGTACAAAAATGTAACCTCGCTCCAGTGTCAGAAGGGTTTCCACTTTCTATGTTCCAAGAATTCTACCACACTTATTCCATTACAAACTAGGGTCCATAATATTTCCAATTCCTAAGATATGAGCTCCCACTACTTCACAAGGCTCCCGAAACCTTCCTATGAATTTTAATCTTCAATAGATCATGCATACTCACCTTTCTCAAAAATCACCTAGGAAGAAATCTTTCCCAAAACCATCTCAAAGCTCCCAAAATACTTTCTAAATCATATCATCGTAGATGATATTTTTATACCTTTCTGTTTACTATAATAAATACTTCTTAAATTCTCTAAGGCTCATAGAACCCTTCCCTGAAGTTGATCTTTTAAAATGAGCAATTTAGGCAAATTTGACTATTTTGATCAGTTTGACCAAAAAAGGGGAAAATGTTTCGATGCGGTTTTCATATAAAATGGAGTGAAATTTTATATTCCAATAAGGTGGAACAAAAAGATCTTTTGAAATATTATCCTTGAAAAAAATATTTACAAATGATGTATGCAAGAGGAATAAAGCAAGGCCAATTAGAAATATACCATAGAAGATAGAAAATAGAGACAAAACTTGGATGTTTGGAGATAGATAAGAGTAATCCCCAAATGGGCAATAAAAGTAGGCCCAAAAGTGATTTTTAACCAAAAAACATCACTCATAAAATTAATTAAATGACCATTTCTAAAAAATAGAAGATGAATTTTATGAAACCAAGAGAAATATTTTAGGATGTAAATATTTTAAGATGTAAATATGTTTTTACTATTGGTAAATAGTTTTTTGAAAGGGACTATATCCTTGTATAAAAAGGCTCAGAAGCCAAATTCTACAATTGTACCAGATCAAAAAGTGATCAAAATCGAGATTTTACAAAAAAATCCCAATAGCAGATAAATAGCTTGCCAAGAAAAGTACCACAGTCAACAACCAACAGTGTAAATATAGCAAAAAATAATGATAATAGAGCAACTTAACAGCTAGATTAGATACCAAAATTTGAGACATTGGGATCCTCTTCACTTGAATTCCTCATTAATTATCTTCTTCATCTCCTGAAGGGCAGTGAATAACACCAATGTTGTAACCTGTGAAGGATCGGTCTTGTCCACTTGACTAAAGACTTGGTCTCGAACTGGCCCATCCCTCCAAATATTCTTAGAAATGTTGCTCAACATACAAACATTATTGACTTGGGTTTCTTAAAATTTACAACGGCTTTAAAATCTAAGAGAGTATCATCTTGTATGTATCTAATTCCATGTAGCCTTGTGTCTAGGGAATGAAGCTTCTTGTAGATCTCTATAATTTGATTGTCTTCCAGGTTGTGTCTCTCATCCAATTTCCTTTTCCCCTCCTTCTTGAACATTTGTCTCACCTCTCCCTTCAGAGCTCCAATTTCCTTCTCTAAATTCTCAATTCCCTTATCCAAATCTCCTTTCTTTGGCTCCCTTATAAACAATAAGCCTTGGACAACTTCAAGCTCTTTATTTTTGTTGTTGTGAAGAACTATCTTCGGTGGGGAAGGGGGATTGGGGGAGTAAAAGGGGTTATTTGACCAAAATTTCCTCTTCCCTGATAGGTTGGTAAGTATAGGCATAGAAGCTTGAGGGAGAGGGCTAGGGCTAGGGCTATGGTTATGAGAAACATGAGGGGTTTGGAGGAGATAATGTTGATAAAGTAAAAATATGATCCCCTGATGCAAGGGAAGGGCCCTTGAGTGTTTATGCACAAAACGTTTGGATGGTAAATGATTTTACTATACTAGAGCTATGAAATGGAGTGTTGGAGGAGAAATTTGTCTAAGTGGGACATGGGGGTGGGCTTGGGTCCTTAATTTATGCCAAGCGATCTACATTCGAAGCACCCCACTATGTTCCACTTGGTCCATATGGAGAAGTTCGTCCCCTAACTCAAGGTGTCCCCATGGCCACCTATTGAAAGTGTCCAATGAACTCAATGGGAATGGAACTTGGGTTGATGATTACAAACTACTTGTAACTCACCAATAGGATCTAAAAATTATGATCAAAAATCTCAAGTGGATTTTGAAATAATTGTATATGATTCAAGTTATGCCCTTATTACTAAAAATAATAATTTCGAAATTCCAAAAATTATGTTGAACATTAGGAAGAATAAAAAAGGGTTTTGTTTAATATACTAAAATAAATAAAACCTCAAAGTAATTTTAAAATATATTTGTTATTATTTAGGTAGGTATTTAAATAAATGTAATTGGAAAAGTGATTTTTAGGGGAAAAGTGAGAGTCGTTAAATTAATAAAATGGGTATTTCTAAAAAATATATAGCGGATTTAACAAACCCAAAAGAGATATCTTATGATCTCAATCTGAGGAAAAAAACTAAAAGGAATCTTCAAAAAAATGCTTTATTTTTTATTATTCCCCTATTACTAAAAATAACAATTTTGAAATTTCAAAAATTGTGCCAAAATTATGCCAAAAATAATAATTTTTCGTTTACTTTAGTAAAATAAAGAAAAACCTCCAAGGTATTTGAATTTTTTTCATTATAACTAATATATGTTATGAAAGGTGTTTGTGCCAATGTGAAACCCTAGAAAGAGGCCCAAAGGGAAGGACCAAGCCTGAAACTCCAGCAAAAAATTGAAAACTAGATTTAGGTAATGCAATAGATGGGAATTAGAATTAGATTTAAACATGATCCTTAGAATATTGATAAATATGACACCAAAGAAGAAGGGGAAACTAAGGATTGATAAAACTACTATATTTGATTTCATGTCAAGTTCATCAAATGTTTACACCCTAAATATATGTAAGAAAGTAGCATGTAAAATATATAGTATGTAAGTGTCCATTATAGGGGTTATTATTAATTAATTGATTTGCAATTAACCATGTATAATAAAAATAATGTATTTATACTTATAACAATGATAAACAATACAACAACAACTCAAAAACACAATGGGAGATGGAGAATTAGATGTGTAAAGTAGAAAAGAGGAGATATGGGTGTGAAAACTATGTAAACAAGTTTATCTAACATAAATATGCTTTTTTATAATACTATAGATAGAAACTACTTTTGTCCATGAATATATGGTCATGTACTTGTTCTATATTATTTTACCCTCTTCTATATGGTCTTGGACCTTCTTGTAGTGAGGTTTTATAACTTTGTGTGCCCTTCATTTATCTAGAAATATTTTTCATTATATGTCACTCCATCTCACCCAACTTCGACACAACCTATAATGACACAAAACAAGTAAAAACCATAGATAAATGCAATTCCCTTCAACAAAGTATTAGATAAAAATGAGAAATCAATATGTGGGTAAGGATGGAATACCCTTGGCATTAAACACTTGCCAAACCAATCCGCTTGATGTATTATAGTATATCCTAGAAGATCAACCCTCATATAGTTCTCATCAGTGTAAATTTAAGTGTGAATGTAATGTAAGACAACCCCCTATGTGCACCCTTGTGTCTCTTGACACAAAGAAAGTATGCTAACTATAAAGTATAGACTATATCTAATGTGGTAGTAGTGATATGTAGTGTGTTTTAGCTACTATACTAAACCCATTTTGTCCCTTGAGTACATGTTATCCAAAATACCTCGCCTAGTTATTTGTATAACTTATATTTCCATTCTAACTCTGAGGTTCTACATTGTAGGTCGTGCACACTCTCATTTATCCTTTAGCACAATCTCTTGGTTACAGTTCCTCGTGAACTCTTACACGCTCCTCCTTTCCTACACCTCCCATATTTTATTATCCTTTTCCTCTATCTGTTCCATTTTCCCTCACGCCCAATCTCTGTGCATTCACCATCTTCCCAGTAGTTCATGCATCCTGCGTGTGCGCCTTGGTCCTACTTCCCAAAATTAGCTAAGTCCCTAGAATTCTTGCATGCCCCCTTCCTTGCTTCTGTACATTATCTTGTAATGATTATTCCTCTTCCATACATTCCTCCCACGTTTATTACTTACATTCCTCTCGCACGCATTACTTTTTTGTGCCTCCTTCTGCCTTCTTATTTTGCACTTCTTTCCTCCATGTACACCTTCATGCCTTCTTCTATGACATCTCTATGCCAAATGGTATCTATTAGAAAGTGAGTGTGATACACGCAACCAATCAAATTTTCCCAATTGGGCACCGAATCATTGTGAAAAACCATTGCTTGACACGTAGCAGAGGTGATAAATAAGATACATAGTTGGTCGTTCTTCAACCATCCTCAGAGTGTCATGTGTCATTGTGTGTCAGAATGACATGCAGACTTCAAATCGTCATAAATTTTGCTTCAGAGCTCAAAATTGGGTGTGGTTTGTCTTATTTGATAGCTGTTGATGTGGGGCACAGTGCAAGATATTAATATTTGAATTTTGGTGGGTTTTGTTAGGTAAGAAGATGAAAAATGTCCCTCATACCATTAATGCAAGATCTGATTTCTCCAAACACTCGATTTGATCCAAATCTCACCCCTCTCCTTATCCCACATGCCAAATAGACATGGAGAAGCACATTTGACATATTTACAGGTGGATTTCGAGGAATTCATTGTTGGTTGTTGTTGGTTGAGTTTCAAATCGGATTTTACCTCCTTCTTCTCCCCTTCTCTCATCAATTCATCTATATATGTAAGAGCATTTCTCCTTGTAAAGGGTTGGATTCTTTCAGTTTGTATAGGCATTTCCTTGCATTTTTGAGTTTCAGACCTTTAGATTTGGTCCTTGCATGAGGATATCGGCCTCAAACGCCATTGTAATTGACTATACATTTTTGTAAGTAATAGAAGCATTGTTTTATGGCTATCTTCTGCCTTATCTTGTTTATGTTCTTCTTTCTTGCCTCTCCTTCACATTGAGTGTTTTTTGTGCCTTCTCACATCCCTTACATCTCCTTTTATGATTGTGTTTCACAAAAATGACTGTGCAACTAAATTTTTCTCTATATTATATGTGGTTAGCCTTCCTCTACACATCTTCCTTTGTTTTCACTCAAATTTGATTGTGTTCATCCCCCTTTATTTCTGATTTTATAGCCTTCCTTAGTTTTAATTTCCCCTTTTCACATATCCTTCTATCCCTAGTCCATTGGCATGTTTAGCTTAGGATTTCCTTTTTAGCATTAGGATTCGCAGTAGTCGTAGAAGTAGGTAGAGGAACCAACCTTCTCTAGAGGTTTGTCTCAAGCACGCAAGGTACCACAACTTGGAGACAATCCCATTGCTGACTCAACAAATCAGTTCTTTCATATCTAAGACACGGGTGCAAGTTTGAGTCCGAACAATACCTTTGAAAATGACCGCAATTATTTTTATCTTTCTAATACATGGCTCTAGGACCTTTACATACTTAGAAATAGAGGAATCTAAAATATTTTACCTGGTTGAATGCTTCAAACCTAATGTAGCGGCTGCTCTAAATTGTTGTGAATGATGCCAATTTTGGTAGTTGAAATTCTACTAAAGTTAGATAAATTCTATTTTTAAAATACTCTAAAAATATAATTTTACTATATTTTATGACTTAATCATTTTATTTATATGTTTTTTTAGTCAAGTGGGACCAAATTAGTGATTTCCTAAAAATAGCTAAAATTAGATTATGAATTGTCAATTTCTAGATAAAAATAAATTCTTGTGTAGTCATCCCCAAAGAGTTGGGAAACACTTTATAAGTTAATATAATTGAAAAATCCTTATGTTATAAGGACCTTGAGGCATATTTTATTGAAGAAGACTATAATTATCCTTTAAAACAAGTTTAATTTCTTATTAGTATTCCTAAAAAATCTTATTGCATGTTAACTTTGTCCATGGATTGCATGAGACTATATTTAAGTTAAATTAGATGTCCAAAATTATTTTAGAAGTTTTTTTTATATTGTTAGTGGTTCTATTTTGAGTTTAAATTTCTTTGCAAGTTGAGACGTAATTCCTAAATTTATTTGTTTCGTGTTAATAAAATCATGGCCAAAAGGAAGGCACCATAGTTCTCGATTATCAAAATGTTTGCAAGTTTGTTTTTCTATTTTTCATTACAGGTATTCATATTTACTAACCATAAATATTACAAAGCTTATTTTTAATTTTAGTGGTGCATATAGTGTGCATGGTTGATCATCAAGTACACAAGCAATTCTACCAGTTTAATCACTAGTTTTCCTAGACCTTGTTTGGATCACATAGACCTTATTTTTGGCTTATTTTAGAGGTTGATCAAAAATTAAAGTTTATTTTTATTTTCTCCTTCCATGTACATTTATATATTCTTTCATAAATTATGTGTAAATTATTTA
This sequence comes from Taxus chinensis, assembly GCA_019776745.2. Lineage (NCBI taxonomy): Eukaryota > Viridiplantae > Streptophyta > Pinopsida > Cupressales > Taxaceae > Taxus > Taxus chinensis. The sequence goes on from CM034151.1 coordinate 96,535,924, forward strand.
ATAATATTTAGGAGAACCTTGAATTCTTTTGTATTGACATTTGCAATAGGATCTTCTGAAAGTGCCAAGTGAGTTCTTAAGTGATATTGAATTTCTTATATAGGATTCCATAGGTGATATGATATACTAATTCCAACCATAGTAATATGAAATGAAACATAAAATATAATAAAATTGAAAATAAAGTACAAGATAAGAGGTGGTAGGACCGTACAAGTTGGTTAGGACCATAATACACTATGGCCTTGAGTTGTATAGTGTTTCCTTGGAAAATAGTGAGATAAAATATCAAGTTTAGGAATTATTCCTAGAGATAAATGACTAATTTTGTTAATTAATATTTCCTATATGAATGATAAAGTATATTTTAAAGTTGAGAAAGTCAAAAGAGAGATAGAGAGATGTGTCAATTAGACTTAGAATGTGAACATTTGTCTTAACAGGGGAACAAAGAAAAACTTTTCATTGCCCAAGGATAAATTACCAAATTTATGTTTCAAAACTCCATCAATATGTAATTTTATTAAGGGAAGGATGGAGAAACACTAAACTATCTCATCCTTGAATACACCTTCCTTCACTCTCAATGTTTTCCTGGGTTGAATAAATCATACATTAATTAAGGGTTTTATGAAGATGTTTGCAACTTGATTTTCTCACTGGTAAAAAAATAATGTTAAAACCTGTGTCTTGTTTTAGATTTTGAATATAATACATGTTTATCTCAATTTTATTTGTGTTTTGGTGCTCCATTGGGTTACAATAGATGTGGATAACACTCTAATTATCACACCAAAGTGTTGTGGGTTGGGACTATGGAAACCCGAATTCAGAAAGCATGTGTTGTATCAAAACTGCATAATAAATTATCCAACCCCAAATCTCTCCTATTCAAATATCTAAATTTAAATTGGTTATGATATTATTTTACATTATGTTACTATTGGTTAACATGTAAAATAATAAGGATGGTAAATGTGAAATTTTTCCACCAATAAAATATAATAATTCCTTTAGAAAAATGAATATTTTACAAATATGAAAAATTTCATAAGAGAACCCTTACACATGGATTATTTTTTATGTGACTTGTGCAATGTAGTAAGAACACCACTATACTCTACCTCTGTATTATACAAAGAAATGGTAATATAATTTTTACAAGACCAAGTCATATGACCTTCCCCATGATGATAGATATATCTTGTAGTTGACTTGCGGTCATCTTGATCCCCTTACCAATAACTATCCAAATATCCTACGATTGTTTTTTATAAGGAGTTTGATTTTTTATACTTCCCCTCATAAAGTGTAACTAGAAATTGAGGTTATGTTTCATGAATTTTACTTAATCCCATAATTATAAGTATCGTAAAAATACCAAAGAATGAATTTTATAGATATCAAATGTATTTCATAGGGATCATTACAATAATGTGATATAAGATTCACGGGAAAGTAAATTTCAAGATGTGTATGAGTAAAGTAAAATATACTTATAACTAATTTCCTATAGAGTTTCCCATAAATTAAAGGAATAGAATTTTGTGGAAAGCTTGATCCTTGATTAAAAATATTTTAGTTGGGAATCATATTCTTCCATGTTAAAGAGGTGGAGAATGTCTTAAGAATATTTGGACTGATGGATACATACCTATTTTTTACTTTTAAATATAATACCTAGGAATAAATGTAGAAAAACCAAATCATTTCTGTCAAAATTCTCCGTCAAAATTGATTTTAAATCATGAATTTGTTGTCTAGAATCTCCTATGATGATTAAGTTGTCATTATAAAGGACCGGAATAAATATTATTGTCTACTTTATTAGATATAATGTAGATTCATAGTAATATGGTTTAAAACTAGAATTGATAAAAGACACGTCAATATTTTCATACCAATATCAAATAACTTGTATCAAACCATACAAGGAATTTTTCAATTTGCATGCATAACTAGAGCTCTAACTATCAATAGACCATGGAGGTTTGGACATGTAGATTTCTTATTTAAAATCACCATGTAATAAGGAAATTTTGACACCTATCTAGTGGACTTATGATCCCCGTGTCATAACCAAGGAGATTATTAGCTGAAAATATTTCATTTTTACATCTAGAGAAACGTTTTCATAGTAATCAACACCTTCAAATTGTGTAAAACATTTTTCTAAAAGTTATTATTTGTACTTGTCAATGGACCCATCTGATGCATATTTAGTTTGTTACACCCACTTATACCTCATTATTTTCCTTCCTTTTAGAAGTGGAACCAAATCCCAAGTGTTGTTATGTTTCAAATAAATAATATCTTTTGTCATAGCTTCCCACCATTCCAGATGCTTATAGGCTTGATGATAATTCTTAGGATCATATGTTACTACCAAAGGTGCCATGTGTGCAAAACCATATTGACCTTGGGATCTCATCCTACTTAGATCTCAGGATCTCCTTCCAAGGCACTAACCTCATTGCATACTATGTAGGCACAAAAATATGTAATTACTATTATTACATTACACCTCTAGTGTGTTGTTAAATACATGGTTCCTAAGTGAGAAAATTAAACACTGGTGAAACCTCTCCTAGTCCTTCTATTGCTTTTGATTGGAGTTTACTGTGACATTGTCTTATATTTTGTGGATTTCTATCCTTTTTGGTCGAGTCACAGGGATCCATGTTCTCGTCAATGGTCATGTTTTTGTTTCATGTCCTTGAGATAGTACTGCCAAGTAAGGACACTAGCACCCAGGTGCTACTATCCGTTATGGGTGCTTTTGTCCATCTTGTCTTATTTTCTAATTTTCCACTTGACATGTAATATTGGGTATTTTCTAATTTTTATCTCTTGTTCTACGTCAGCCTTTTTTGTCACTAAGTATTAAAATTCAAACAAAAAATTCATATATACTTAACCTATGAACTATTCTAAGGGGTTGGGAAATTGAGGCTATCATTTTATATCTATCACGTGGACAAAATAAACACTCAAGTACTGAATTTTGGGTTATATAGGAAGGGCTAATTCTGAATTCCATATCACACATTCATCTTTGGGGACATGTAGTTGTATCTCATTATCTTCGTGTGACTGGAACAGGGGAAACCTAGCTTCAAGGGACATGATTCTAATCACACACACACAAGAACTACATAGAGTCTGAAATGTAGTGCAATGTTCGGTGACAATCACATTGGGGTGACTGCCAAGGTTAGTCCAACTCAAGCATATGCATTTTTATTCCATCTAATGTGTGCTTGAGCTTTGTGTAGGTATCTAGGATTTGTTTTGTAAGTACAAGTGCGACACAAAAACCCTACATTGAAGTGGATGTGACAAACACCGAAAGGAAGAAGATAAGTTTAAACCATGAAAAGATTAGAAGTAGATTTGTTGCAAGGACACTAGCTCCTAGATCAAACATTAGCGTTTGGGGAAGTCCTGGCCTACTGTGGGCACTACTATTAGAAGAAGTATCATTGTTCAATTTTCCCAAAAAAGCTCACATAGTCTAGATCCAACATGTTCCAGCCTAGGATCAATCCAAATCTCCCAATACAAGCTAATTCACTCTTATCTCATATCTTGCATACTTACTTGTATTTTGCATGCTAGATCTTGTTTGTTATTGCAATATTCATTTGATCTCAATCCTATAATAAAGATTTAATTTTCTTTAAATCAATATGATTAAAAAAGGAATAATAATGCATGCATAATTTTCTTCTTCAATATAATTATCACTATAGTTATTATAATCACAAGCATGGTTGTCACAATATTCCTCATATAAATGTGTATCTTTATCACTAGTTATGCATGTGTGATTCTAAAAAACTTGATAACCATAACTAAGGGTATGACATGGGTAGAGTAGTGGATAACTATGTCTTGATCATTAACAACACTACTAGGCATGTATGATTGGCCCTTTATCACTTGATAACCATAACTATAGGGTATCAAATGGGTGGATTAGTAAATAAATACTTCTTGTTCATTAGAAATGACATCCCACTCATCTTGATAATCATAAGCATAATTATGACCATCAATGTTTTATCCATACACATAGATGCTATTGTCATTAATAAAGGAGGATTGTTCATTATCAATGTCATATGTATAGCTAAATGGTATAATGAGGGTTTAATATGTGGTGGATATGGTGGGATTTCTGTTAGGGTTTTTATATTTGAGATCCACATTAGAAATCTAAAATTCATTAAAAAATAGGATTTTAGACTACAAAGATTAGGCCAAGGATAATAATCATGTTAGGCCAAAAACTAGGAGAATATAATGTTTATGATCCATTAACAAGTTCACCAAATGATTACACCCTAAATTAGGTTGATTTAAAATATATGTGAAACCCTAATTAGGATTGAAATGTAGAAAGGACATATATATATAGATTACTAAATTAAGAAATAATGTACAAACATGAAAATATAGTAAATGATTAAAATATTTGATCAATTAGGGAGCATGATAAATACAATAAAATCAAAAGAGGATAATGTACTTAAAATTTTCTATACTTCAACGACTTATCTACTTGAAATTGGGAGAAGCTGGCATGAAAACTTATATAGAAGGTTCATCTTCTAAATTGGACATCTTCCTACCCTCAGACCAAATAGACCAAAATGGACAAGAGCACTAATTTCTTCTATATGAAGTTACTGTTATCCAAATTTCACCCCCCAGAGTTAATTTGATAACATGCATCAGAGTTTTTAGTTCCAAGCAAGTAGATTGATTCAGGGGAAAATCGTAAAATTGGCTAAGTCCTACTCAAGGCCACCTTTGGGACAATTGGAACAATTATACGCGGAAGGCGCGGATCGGCCGAAAAGCCTCCAGGCGGCCCAAACAGAAAAGGGACATCTGGGACAAATGGACGCAAAATGCCCGGATCGGCCGAAAGAAAGAAAATTTGTCTAAGTCCTTTACTGGGAGCAAGCAGGACAAGAGTGCGTGGAGGACGCGAACCGGAAGAATTTGTCCCAGACAGCACTGGGACATTTGGGACAAATGGACGCGGAGGACACGAACCAGCCGGATCGGCCGAAACAGGAAACTTCAGCACAAGGACATCTGGGACAAAAAGACGCGGTGGATGTGAAAATCCGGCAGGCCCGTGGACAAATCACAGCATGACACGTGTCACCAAGGAAAAAGGTCCAAAAAGTCAAAGGGGTGAGTTTTCGAGCACTGATCCAAACCAATGAAATAGTGCCACGTGTCCAAGTTTAAGGGACCCACAAGAAAAGCCCACAAAAAGGTGGAGAGAGAAAATTGCTCAGCGAACCAGAGCCTGCCACGTGTCGTCCAGATGGCAGAGCATGGGAAAAGATTTTAAAACCTGTTCTTGCCTGTTTTGTGCCCTAAATCTTCAGATCATCATATCTTTCGATCCAGAGCTCGGATTTGCACGTTCTTTATATCAACGGAAATTTGTTGAAGTTCTCTACATGATTCTGGGGTCAATTTTGTATTTTGGTGCAGTTTGGAGGGAGAAAATTAAGAAAACGTCTTTGACGCGTGGTGATAGACAGAAGTAATGCTTCAACAACCAACTTTAATGCAGCAGACAGCTCGCCGCTCTTGTTAGATAGCCCGTCGTTTTGCTAGGATCCGCCGCTTTTGTCATAATGAGATGATTTTAAATGATACCAAGAAGTGATTGGAGCAGATTCTGGAGCAGATTTCTTGATATATATTGTAAAGAAGAGCTCCTTTAAGGGGTCGGACATTCTTGTTTTGCATCCTCCCTTTTTCCCTCGCTTGCAAGAGAAATTGTGGAGCTTTCAAACCTCCCATATGGGTTGTAATGCCAGTATTTTTGCCTCTTGGCCACTGCAATGTACTGTATCGACTCTTGAGCAATAATATATGTGTTGTGATTGACTCTCAACCCTCTCATGTATTCATTGCTGTCATTTTGATCTCTTATTGCAGTTTGGTTACCTGTGCATGGTGTTTGTATTGCATCTATGTTGTCTGTGTTAAATTTGCAAAATGAGTGTCTAACATTCCTCGGTCCATCACCTTTGTAGTTTAGGTTTTATTCTATGCATTTCCTTACCCTGTCTCCTTGGCAAGTTAGATTAGGTTTTAGCAAACCCTCTGCATTTTTTGTGTGCATCTGAACAGAGGAATAGGAACCATCCTTCTCTGGAGAATCTTTTCTCATCTTTATAAGTCCCACGCTTGGAGAAAAGATTCCATGTTGTGAAATCACACTGGATGCCTGAACATTAACCTAGAAGCCTGATTTACATCCGAGGGTGCTGTGAGTCTGCAATAACAGTTTTGGCACGCCCGGTGGGACCCTAGAGGTCTCATTTTTATTGCAGCAAAGTTGATATGCATCTGCTGCAGTTTTCTTGCTTATAAGAGCTATTATTTACATATCTGGCGACTCCAAGGGGAAGAATCAACTGGTTTCAGCAGTGCAGGCCTGAAAACTCATGAGAAGAATCACCACAAGGTCAAGAGTCAGAGAAGAAGTATTGCTGTTTGAATTACCTGGAGTTATCTCCAAGAAGAAGGCAAGAGGAAGAAGGATTCAAAGGTCTCCATCTCCACCAAACATAACTCTCTCAACTCCTCATCTGATAGGCCTTTCATTTAGTATACAAGGGTTTTAAGAGCCGATTAGAATGGCTCAGAACAATCCCTACGTCAACTTCATAGCAGCATCCCACTTGCTCTCAATGCAACAGCATCCAGTTCCTATTGCATCCTTGAAGAACATTCCCTACTTCACCGGAGAAATCAGACTACTCCAGGTGATCATGTTAAAGATATTGCTAACCTTTGCGCAATCCATGAAATCAATGAAATGCAAGTGGCTGTCAAGTTACTGGCATCTCCTTCAAGGGTTTAAAGCATTACATGTTTAGGAGCCTTGAGCTGGTTCTATCACAAACTAGAATCATCTGTGTATTGCACTTCACGATCAATTTGGAGAGAAGGGAGACAACTTGTCTCTTTTGGAGCAGCCGACAACTATCAAGAGAGCCCCCAATGAGTAGCTGACTGACTTCAAATTTAGATTTCAAAGGTCTTGGGATAGGATTCCAGTGGCAGTAAGGCCAACAGCAGAAGGTGCTTTTCTATATTACCTTAAAGCTTTGAATTCTGATATTTCTATGTTAATTCAGTCCATGGGAGGCACAACAATCCTATGGCTTATAGCATGCCATTAGAGCTGAAAACTATCTTATTCAAGCTGGTAAACTGGCTCCTAGGCCACCCATGCCCTTGCATCCAAACTTAGAAAATCCAAGCACTAGTCAAGCACCCACTTTGGCTCCTGTTCCCACTCCTAGAAATCAGAGTTCAAGTGAAGCTTCCACTTCATCTCCAAGTGCTTCGAATGAACTCCAAGAGGTCATGAAACAGTTGCAAAATTTGGGAAATGAGCTGGTTACTATTAAGAGGCACAAGCCCAAGGTTTTAGACCTTCCTATCAACCTCAAGCTCAGCCTAATAGGCAGCCATACCAACCACAAAGACCACCTAATCCAGTTGCAAATGTGAATCAAACAAGGCCTCCCTCTGATAGACCATTCCAGACCTATAATCCAAATGTTATATCTGCCTCTAAGGCATTAGTACCAACACAAAACAACATTGCTCAGGAGTATGAATGTGCTTTCCATGCAACGAGCCTCATAACCAATCCATGTGTTTCAATGGTGCTCTCAATCAAGCACTGATGGTGACAAATACTGGTGTGGAGGGCGAGGGCAGTTAAGGAAATAGTCAACAACAAGAAACATTTCAACAACAAACAGCCCCAAATGACACCACGTTGGTTGAACTGGCAAGCAAAGATTTTGGTGGCATGAATCAAGTAGTTTCTCAAGGGTTGTTAGCCAGACAACACAGGTCAAAGAGGAGAGAAATTTGGGTGAGAACAGCCATTAGCCCCAGCCAATCCACCACCTTCCACAGCTCCACCAATGATTGGCAAGAAGAGAGTCCAGTTCAATACATAAGGGCAGCCAAGAACAGGCCACCGTAGGCCAACTCAAATGCCAGCTGTTGCTGCCCACATACAAGGAGTAAGTGTACACACCAAGGGACAACAAAAGGATACTTCATCCCCATTCAGTATCATTGAATAGATGAAGAAGACTAATGTCAATATATCAATGTGGGAATCCCTATCCATCCCAGGACAAAGAGATCTGCTGCAAGCTGCCATGAAGGATTGGACAACTTCGAATCACAGGTTCAGATGTAAGACAAAGTGCTTACAAATGCTGCCTAGCCTGAAGGAAGCCATGGAGGGCAACAAGGTAAAATGTTGAAGCCCCCTCCTTTCTATGTTTCATTAATCATTGGGGGTAAACTAGTACACAATTGCATGATTGATTCCGGAGCAAGTAGCTCAGTGATGCCCAAGCAAATAGCTGATCAGCTGGGTCTCCAATATGAAGTAATATCTAAAGGGGTAGTGTAATTGGATGGGACAGCAATAGCAACAGTTGGAGTGATTAAAAACTTGAGTCTTACCTTGCATGCATGTCCAAATGTTGTTGTCTTACAAGATATATCAATCATAGACCTTCCACCACTCTTTGCCCTTTGCTTGTCAAGGGGACTTCACAGCCAAGATTGGGGGGTATTTGTCTGCTGATTGGTCTCACATGCTGTTTAGAACAAGGTATGGAACTAAGGCTATAATTAGGTCTGAACCTATTGCAAACTTCCATATTGAGCCTTACACTCCTAGTCAGATTAATGCCAATTGCTCAGCATTTGATCAAGAAGATCACCCTAGTACTGATGAGGCTGACACCAAGGTTGGAAGTATCTCGGACCTAACTCTCGATGAATGGGAAAACAAGATACATGTTTTTGATCCCTATCAAGAAGTAGAAGAATCTGAGCTGGGAGTCTATTGTATACACGAAGAAAATCAACCCGTTCCTAGCATCACCAAGCCAAGCCATAATGATGACAATGAGGTATGGCAGCTGTTTTTTGACGGATCAAGGAGTAGGCAAGGCGCAGGAGGTGGAGCCATGCTTGTTTCACCTCAAGGCATCAAATATTATTCATCTTTTCGTTTCCAGTTTTCTTGTTCAAACAACACAGCTGAATATGAGGCCTTTATTCATGGACTTCATTAGGCTAGGAAAAAAGGGATAAAAAACTTGCAGGTGTTCAAGGATAGCGAGCTAATCGTTAACCAAGTTAGAGGACAACATGCTACGAAGAACGACTTGCTGAGGAGCTACAAGAATAGGGTATGGGACCTCATTAAGGATTTCAAAGCTTTCAACATTGTGTCCATACCCAGGAAGAAAAATGAAGCCGCGGATAGGCTCGCAGCAGTTGGAGCAACGTTTGATGTGGTTGACAACATCAAAAGGGAAAAAACACAGCCATATATCCATGTGATTGTGAGGCCAGCAGTTCCAGATAATAACACAAGCTGGCAGGTGTTTGAGAACGATCAATAGATCGTCAATTTTCTACAGGAAGAGGCTGAATTCTCAGCTAGAAATCAGGACATATTAGAGCAGCAGTATGGGGATCAAGTAGTGCAGCTGCAGACAAACAAGCTTCCTAAGGGTTTAGTAACATTGGAGTCTATCTTCAACCCTAACGACCAGTTCCATAAGGAAAAGGCTAACATACAGGTCAAGAGAGAAGATTCAGAGCCAATTCTAGTTGGGGAAGGCAAAATACTTCAAATTGGTAAAGTGGCCACTGAGCAAGAGAAATCAGATTTCATACAGCTTTGCCAAGAATTTCCATATGTCTTTGCTTGGAGCTATGAAGACTTGAGAGGATTCAATCCGAAGTTGGCACAACATACCATAGAATTGGATCCAGATGCTAAACCCATCAGGGAGAAGCAGAGACCTGTCAACCCTCACGTTGAGCCTCTAATGAAGAAAGAGCTTAACAAGCTAATAGAGGCAAGCATTATATTCCCAATCAAGCACTCAAGCTGGGTTGCAAACTTGGTTCCAGTCAGGAAGAAGAGCGGAGAAATCAGGTTGTGTGTAGATTTACAGGACCTCAATAGGGCATCTCTCAAAGACCATTACCCACTTCCTTCAATGGAACAAATATTGCAAGTAGTATCCGGTTCAGAGAGATTCTCTCTCCTAGATGGCATACTCAAGTTATAATCAGGTGATGGTGAAAGAATATGACCAATTCAAGATGGCTTTCAACACCAAATGGGGGACCTATGCCAACAAGAAGATGTCATTTGGACTATCAAATGCTAGAGCCACCTTCCAAAGGGCAATGGATATGGCATTTAAGGGGTTGATCAACAAAATAGTTCTGATATATCTTAACGACATCACTGTATTCTCAAAAAACGCAGCGGATCACCTCTGTCATTTGAGGCAAGTATTTCAAAGATGTAGAAGATTTGGAGTATCATTGAATCCCAAAAAGTGCATATTCTTGGCTCACGAGGGAAAACTTCTAGGCCATATTGTTTCAAAGGAAGGTTTGACAATTGACCCAGAACAAGTTGAAGCAATTCAAGCATTGCCATTGCCAAGTCACAAGAAGGCTCTTTAAAGCTTCTTGGGAAGGATCAATTTTTTCCGCAGGTTTGTTCCAAACTTTGCAGCTCTCGTAAAGCCAATAACGCTGATGTTAAAGAAGAGCATGGCATTTAAGTGGACATCTAAAGGCAAGGCAAGTTTTGAGGCAATAAAAGAGGCTATATCTCAAGCCCCAACTCTCGTCAATCCAGACTTCTCCAAGTACTTCGTGCTATATGCCTTCGGTGGTGAAGACACAATTTCTGCAATCCTGGCACAACAAAACAAAGAAGGATTAGAACAACCAGTTGCTTTCTTCAGTCAAGGCTTGGAGGAATACGAAACTAGATACTCTTTTATTGAAAAGCATGTACTTGCAGTGATCAGGAGTTTAAAGAAATTCAAGCACCTAGTCTCAAACAACAAGATCCAATTATTGGTCTCTCATACGGGAGTCAAGGAATTCCTTTTAAACAAGGATCTGAATGAGAAGTGTGCAGGGTGGATAACTCATGTCATAGAATATAACATCGAGATCAAGGTCACCAAACTAGTACGTGGAAAGGGACTATGTGAACAGCTAGCCTTGAGTCAACAGGTTGAAGCAGGTGATGAAAAAGAGACTATCTTGGTACTACAAGATGGCCAAGAACATGAAAATGATGATGTGCCTACTCCTTGTTGGACTCAGAATATGATACACTTCCTACAGACAGGACTATGCCCTCCGGAAATGAGCAAAGAAAAGAGGAGATACTTCAGATTACAAGGCATTCCATATGTGCTTGTTGATGGCATTTTGTTTAAGAAAGACATCAATGGGGTTCTATTGAGGTGCATTGTGACTGGTCAAATTGAGAGGGTGTTACGAGATTTTTCATGATGGAGATTCTAGAGGACATTTTTCCCCACGAGTAATAGCTCTCAAGATAATAAAGGTAGGGTATTATTGGCCCACGGTGTTCAATGACTGCTATACATGGATAAGAAAGTGTAAGAAATGTGCACTCTTCATAGGCAAAGAAAGACTAGCAGTGCTTCCATTGCACCCAATCTTGGGTTGACCAACCATTTCTGCAATGGGGATTGGACTTCATCGGGGTCATCAACCCAAACTCAAGCCAAGGCCACAAGTGGATTCTCATGGCAACGGACTACTTCACCAAGTGGACTGAAGCAGTAGCACTCAAAGAGGCAAACGAGTCTAATATACTAGAATTTTATGAAGGAATAGTGACCAGGTTTGGTGTTTCGGCCACTATCATATCAGACAATGCATTGGCATTCGTAGGTTCCAAGATTACAGAAGGGGCTGTCAAGAATGGAATCTACTTGAGCACCTCTTCCAATTATTACCCACAGGGTAATGGACAGGCAGAGTCCACGAACAAAAATTTGCTAAGAATCATCAGGAGGACTCTGGATGAAAATCAAAGAACATGGCATACCAAGCTAAAATCAGCATTATGGGCTAACAGAATAACACCAAAGAGTTCTACAGGTAATTCCCCTTACAAGTTGGTCTATGGAAAAGAGGTAGTATTGCCTATATCATTAGAACTGCCTGCATTGGAGTTCATGAAGCAGTTGGAGTTGGCTGAGTTCGAACCAATGGAGGCCAGGTATGCAGAGTTGATGGAATTGGAAGAAATTAGAGAATGTGTAGTTCAAACAATTGAGAAAGATCAGGCCTTAGTGAAAATATGGTTTGATAAGAAAGCAAGAGCAAGGACCTTCCAGGAAGGGGACCTAGTTCTGAAATGGGATGCAGATCGGGCAAAACTAGGAAGGCATTCCAAGTTTGATGCCATTTGGAGTGGCCCCTACATGGTCATGGAATGTAAGAATAGCAATGCCTTCCAATTGTCTACATTAGACGGAGAAGAACTCCTGATTCTGGTCAACGGAATCTATCTTAAACATTGCTACTGAAAAGAAAAAGTTTTACCCTTGTAAATATTAGCCTAGATTTCAATTCCTCTAAGTGCGTATGCACATTGTCTTGTTGTAGTTAGGTTTCAATTTTCCTAAGTGCTTTGGCACAGGTTTTGTTGCTCCTGGGTTGGTTTTCTACAGTTCAGCGTGCTCTCAGAGAAGGAGTTACGGTATCAGGCTCGGGATCAGATATCAGGTTGGTTTCAGGTTATTGCATATGACTCCATGCCCAATGGATTGCTAAAAGGCCACTGATCTTCTACCGAGCAGGTAGGTGACCCCGAAAAGTCACCAAATTGTTATCCAAATTTCACCCCCCAGAGTTAATTTGATAACATGCATCAGAGTTTTAGTTTCAAGCAAGTAGATTTATTCAGGAGAAAATCATAAAACTGGCTAAGTCCTGCTCAAGGCCACCTATGGGAAAGTTGCAACAATTATACGCGGAAGGTGCGGATCAGCCGAAAAGCCTCCAGGTGGCCCAAACAGAAAAGGGACATTTGGGAAAAATAGATGCGAAGGACGCGAACCAGCCGGTTCGGCCGAAACAGGAAACTTCAGCACAAGGACAAGTGGGACAAGGGGACGTGCGGGACGTGGATAGCCAAAGGAGCCAAAAGCCAATCAGATCGTGCCACGTGTCACCGACAGAAAAGGGACGAGGAATCCCATTTTGAGTGGATCGGGGGATTTTGTCTCGCAAAGCACTGGGACATCTGGGACAAAAGGACGCGGTGGACACAAAAATCCGGCAGGCCCGTGGACAAATCACAGCATGACACGTGTCGCCAAGGAAAAAGGTCCAAAAATTCAAAGGGTCGAGTTTTTTGAGCACTGATCCGAACGAATGAAATAGTGCCACATGTCCAAGTTTAAGGGGCCCACAAGAAAATCCCGTGAAAAGGTGGAGAGAGGGAATTACTCAGTGAATCAGGGCCTGCCACGTGTCGTCCAGATGGCAGAGTGTGGGAAAAGATTTTAAAACCTGTTCTTGCCTTGTTTTGTGCCCTAAATCTTCAGACCTTCGTATCTTTCGATCCAGAGCTCAGATCTGCACGTTCTTTATATCAACGGAAAGCTGTTGAAATTCTCTACATGATTCTGGGATCAACCTCACATTTTGGTGCAGTTTGGAGGGAGAAAATTAAGAAAACGTCTCTGACGTGTGGTGATGGACAGAAGTAATGCTTCAACAACCAACTTTAATGCAGTAGACAGCTCGCCACTCCTGTTAGACAGCCCGCCGTTTTGTTAGGATCTACGCTGCTTCTGTCATAACGAGATGATTTTAAATGCTACCAAGAAGTGGTTGTGGCAGATTCTGGATTTCCTCTCTCTTCCCTCTCTCATTTCTTGATATATATTGTAAGGAAGATCTCCTTTAAGGGGTCAGACATTTTTGTTTTGCATCCTCCCTTATTCCCTCGCTTGCCAGAGAATTTGTGGAGCTTTCAAACCTCCCATATTGGTTGTAATGCCAATCTTTTTTGCCTCTTGGCCACTGCAATGTACTGTATTGACTCTTGAGCAATAATATATGTGTTGTGATTGACTCTCGACCCTCTCATGTATTCATTGCTGTCATTTTGATCTCTTATTGCAGTTTGGTTACTTGTGCATGGTGTTTGTATTGCATCTATGTGGTCTGTGTTAAATTTTCAAAACGAGTGTCTAACATTCCTCAGTGCATCACCTTTGTAGTTTAGGTTTTATTCTATGCATTTCCTTACCCTGTCTCCTTGGAAAGTTAGATTAGGTTTTAGCAAACCCTCTGCATTTTTTGTGTGTATCTGAACAGAGGAATAGGAACCAACCTTCTTTGGAGAATATTTTCTCATCTTTACAAGTCCCACGCTTGGAGAAAAGATTCCATGTTGTGCAATCACACTGGATGCTTGAACATCAACCTAGAAGCCTGATTTGCATCCGAGGGTGCTGTGAGTCTGCAACAACAGAAGGTAAACACATATTTATGCTTCTAAAAAAACATGGGGAAATGACATGAGTTCACTGTGGACCAACTATATTTTTTCACTAACTCTATAAGATTTTCCTTTTGGAAATGGATCTATTTTTTTCCAAGAGTATACCTTAAACAAAATCCATTTATGTTCAACACATTTAATAACCCAAGAACCATGTTATGTTTAGTTAGTGTTTGTAATGAGCGATAGTTAAGATGACTAAAATGTTTATTCTAATTTTTATTAAGTCATTTTCATGGGAAATAATTATTTATGAAGGTTGATTACATGTAAATAAATTGAAATTTTACAATATGGCTTGATGATCAACCTTTCCAGTAGCTACAATAATATACTAGTATTTAGCTTCTCTAATACCGATATTGTTTACAGTAAAGTCAAAAAAAATTCCTTCACTTGAGTGAGTGGTGTAATAAATGGATAATTCATTTAAAAATCTAAAAAAAAAGATAAATTTATGGGAAATTCCATTTTCCATCTCAATAGACCCTTCAACTTCAACATTTTGTAGAATTATGTTTCTAAAAAAAATTGTTATGTTATTATACAAGACATTTTGAAATAGAGAACCCTGCTTTTCTATATGGTCTAAGGCCCCTAATTCTAATACCCATTGATTTAATATTGATCCACTAAATATTGTAGAAATATTATAATATATATTAGAGGGAGTAAGTTTCAAGTTTTGATCTCTTCTTAAAAGTGGACCATTACATTTAAGCACTAATTTTTGGCATGACCTAGTTACATTATTCGTTATTATCTTTACCTTTCTATTTTCCTTTTCCTTTGTCTTGACGTGGGGTAGAGTTTTGTTTTTCTAATTTATTTCCCTTAGGATTATGATATGTGTCACATCCCAAAATTTTCTTGTTGACTGAAAAATTATTAATTTGAATGTTTGGCTTGTTTATTGATGATTTCAATTTTACTTGATGGATTAATCATTGTATTTGATGATATTGCTTATTTTTAATACATATGATTAATTAGAAAATATGATTTTGTTTTATCATATTTGATATGATCTTAGCATTTATTACATTTACTAATTTAATAAATGATTTTTCTAATTGGATTGTTGAATAAAAAACTTCTTTATAATGGTGATATAATTACATGCATTTTCATGAGTTATGGGCGTAGGAACAATTTTCCCTCCAAAAACTTGGGACACCTAGAAGGAGGTTATAATCAAAGAGAATGCATTAGATGGAGGAAAATTGAATGTATATAGAAGTAAAAGAGGACCCAAACACATGCACTTATATTTTTGTGAGTGTTATAGTGTCATAGAACAAGATTGTGTTTAATATTGTATTGGTTTTACATGATTTAGCTAATGTCACAAAGTGATTTCTTTATTATTGTGGTGGTTATTGTTTTGGCTATTGTAAGCTTGTAAATGTTTTTTACTTCACTTGTTTCATAAATTTCCATGGATTTATAGATATTATCATAATTTTATCAACTATTGTTGACCATAGTTCAATTCCACCATTCGAATTGAGTGATTCAAGTTATTAATTAATTAACTAAACTTGGCCTTGCTATTTTTAGTAGCTAGTTTTCACGTGAATTTGAGATGAAAATATGTAGTGAATGTATGTAGAGCTAAAATTATATTTTTGAGAATTAAAAAAATTAAGTTTTAAAGCAAGAAAAATCTTTTCCATGTTTTCCCCTAATTTCATAAATTGAGTTTTTAATTTTAGAAAGGGATTCTCATATAAATCCTCTTCTACGACATTTTTAGAAATGTTTTTGACTGATTTTCGTTTAACCCATTGGATTTGTGACCCAAGGAAGATACTAGTGAAGAATAATGTTGTATTTTTGAGAAGGGGTTAGGGTTTTTCCAATAGTGAAGTACTTCTAGTTTTACCCATCTTCCAGGAAAGAGATTCTAGTCTTACCCTGTTATTTTCACTGAATTTGATTAGTAATCCTTGTTTAAAATAATTTTCACTAAGTTCATGAAAGTACCTTACAAATTTAAGATTTGGATTTGAGATTTTAGTTGAATTTACGAATTTATTTATCACATTGAGAAAATAAGAATTTTGGAGTGTTTCACACTCAAACAATCTACCAAACACTAACTAGACTTTTGAAGTTCTTTCACACTCATAAAGTACACTAAACACTAACATGGAGATTATAAGTTCATGTGCACTTATAAAATCTACCTAAGACCCTCACTAAGATTTGGAGTGTATCCACTAAAAATATTTTCCAAGACCATTACCTATATTTGAAGTGTATTTATGCTAAGAAAATCCATCAAAAATATATCAAAGAATGTGTGTTCTTTTGCATTTGAAATCCTGACCCAAACCATTTCTATGAAATTGCATGATCATGTACAAGATAAGATGGATCTATAATTTTTAGGGTTTTCTCCTTCTATCATACTTCAAATTCTTATCTATATGTAGTCAGACAATTTCCTATCCTTTAGATTAAAAATTATGATCCAAACTTGGTAAAAATATCAACTTGCCTTTGTACTTAAAATTTCCAATTTACTTTATCTAACATAGATTTAATAGGGTTTTTAGAATCCTAAACTCCATACATAGTTTTCAAATGAATTTTTAATGTGTACCTAAAGTGTAAAATCCCACTAAACAAAGGAACTTAGACCATTTTGGGTTTTGGTGGTCTATAGGTAATTTGCATGAAAAGTATAGACATGATCCAAGAGTTTGAAACTATGACTTACGCTTAACATAGAATTCACCTACTCACGTAGTCCATAAGTCTTATTTAGACTTTAGTAGACGTTTTCCTTTCTTTCAAAGTCTAAAAGTATGATTTATACTTTGGCAGACATTTTTCTTCCTCACACGGTCCTAAAGTATGACTTACACTCAATGGAGATTTAGCTTGCTAACATACCTAAAAATCTTGACAAACACTTGGGTGGACATTTATCTTACTTTTACTATCAAAAAATCCTGAAAAAACACTTCGATGGAGAAATGAATTGATTAAATGCAAGTGGAAAACTTGAAAGACACTAGACCAAAAGTTTGACTTGCTTTTGTAAGAAGATATTTGATATAGAATTGAGTGGTGTTTCATCCTACTTTCACACACCCAATGTTTAATTAACAATGAAGCAAAATTTTACCCTCAGACAATTAAAAAAGTCTAATCAAGATTTTATTAGGGTTTTATGATTTAGATGTATGTGAATGATTTATATGTAATATGAAAATGTGCATAGGTAGTCCAAAATTATGTGATGTAAAGGGAAAATACCCTTTCAATATTCAGACATTTTTTTACACATGAAAACTCCAATTTACATTGTAACATTTTAACCCAGACAAAATTTATATTTGACCCCTCAAAATATGCAAAATGTATATCTTTATTTTAAACTATTTTTAATTATTATGACACTCTAGAGACCACACAATATAAATTCTATAAAAATTTACAGAAGTTCCTTAAAATAGGAGATAGCTTAGTGGAGTAGGAATGATATCTCAAACTATTAATTTATTCATTTTCATAAATGTTGTAAACTGATTATTGAACTCAAACATTAGAGACTTTTAGGGGTAAATATGGATATGGAGGTTCCATATGTGAATCTACTTATGTTAATTGGTGTTAGTGTTATAGTTAAACTTAAACTACTAAATTTTCTTAGATGTTGCTATTTGGTGTTATATCACATAATGGACTAGAAAAATTGTAGTGACACTGCATATGGATGCAAGTAGTCATTCGTGTTGAACCTATGGTTGTGTGCACTTGTATGGGTTTTTGTGATTTTTAACCTCTTAAGAAAAGATTGATATCGGATAGGGATCTCTACCCTCTTTTGATATTATATTCTTTATGACACAATGCATTGTATTTTTGTTATGAGAAGCGAAACTACCAAAGGATTTAAGAATGTTTGAACTAAAGAAATTCGTGATTTTTGTTTCACTAATTGTTTTCTTACTTACTAATGAGCACATTTGATTGGAAACCAACTTTTATAGGGTGTACCTAGTTCAATGGTTTATTTTCATATTATAGTATTATCATGTGATTTGTAGGCATGTGGTTCTCTATTCTAATTTGTATAGGGATACATTATTTAATCTACGTCCTTCATTTAAGGGAAGGGGCACTACCCAGTTATGAAGGTGATGAGGGATCCTTTGTGGTTTTTGGTTGGAGGATAAAACACCTAGATGATATTATCCCTTAACTTCACTGATCAACATCAAATACATGAAGAGTATGGAACTATTAATTAGTTATTGGTTAATTGACATTATAATAGGTCATTGGATAGGCTTGTTGTCATATCATGTTATTGTTGCAAATTAAAATAATGTATCCATTATTATTAAGAACTTATGATTTCATATTTGATGTAAATCATCACGTAGCTATCATGTATTTTTTTATAGAGAATAGTGAATTTCAAATTCAGCTATTGGTACAAAATGAGATTGAAATGATTACCTATTTAAGTCTGCAACTTTTGAATGAAATGATTAAATCAAACATGTTTGACGGATTATTTTACCAATTGTTATGATTTAATGAAATATCCAAATTGTGAGGTTTAACCTTATTGATGAAGCCGTTATAATGTAATATAAAAAAATTATGCATTTTTTCATATCAAGTAACGGTTCGTTACACTATGATTTACATTATACTTTAAAGTGATGTTTTTCCATACAAAAGAGGGAATTAATATTTTATCCTTTACATATAAAGTAATTAGATCATGTGATAATTACCCTTTTGACATCCATATGTAGTGTGTATTGAATTTTAATGATGGTTTAAAAATTACCTCCTTTTTCCAAAAATAACAAATAAAATGATCACCTCAATGAGAAAATAAAAATGGTTTAATTTTCCTATCAGAAAAATTACAAGTTTTTAAAAAAAGAATCCCAAAAAAAGTATATTTTATTGGAATTGTGTTTTCATTGATGTCAAAGTGAGATGATGAGAGTTATGTTTTCATTGATGTTAAAAAGTGTAAGGGACATGAAGGTTTATTGGTATTGCCCTTCATTGTTGACATGTCATGTTGATATGGCATGATGTCTTAAGGTGTCCTGAGTAGGTATGATGGCTTGTAATAACTTGAAGAGGTGTTTTAGTGTTGTGGTAATATTTTTTATATTTCATGAATATTTTTTAAGGTTCTTGTAGTTGGAAAGAGTGGAAAAGCTGTTAGGAGGTTAGCATTGGTGAATCTAGCTTATTCAAGTGGCCTACTTAGGAGGCCTAGTCAGCAGGATGAGGTATGTCATGATGAAGGAAAGGTATGTCGCATCTGGATATGCATGATGATAATATGGGTAAAATTTGGATGATGTTTTGAGACACTCAAAAGTGTCTCAGAGTGCAAGTATAGGGTTAAGACTACTTTCTAGGTCTATACTTAGACCCATTCTTAATCCCTAGGTGACCTAATGAGATAGGTTGTTCATATTTCATCTTGGAAATGGAAAGGTGATATTTTTTGAAGGAATAGTAGGTTGTTCAAGAGTTTTGGTCCAAGTTACAATTAATGGTTTGCAAATTTAAGAAAGATATAGCTAGTTTTCCCTTACCGAGTTTTTAGAAGTGAGAAACCAAACTCGAGTTGGTATGTTTTATGTTCATTGGCACGTGTGAAGTATGCATGGGAGGATGATTTCTTCATGGAAATTGGGTAAGTGTCCTATCTCCATTTTCTAGGCATTAATTTTTGGTTTAAGGGGAAGATCTTTATGAACCATTATTAAGAAGCTAAGGAGGTCTAAAACCCTTCTTAAACCTTAGTTCAAAAGTGATGCAGAATATCTTGATTTTGATGGCCCATAATGGAGTTTTTGATCAATTTTGATGATTGTATGTTGTATATGACTCCTCCACCTTTCTCTAGGTGGTATTTTTGTGTCATAACAGTATGTGGACCCTATAGAAAAATGCAAGTTTATGAAGAAGTTGTGTTTTCTCCCAAGTTGTTCACTAGAATTGTTAACTAAATTGGTGTTTGAGGATTATGGGAACTCATTATACATACTGAGGGTGGTTTTAGATCATTATTGACCCATTTTGAGGTCTGTGGAGGTATCTTGCAAGATTGGTTTTAGGGAAGTTTTGAACAGTTTTGGTGCTCCTTGTTGGATAGGTATTTTGGTGGTGTTTCAGTTTGATTTGTGGTGTTTTGGTCATTTGGTGATGACCCTAAAGTCATTATATTTCCATTGATATATCAAACTTGCATGGTTGAGGTTATTTAATGAGGGTTTGAGCTTCATCTTTGAAGGCTAGTTTTGTAGGTCATAGACCTGGTGAGGTTGGTTGCTTCTAAAGGTGGCGTCATTGCATGAGATGATGGTGCAAAGGTTTATAATCTTTTTGGCTATTTCTATTAGGATTAGAAAACATTTATAAGTGGTTTTTGTTGTTTTATGAATCTCTTGTTGGCTCAATATGTCTTACTTTTGGTGAGAGGGTTGTTTTAGTGTATTAGGCCTATTTGAGACCTAATTAAGGATTTGAAGGTTCTAGATACTATTACAGACCTAAGTACTCCCTTGTATGATGTTTTTATATCGTTATTATGTTTATTTAAGTGAATGTTTTCTATTATGGCCGACCTAGATGAGTTATGATCATGAGTCATGTATATAAGCAAGTTGTTAGTGACTTATTTTGTTGTCGAGAAGGAATGAGAAAGTGTGAGCTAAAGGGATGATTACAGAGGTGAAGGAGGTATTTTTGACCATCAAAAGAGGGCATAGAAGATGTTATGATTTTATAGAGTGTGTGTTACTTCTGGAAAGATAGGTCATTAGGCCTAATCATCTTGGGGGAGAAGTGTTTGAGCGAGAATAGAAGAAGGGAAATTTTGGAGAAGATAGAAGGAAAGAGAGATTTGTTTCAGTGGATTTTCTTCTCCTTGAGGGTTTCCCACTTATATATGGTGTTTATATTTTCTTGTGTTCTCATTTTCTCATCTAATTGTTATGTTTCTTGATAATGCATGCTTAATGGTTAATGTTTATTGAATGGTTGATGGATATGAATGTTTGATTGAATGAAATTTTTATTAATCATTTATTAACCCCTCCCTCTCAATGGTTGTGCTTCCAATAATTGGTATCAAAGTAGGGCCTTTGAAGCAAGCTTAATAACTTGAGGTGATCCCTGAAGCACACAATGTCCAAGTTCTAGAGCTTTGTGAGTAAAATTTCTAAAGGAGAAGGTAGGGTTCTTGACAGGTATCATGTTCAAAGGAGCTAAGAAGGATGTAAAAAATCATCAAGAATCAGCTAAAGAATGGACAAGCTAAAGAGGAAGAATGCACTATGTATAGTACAAGGATGAAGAGTGAGGAAGAATCCTTGATTATTCAAAATGCATTTCACACTCATAATGAGGACATGAATTGGTACATTGATAGTTGATATTTAGGTCACATGATAGGAAATAAATGTAAATTCATCTCATTGAAGGAGAAATTAACAGGATCAATAAGGTTTGATGACAATACATCTTCCAAGATAGTTGGAAAAGGTTCCTTGAGCTTATATAATGGAAATAACTTGATAGAAAATTTGTATGTACAAGGGTTGAAACATAATTTCTTAGTGTGATTCAGATTTGTAATAAAGGTCACACATTAAAATTTCATAAAAAAGGGTGTGACATAAGAAAATTCAAGACAAGAGAGTTAGTTGTTAAGGCTAAAAGGAAAATAACATGTACATATTGAATGAAATCAAGAAAGAGAGTTGATTCATGAGAAAGGGTGATGAAGGGTGGATGTGGCATAGAAGGATGGGACATCTAAATTTTGAAAATTTGGTCAAGATCAGTATCAATAACTGTGTAAGGAATATTCCCAAAATCAACAAACATGTAAGTACTTTATGTAAATCATGTCAACATGGAAAGAAAACAAGGATGTTCAAATCTAAGGAATACTCCACCTCAAGACCTCTAGAGTTAATACATATTGATCTATGTGGACCTACCAGGGTTTAAATTATTTAAGTAGAGAGTTATTTTATGTTGTTTATTGATGATTACACAAGAATGAATTGGGTGGATTTCTTAAAGGATAAATCTGAGGCAATTGACAAGTTCAAATGATTCAAAGCATTGGTTGAGAATGAGAAGAATGTGAAGATAAAATGTGTGAGGTCTGATAGAGGAGGTGAGTATTGGTCTAATGCATTTAATGATTATTGTAAAGAACATGGTATTAGAAGACAAGTTTCAACTGCTAGGAAACCCCAGCAAAATGGGGTAGTTGAAAGGAAAAATAGGACTATCCAAGAAATGAAAATGAATATGTTAAATGAATCAAAACTACCTAATAGTTTTTAGACATAAGTAACAAACACAATTATATATATATATATATATATATATATAGAGAGAGAGAGAGAGAGAGAGAGAGAGAGAGATCAAATCAAAGTTAACAACAATCATACTCCATATGAGCTATGGAAAGGAAGATCTACAAATGTAGAACACTTTAGGGTATTTGAAAGTAAGTGTTTCATCAAGAGATACGAGGAAGATTCAGGAAAATTTGACTCAAGAGATGATGAAGGGGTATTTCTTGGTTAATCAGGTGTAAGATCAACTTATAGATGTTATAACAAGAGACTAAAAAAATAGTAGAAAGCACAAATGTCAAATTTGATGAGACATCCTTTGGGAAATAAAACAATAAGGAAAAAGTCATAGAATTATATAGAGAAGAACATGAGGCTAAGGAGATACATAACACAAGGGGCCCTTTAAGACATATTCAAAATGATCATCCTGAAACTTAGATTCTTGGCAATAAGGAAGTTGGTGTGCAAACAAGAAGAATACTGGTAAGTAACATGAATCATGTAAAGATTACCATGTTATCTAAAGTTGAACCTAAAAGAATTCAATAAGAAAATAGAGATGATTTTTAGGTGAGTCCCATGAATTAAAAAATTAGATCAAATAGATAAAAATGAGATTTGAGAACTAGTTCCTAGGCCTAGAAACAAAAATTTCATTAGCACTAATGATTGTTTATAAACAAGTTAAACAAAAATGGAGAAGTTGCTAGAAATAAACCTATATTTTTATGCAAAGGTTATGCATAGGTAGAGGGAATATAATTTGATGATACATTTTCTCTTGTAGCAAGAATGGAGGCTATAAGAATACTTTTTACATATGCATGTTTCAAAGGATTCAAACTATACCAAATGGATGTAAAGTCAGCTTTTTTAATGGTAATTTGGAAGAGGAAGTATATAGAGAGAAAATTGAAGGGTTTCTATTGATAGGTGATCAAGACTATGTTTTAAAACTGAAAAAGGTTCTCTATGGTCTCAATCAGGCCCCTGGGGCTTGGTATGTTGGATTGGATAGATATCTATTAGACTAAGGTTTCAAAAGATGAGAGGAATATAGAAATCTATACATAAAAATAAAAGGAGATCATTAGTTGATAGTATTGGTATATGTAGATGACATTATCTTTGGAGGAAATAATGAAGACATGGCCAAGGAGTTTTTTGATGTAATGAAGGAGTTTGAGATATCTATGCTATGAGAGCTGTAATTTTTTATTGGTTTATAAACCATTCAAGTAAATATAGGTATTTTCAATTCACAATCAAAGTATATAAGATAAATGTTGAAAAAAATTGGAATGGAGGACAACATTCCTGTTAGTACACCTATGGTTAAATGGAGTAAGCTAAGAAAAAAAGATGAATCACAAAAAGTGGATTCTATAGTCTATAGGTATATTATTAAAAGTTTGGTGTACTCCACTACTTCTAGGCCTGATATTATGCAAGCAATAGGACTTTTAGGGAGATTTCAATTGGATCCAAAGGATGTTCACTTACAAGATCTCAAGAGGATTTTCAAATATCTCAAAGGGACTATGAAATATGGATTGTGGTATCTAGGAAGAAAATATTTTGATTTAATAGTCTATATTAATGCTGATTGGAGAATTCAAGATGATAGGAAAAGTACTAATGGTGGAGATTTATTTCTAGGAGACTACCTAGTGTCATGGTCAATCAATAAGCAAGGGTCAATAGGTTTGTCTAATTGTGAAGTTGAGTATGTTGCACATGTTCATGTTGTACTCAAATTCTTTGGATGAAACAAACTCTAAAATACTACAAAGTAATGTATGATAGTCATATTTCTATTTTGTGATAAGACAAGTGCAATAAGTGCATAAAAACCCCTTTCCATGCATTCAAGGACCAAACACATTCCTTTCATGTATCATTTTTTGAGAGAGAAAGTGAATGAACAAAGTTTCAATCATGAATATGTATCAAATAAGAATCAAATTTTTGATATTCTGACCAAGCCACTTCCAAAGGAATATTTTGAACACCTTAGACTAGAATTGGATGTGATTCCAGTACCCTGCAGTCATTAATGGATTCAAGGACTTGTGGGGAGATGAAAAAGTCATCTTATAGCTCCAAGTGCAAGAAAAGGTGTTTGAGGTATACTTGTATGATGGATTAATCTATTAAGTTTAGGTGCTAAGTGAAGAAGTATAAAAAAGGTGTTTTTATAGGATTAGTAGGTAGGTGTGAGAAAGATTTAAAAAGTGTGGATGCATGATTGTGTTTGAGACTATGTTTTGGGACCTAATTTAGGTCTATACCACATGTGAAGCAAGGGATTGGTCTGCTAGACCAGTATGGTTCTTGTGTTAGAACTTATAAGGTTATGAAGGACATAGAGACCTAATGGATCTACATGGATGCTTTTGGGGGGTCTAAAGTTGAATATGAAATAGAAAACTGGGGAGAAAGCTATGATTTTATTCTACAATGTGATATCATGAGAGCACAGGTATTGAAAGAAGTTTTTAATTGTTCCTTAACCTTGTGTTGTTGATAGAAGATATTTTTGACAGTTTGATGAGGCATGTCTCATATGTATCATGAAAAATATACTTATGACATGGAAGCATGTGAGTACATTCCAATTTTACAAATATGTTACAAATGATAACATCAAAAGGAATGTATGATTCAGAGGGATATTGAATATTTTGTAATTCAAAAGAAGAAGGTATGTAAAGCCTTCTTGTTTAAGTCTTTCATACATAGGTCTGAGTGTACATGTGCATGAATTACTTGAAGTCAAAGGTGAATTTATATAACACTATTTTGAGTTGTATCAAGTGAGAAAGTTTGTTTCGAGCCTCATAATAAATATTAGTAATTCATTAAGGTATATTCTCAGCTCAATAAGGAAAGTAAGTAGGTTCTATGAAGGCATGTATGAAAAAAAGACAATCATAATTTGCATGATTAGTTCAAGGTGTCTACATAAGAAAGGTATGAACCCAAGTGTTCCATTTGTCAATATATTGGTATCAGTTAAGTGTTATGTGGTGCTTGACTTAGATTATGTATTTGATGGTATGCATCGACTAATGGGGAGATGTGTTGATCTAATGTAGCCAAAACAAGAGAAGAAGAAGATAAAATAGACCTTATTAGGTTTGGTTGTTGTTTCTAACCAAATTGAGAGCCCTAAAGTTATGTAAAAAGGAGAAAACCATGATGTTTTAGGTATTTTTCTTTTTCATTTATGTCAAAATGGGGAGAATGAGTTGATGGCACATGTGAATACCATAAGGGGAGAATGAGTTGTATGTGTTTTCCATCAATGAGTTGCCATCAATGAAAAAGGGGGAGATTTGTGGCATTGTGTTTTCATTGATTTCAAATTTATATGATGAGAGTGATGTTTTCATTGATGTCAAAAGGTGTAAGGGACATGAATTTTGATTAGTAGTGCCCTTCATTGTTCACATGTCATGTTGAGATGGCATGATTTCTTGAGGTGTCTTGAGTAGGTATGATGGTTTGTAGTGAATTACAAAGGTGTTTTAGTGTTTTAGTAATTTTTCTTAGGTATCATGAAGCTTCATGATGGATTTTTTATGTTGAAAACAATGTAAAAGTGATGAGGTCAGCATTTGTGAAGCTAGCTTGTTCAAGTGGCTTAGTTAGGAGGCCTATTCCATCAGGATGAGGTATGTCATGTTGAATTACAAGTATGTAGAAGTTTCATATTCATAGTGATAACATGGAGAGCATGTCGATGATGTGTTGAGACACTCACAAGTGTCTCAGAGTGTAGGTATAGGGTTAAGACTACTTTCTAGGTCTGTACTTAGACCTATTCTAAAGCCCTAGGTAACCTAATAAGATAGGTTGGTCAAATTTAAGCATGTAAATAGAAAGGTGAGATTCATTTAAGGAATAATAGGTTTTTCTAGAGGTTTTTTCTAAGTTTTAGGTCTTGGTTTTCATATTTAAGTAAGATATAGAAATTTTTCCCTTACCGAGTTCTTAAAAGTGAGAAACCACGCTCGATTTGGTCTATTTTAAGTTCATGGGCATGTTTGAAGTATATATGTGAGGATAATATCTTCATGGTAGTTGGGGAAGGGCCATATCTTAATGCTTCTAAGAATTAGTTTGTGGTTTAAGGGGAATAGATTTATGAACTATTGTTAAGAAGGTAAAGAGGTCTAAAACCCTTCTTAAACCCTAGTTCAAAAGTGATATAGAAGATATTATTTTTTATGGCATAGAATGTATTATTTGATCAAATTTTTATGATTTTAGGTTGTATATAACACCTCAATATTTCTCTGGGATGTATTTTTGTGTCATGACAGTATGTGGACCCCACAGAAAAATGTAAGTTTCTAAATAAGTTATTTTTTCTCCAATGTTGATCACTGTACATACTTAATACATTGGTGTTTTAGGAATAGGGGAAGTCATTATACATTTTAGGAGTGGTTTTATAGCATGATTGATCCCTTTGGAGGTCTGTGGAGGCCTATCTTGTAAGACTGGTTTTAGGGCAGTTTTGGACAATTTTTGTGGTCCTGGTTTCAGAGGTATTTTGTGGTGTTTCATTCTGATTTGTGGTGTTATGAGAATTTGGTGATAACCACGAGATCATGATATTTCCATTTATATATCACACTTTCATGGTTGAGTTGATTTAATGAGGGTTTGAGATTCATCTTTGAAGACTAGTTTTGTAAGTCATAGACCTAATGAGGTTAGTTGTTCCTAAAGGTGGTGTCATTGCATGAGATGATGGTGCAGAGGTGTAAAATCTTGTTGGATATTGATAGTAGGCTTAGAAAACATGTATAAGTGGTTCTTGTTTTTTTATTAAGGTCTTTTTGGCTCAATATGTCTTGATTTTGGTGAGGGGGTTGTTTTAGTGTATTAGGCCTATTTGAGACCTAATGGAGGATTTGAAGGTTCTAGATGATATTTCCAACCTAAGTGGTCATTCTTATGATGTTTTTATGATGTTCTTATGCTCTTTAAGTTAAATTTTCCTATAATGTCTGGTCTATATGAGTTTTGAGCATGAGTTATGTATAAAAGCAAGTTGTTAGTGACTTATTTTGTAGTGAAGGAATGAGAAAGTATGAGCTAGAGGGGAGAGGTGAAGGAGGTATTTTTGACCATAAAGATAGGGTAGAGAAGTTGTTATTATGTTCTTTATTTTCTTATTCTTGTAGAAATATAGGTCATTAGGCCTAATCATCTTGGTGGAGAATTGTTTGAGCAAGAATGCGAGAAGGTCATGTTTGGAGAATATAAAAGGAAAGAGAGCTTCATAGGTGTCATAATCAATTATTGGTCCAAAATTTCAAAGGTGAAAAATATCAGGTGGATTTATTTGGAATTGATTCATCTATTTTTTTGTGCTCCTTGTAGGGTTGGTGCCTCACTAATCCTAGGGTTTGGTGCTCCTTATGGGGTCGGGGCTCAACTAAAGTTGAATCATTTCTCTAATAAAGATTTGTTTTAGTTGGTTTTCTTCCCCTTGAGGTTTTCCCACTTATATCTGGTGTTTATGTGTTCTTATGTTCTCATTTTCTCATCTAATGGTTATGTTTCTTAAGAATACATGTTTAATGGTTAATTTCAATTGAATGGTTGATGGATATAAATGTTTAAGTGAATGAAAGTTTTATTTCTCACTTATTCACCCCCCAGTGGTTGTTATTCCAACATATTTATATGGAGAAAGAAGGAAAAATAATTGTATCAAAGATAAATCATGATATTATAGGTTCCCAACAAGAAAAATATTCAAAAATTGTACTCTTTTATTTAATTCACATAGAAATAATAAACTAATTACATAAGGGTCCAAAATCTAGTTAGAATTAAAAAATCTACCCAATTGAAAATATACACTCTCTTTCTCTAATATGAAAATCATGCCTAATTCACTATCTGCTCAGTACTCAGCAACTTTCAAAAACTACATTTTACCATCTACACCTGGAACAAGGATTCTTCTAGAAAATAAAAATTTGTCCTGTTCCTGCACAAAATTCTAAACCAAATATATAATAATTTATTTAACATAACTAATTAAAGGATATAAATTGGAACTAAACATATGGTTTGTATGACCAATGTTTTATACCAAAATTGATAAAATATTTTTAATCAAGACTGCAACTAAATAACTACATTTAAACAATATTGTGTTGAACTTCCAAATAAAGAAAAGGGATTCATTAGATTAGGGTGTGTTTGTTATGTATGATCTTTGATATACTTATCACATTCCTAAATAATGAACTAGACCAATGTTTTCGACAATTGACCATATATGATTTCATCATTATCATAGCATCACTATGTTGTCCTTGAGGCATGTAGAGAGTAAATTCCCAAGGCTAATAATTTATCAATGTACTACCAAAAATGATCAAAAGGATTCCTCTTAAAATAAATAAAAAATCCTAGGTGCTTCCTACATACCATGAGGTACATGAAAGATAAAATATATACACAATGTTTTCGAATGACTTGATTATTGGTGTAATACCCCTCACACCATGGTTCAAGTAAAATTGATAATTTATTTTCCTAAAATGATATCTTGTGAGTTTTTAAACTAATAAAACAAGCTTTTACCTACAATATTTCTAACAAAAATACCCATTTATATTCCCCAACTAACTCACCACTTTCACCAAGTTCTTATAAACTTAAATCCTATTAAGGGAATGATGAGAGCATAAGCTTGGTTGATTATAGTGAACCATTAGATCGAAATAGTAATCACATAATAACACAAAAAATTACAATAAATTTAAATACCTATATCATTTGTTTTTAAAATTGTAGATTTGATATGGATACCTTTAAATAAAAAGACTAAAAAACTATATATCTCATATGTAAACCAACATTTAGCATAAGGTGAATCTTATATTACTCTAAAACCATACTAAAGTATGATGTACTCTTCAGAATTTTTGTAAATAACCATAATATAAACACCAACAAGAATACATACATAATAATTCAATGAAATCTCAAGGTAAATAAATAATATATTTACCAAGGGTGGCATGAGCACCAAATTTTATTAAGATGCTCTAGCTAAATTCGTGAGAGTAAGAATGAATCACTTCCACAATATGATCCACTAACACTAGATCTATATGTTATTATAAAAACAAGTAGAGGTTATTGTTAGGGTTTAAGAGCAGTTTATTTGTTGGGGTTTCTATACCTACCCATACATTATCCTAGAGGGCACTGACCCAAGTGCACAAGCCCCCATCATCCATTTCTCACAAGGTATTTCTACCATGTTATCACCTAAAGTGTGTTTAGTGTGTTAGGTCCCTTGCAAGTTTGAGGAGTGGGGCACACATAGGAATACTTAATAGTTTAACACAACATTATTTAGAAAAAATGGAAGACACAAACAACATACATCACTTAGCAATGTATATATCCTCTCACACTATAAAGATATAGTAAATCAAACCATGCATTCATTCATTCCTTAAATAAGTGTGCAGGAGATTTATTAATGGCTTACATTAAGTTTGGATTAAATAAGTAGAGAAACAACATATGGGTCCTTATAATATGGTTATACAGATATAATATCCACTTGTATCCTTAAATGATAACCATTTGAATTAATTTTTCTCATCTATTTATACATTTTTGGTTAAACAGACATATACATTTCCCAATAAAAGTGTTAGGGAAAATGACGGGAATGTATAATTAATGAATTATAAATCCATAGAATAAATTTCCAAATATTATAGATTATGATGTGTATTTAAATTTAAATATAGATCACTATGTTTATATATTTCATATTACATAATGTAATAACAAGAGCTAAAAGCAAATAACAATAAAGTAAATGAGACAAAGAACACCAGATTTATAGTGGTGAAACCCGATGGAAAAAACCCCATTGAAATAAAGCACTTCCTTTATTACGAATTTGACAAATACTTTAACCATCACTTCCACTTCACTCCTTAGTCTCACAGAAATAATTGCAGACTAGTGTCTCACAATTTTACAGTTTGCATATATAAAAATAGCTTGAGAATTCACACTTAGTATGTCTCTTAATCGATACCAATCCCATGAGGGATCAACCTATATATATATATATATATATATATATATATATATATATATAGTAATATATATATATATATGATGGGTGAACGGTCACACTGTCTCACTCTTTTAGCTATGAAATACTAACATAAGTTTATTGAATAAACTTTAAATAAAATGTTCGTAAGTGGTGGTCCACAAAAAAGTATCCCCACTTGACATTATTACCCCAAAACTCCCCCTTAATTTTAAGTGGGGAAACAAAACAAGACATGCCAAATTTACCTTTTTCTAAAAAAAGATTTACAGATCCATAAAACAACAGTAGTGATTCAGGCTAGCATGTAAACAAGGGAAATCATATAGATTTTCCCATGCATAAATTCTTAAGACAAGAGCTTTATATATGAATACTTATACCAAATTATGGAACCTTTTATAAGCCAAGGCATACCCATAACTAATGCTTCACTGGGATTTACAAGTAAACTTGCATACTATGATTTTTTACTTATTACAAAATGGAGGAAGTATAACAAGTTTATAACAACCGTTAAGAGGTGGAATTTTCATGCACACTTTTCATGCTCACTCCCCCTTAATGGAAACTCTGAAAGGCCCAAAAAGGAATGAATATTTGTAAAACTTACATTAAACAAGTGAAAAATTTGGTGAAAATATCTATGGAACTTGATCTTCAGTGGAACAAAACTTGAGATCAATATCACCATTCAAGACTTCCTCTTAAATAAAGTACATATGAACCTCGATATGATTTTTCCTTTAATAATGAACTAGATTTTTTGTAAGAGAAACACAACTATGAGTTTTCACATAGAATAGTAGCACTTCCTTTTATGCCCATATGCAGTTCATCCAACAGTCTTTTTCAGCCACATACCTTCCTTTGTTTCTTCCATAACAATTTTATACTCTGCTTAAATAGAAGACATAGAAACTATTGGTTATTTCTTGCTAATCCAAGTGATGACACCTATACCTAACTTCAAAACATATCTATAAGTATATTTTCTATCTATAACATCACCAGTATGGTTAGAATCACAATATCCAAATAATTCTGCATCATCACAAGAAGAATAAAACATACCATAATTGATTGTTCCTTTAAAATATTTCAAAATTATTTTTTCCATTTTCTAATGATCCTTATAAGGATCCTGTATAAATCTATAAATAAATCCTACTTCATAGGAAATATCAGGCCTAGTAATAGTTAAATAAATTAATCTACCAACTAGCTATCTATACAGGGTAGGATCAAATTTAGGACATGCAGGTTTAGTATCTAGTTTCACACCAACTTCAATAGGAATGGAAATTTTTTTAAAGTCAATCATGCTAAATATTTTAAGTAAATTCATAGTAGCTGATATACTAAGATTGAGATGAAAAAATATATTTATGGTCCTAAAATATATCCATGCCTAAAAAATGATTTAATAGACCTAAGTCAGTCATTTTAAAACATTATTTCAATCTTTCTTTGATTCTAACAATTAAATTTTTATCACTGCTAGTAATAAATAGATCATCAACATATAGAAAAAAATGATAATATGATTATTTTGAAAATTAATAAATAAATCATTATCAGAACAAAAGTTAAAAAAACCAAGATCTTGAAAGAAACTATTAATTTTAGCATACCAAGCTCTAGGAGCTTGTTTAAGATCATATAATGAATTTTTCACCTTACAGACATATAATTCCCTACCATGTCCCTTAAAATCCTTTAGGTTGATGAATGTAGATTTATTCTTTCATATCACCATTGAGAAATGTATTTTTAACATCCATTTGGTGAATCTCTTAGCCATATTGGGCAGCCAAAGCAAAAATAATTATGACAATTCTCATCTTAGCTACATGAGAAAAAGTATCAACATAGTAAAGACCAATTTTCTCAGTGAAACCACAAACTACCACCCTCTCTTTGAATTTTTCAATTTTTCCTATAGAGTTATATTTGATCTTATATAACCACCTGGATCCTACAATGCTTTCTTAGAAGGATGAGGGACTAGTTACCAAGTGTTATTTTTAATTAAAACATTGTATTCATATTTCATAGCATGAATCCATATATCATCATGAGAGTATTCTTCAAAATATTATGGTTCATACTCATATAGGGTCATCAAGGCATGATAATAATTATGACTACAAGTTACCTTTCTAAGACTAACATGATTAGAATCCTTAATATGATTTTGAGCCCATTTAGGAATCCTGGGATGTAATAAATTTTGAAATGTATCTTGGTCAATCTCCATCATATCTAAATCAAGATAATCGATAATCTTGAAGTATTTATTTCCATATTCTTTAGGAGAAGGATTATCAAGCTCTATTGCAGGAGAAATAGAGGAGGGTTCATAAGAAGCATCACCAGATATGTTTTCTCCACAACTTGAACATTCATGTTTTCAACTATGTCATGCTTAAAATGTTCATACACTCTTAAACCTTGAGTTCTGACAACCATAACCAAAAAAAAAATACAGGAATAAGAGGTTGGATCTAAGATTCTTCCTTTAAAACTTTTTGGAATAAAAATAGAAGTAGGAAACTACTGAATATTCTTAAGTGCGAGATATGTCTAGTTTTTTCTTTGTCCATACTTCACAAGGAGTAGCTTGATAAAGATATTTTTTAGGAACTCTATTTAGGATATAGATATGGAGTATTCATGGCTTATTCCCATAGAAACTTAAGACACATTTGCATGCATGAATCATAGTCCTAGCCATCTCTTAAAAGATTCCTATTTTTCCTTTCTACAATGTAATTTTGCTGTGGGGAATATGGAGTAGTCAACTCTTCTGTTGAATCCTACATGACACATAGAACTCATAAAAAAAATTACAAACATAATCACCTCCATTATCATTTCTAATTATTTTTATTTTCACATTAGATGAATTTTCAACTAAGGCTTTAAATTCTTGAAATATAGACAAGATATCATGACTTTTTCTTAATAAAATAAGATCAGGTCATCCTAGAGAAATCATCAATAAAGAATATAGCATAAAAATCTCCACTAAGAGAAGGAACATCCAAGTGGACGTCTCACATCACTTTAGGAATTGAGCTCTAATAAATTATAAGAACTTGGAATCATGATGTTTTTGAAAATGATTTAACATGTTTCTTACCACATAGGAAATTTTTACATGTTTCATGATCAAATTTAATCACAAGGAAGACCAATTATAAGATAATTAGGTGAGACATTTCATACAAAATATCTAAAATTTACATGTCCTAAGCCTTTCATGCTAAAAAGTGGAAGATCATTTCTAGATGAAGAAGAAAAGCAATATTTAAAAAAAAATCCATCAAAAATATATAAACCATTTTTCTGATATACCAGATGCAACAACATTACTGAGTTCATCTTTCACATACTATTTATCTTTATAGCAATACAAATTTATAGTTTTCTTTAGTTAACTGAGAATGCAAGATAAAATGTTATTTTTCAACTGAGGAACATATAAAACATTCCTAATTATTCCATTTGTCCAGTTTAACAATTCCATAACTTACAGATATAGATGTATGGAATTATACTCCTAGATATATATTTTACTCACATTTAATAACATATGAGAGGATATCATGAATACAATTCATGTGCCTAGAGGCACCACTATCTAGGATCCATTCATTTTCATTTGAAGATGAGAGAGAAGTATACAGGGACAATAGAATGCTCAGCATTATTTGCATAGTTTTTATTCTGATATTTCTGATTCTGATCTATTAGGCTTACTGATTTCTAAATTTACTATTTTTAACAAATTCGTTAGTTTTTACATGAAAATAAAACTCTTTATGACCAAATTTTCAACATTTGTTACACGTTCCATTGAATTTCACTTTAAAATTCTGACTAGTTCTAACATAGAATTAGATTTAGGATTGGGTTTAAATTTTGATCTAAGGTTAGATTTCTAATTAGGATTGACTATTATTTCTTCTTATGTAGAAGGTTTATGATTTTGAGAGAACAATGCCTTGAGTATGAAGTCTCTAATTTGAATAAAAATTATCCATTACATGTTCTTCTTAAATTCACATAGAGAATAAAAAGTGTCGAGATCAGGTAAGATCATTCTCATTCTGATATTTAGAGTTAATGAATGGAGATATAGTTTCTGAATTTTTTATGTATATTTATTTGAATGATAAAATATAGAAGTTTATCTTGAAACAAGTTACATAGTTGCATCCATCCAAATGAGCTTTAATGTTTTTAATTTTAGCCAGGCTAATCTAACAGGATTTTCTCATCCCCCTTCATGGGATCGGGGTAAATAATTCCATAATTAGATTGAATTAGCTTGTTTGATCATGCGATGCCTTCATGCATGGTTTCTAATATTTTTCCATGCAATCTAGGTAAGATAATCCATATGAATTATATGCAATATAAATTCATCCTTTATACTTTGCAATAGGAGTTGATAGGGATTCCTAAGACTATATTAGGAGAAGGAGACTCACAGGTTTTCAAGGTAATTAATTTCATTCCAGTGGTTCATGTCTCTGCACTAGTCTACAAGATCCCATAGCTTTGTATTTCAAATGACACAATATTTTAACCTTACTATCCAAATACTGGACATTTTTTCCATTTAATAAATTAGATTTATCCAGGGAAGAAAACTCAGCGGTGGGATCATCCATTTTTTATTTTTTAAATAAAAAACAAACAAAAACATCTTAGGAAACATATTAAATTAATAAAAATGAGTAGAGGAATGGGAAGCTGCCAAACTTGGCATCGAATCCAATGGGCTGAAGCTACATGTCACTATTCCATTACATTCTCCCAATATATGGATTTCCATGGATGACTATAAAAAATCACTCCCTAGAATAAACCTTTATTTGGCAATACAATTATGTTTCATCCTCACAAAGATGAGGGTAGGATGTGTGATACTAGTTGCATTAGCTCATGGTATATTAAACAAATTATCCTGAGCTAATAACTCAAAGAGTGAGCTCATAAACAATGGAAATCGATCTCTATAAAGTCCTACTTAACAACAACCAGACTATGTGATTTTTTTAGAATTGGCTCTGGTTCAGTGGTGAATGCAGTTGAGAAAATCCTTGGTGAGGACTATGTCTTAGGTTGTGGTCATGCTCACATGAATGCAAAGATAGCCTCTATTTTTGTCACCCGCCTCTTGTTTCTCAAGGGAAATAAGGAGGAAACCCTGTTAATCACCCAATACATAATTCTTCCACACCATTTAGTGGGGTCACAGGTGGTGAAGTAGTGGGACTGAGTCGATTGTCGTAAGGAGGAGGAGGATACTTGATGCCCTAACCTCTAGTGCTAAAAAAAAAGTGTATCCAGATGGGGATTTGGTGGGCAGGGAAGAAATAATGTCTCAGGAATTCAGGGGGGTGGTGATTCAAGAAACCCATGGCTAGGGCATCACTAGAAGGCTACTTGTGTATCAAAAGTGTCACATGAAAGACAAAAGGCCTACCTACATCTCTCCTCTCAGTTTAGAATCTCTCTCGTCTCCCATTGGCATGATTCTTGACCGTATTGTGAATCTTAAGGTTGAGGACATTCCTTCGCTCACCATTAGAAAATCTAGAAGTTGAAGAATGAATTTCAAAAAATTATCATGAACGTCACTCTAGTGGTTGGTAGGTTTAATGGGTTCATGGCCTCCTATGTGGGGTGCCTAGGTGTTTTTTCATTGCATAGGTGAAAGAATAAGAAATTGAAATATCATAATAATCTTGCTCTAAGTATATGTAGCTATTTAGTAATATAGTTACCAACGTTGTTTGATAGATGGTCCTTGTTTTACCAGGGTAGCTTAGCTTAGTTTTACTTCCTACTAGTTCATGGGATGCCCTACATCGTCTGTATTTTGTATACAATATTATGTAAGGGAGGGTACCAGAGAACCCCCCTGTTCATGGGTCAGGATTCCTAACCTCTGATTACATCTGTGGTATGCCCATTCAGAAGATATTGGAAGTGTGTTGGGAAAATTTAGGTAATTAGAGGATTTGGATCAGAACACATTCATGGGTATGTTGTAAAAAATTCCCAACTTTGCATTGAAATTGATCTTAAGCAAAGATGAATACCTGATCGAATCAAACTTAAATTTGGTAATTTTCAGCATACCCAGGTATTAGACTATGAGAATACTGCATTTTGCCTGTATGATTGTGCAAAAATGTCATCTTGCAAGCCTCTATGTCCCTTCAATAGGATGAATAAAGCTTCCTACAATCTTTGGGAAAAAATGGAGTCGACAGGTCTTTTAGTTCTGAGATGGTTTATCTTCTAGTGGGTCATTTTTCCACACCATTTTACAAGAGTACCATAATGGTTACATAGAAGAATGATACAGAGATGGGGATTTCAGGATCAACCACTTGGTTGGAGGTGGCATAAAAAAGGGAAATACTTCAGAAAGT
The DNA here is from genome assembly GCA_019776745.2 of Taxus chinensis. Classification (NCBI taxonomy): domain Eukaryota; kingdom Viridiplantae; phylum Streptophyta; class Pinopsida; order Cupressales; family Taxaceae; genus Taxus; species Taxus chinensis. The sequence continues at coordinate 96,573,334 of CM034151.1, forward strand.
TTGGAATTAGATCAGAGATTTATCAATAAAAAGACTAGCATTTGACTGGCCATTTTAAAATCCTAATGACCTTGCACTGGTTATTTCATCCGATATAAGAAAATGGCAAAAGTTAAAGAAGTGCCAAAAAAAAAAAAAGGATGCATGGGCATCGTTGATGTTTATTTTCCATCCCTGGGTGGGAAGTAATTCTAGGATAGTTTTATCTTTGTGAAGCTGGTATGTAGTTGTTTGGATTTTCTATCCTTTTTGTTTTCCTAAGGATTTAGCCTCATCATTTTAAATAGGTAACGGGTCCCTTCAACTCGCTTTATCAATAAAAAACAACAATGAAACAAAACAAAAGTAGAATTCACCAAAGCTGGTGGTGACACGGGTTGAAAATCAAAGCAATCAACTAAGACACGTGTCCCATATTTGTAGAAAATTCTAAAGAAGATACTATAGGAGGACATGAGTTCCCCAAAATTTAACACAGACAATAACTTTTAACGGGTTTGGGGTGAGCTTAAAATTTGACAAGGTCAACAGAAAGAAAACACAATGATCAAACAAGGTGACACTTGTCACAGATCAAGATAAAGCAACATGAAACGTGTCATCTTTCAAGTGATTCTCGAAGGTGATGCACCCTTACGGATGTGATGTCCATGAAATAAACTAAGATGAATAGTTTATCGGGTCCACAACAGGGTTTCCAAGTCAACCGAATATGTAGAAAAAAGGAACACGTGGCAAAAGATATAAAATATGACACTACAAAAAACAAAATACACATGGTTTTTTCTATTAGATCACACTTCACAATGCAACAAACAAGTTATAAGACTAATTAATAGAAAAAAAGGCAGAAAAACCGTACATACATGTCATTAATTTAATGGATCACTTTTTCTCACTCTAACAAGGTTATGACAAAGAAAAAACAATATGTGAAAGAATGTGGACACATTATCTTGGTTTACAACTGGAAAATTATTAAAAAATCAAAAGTGGTTGCTTAATCTGATTGGTTAGCTACTCACATGATTAAAAAAAGACCAATAATGCGAATGTGAAAAGACTTGGAGATTTTATATTGAACAGAATTTCACATGCAATAGAGGAAAGCTTACACAAGTCTGAGAATGTGAAATATGAAATGACTTGGAATGCTTTCCTTATTAGATCTTGTGCTTCGTAAGCTAATAGAGGAAAGATCAATAGAAGTCTGAAAATTTGACAACGCAAAGCTAGATGGAGCTTTATGATTGGCTAGAGCTTTGCAAAATCCTAGAAAAGATCTATTACCCATATTGAACACAATGATGCTACCTAGAATTATCCATATTCTCATGAAGCTATTAAAACAATAGTTAACATGCTAAAGAATAATTAGTATGTTACCATTATGGTGAAATTTGAGCACTGGACCAACCAAATCTAAAGAAATACGTAATAGTCCATAGCCACAAAATAGCTAGAATGACTAAAAAATGTGAAGAAACTTAACAACATATCACTTGCAGACGATGGATTTAAAATCTCACAGTATAAAGAATAGGTTGTAGAAATCATAGATCTATGCATTCATTCAAATGCACTTAAACAAGATCTAAACAAAAAATTAACCAATGGCTTACACTAATATTTGGCTTAAATAACTAGAGAAACAAGAATTTTGAGTCCTTTTAACTATGAAGTTCTACAGACATAATATCCAGCTTGGGTATTTTCATATTAGATAACCAATTCAATGGGTGTTATCTCATCGTATAAATTAAAAACATCTATATTTTGCTCTGACATAACACATACATTTCCCACTAAAACTTTTATGGACCATGTTAGGAATTTATAAGGAATGAATGTATAAATCCAAACAATAATTTTCAAATATTATAGATTATGAAATGCAGTTAAATTAATCAAAGATTACTATGTTTATATATTGCAGATTACAAAATGTAATAACAAGAGGATAAAACAAAATAACAGTAAATTAAATGAGACAGAGAACACCATATTTATAGTGGGGAAACCCAAAGGAAAAAACCCCACTGAAATAAAGCACTTCCTTTATTATGAATTTCAAAAATAATTTAATCTAATGCTTCCACTTCGCTCCTCAGTATCACATAAATAATTATATACCAGTGTCTCACTTTGTTACAGTTTGCATACATAAAAATAGCTTGATCATTCACACCTAGTATGTATCTTAATCAACACCAATCCCATGAGGGATCATACTATATATATATATATATATATGATGGGTGAATGGTCACACTGTATCACTCTTTTAGCTTTGAAAGACCGACATAAGTTTATTAAATAAAATTTAAATAAAAGGGTTTTAAGTGGTGGTCCACTAAAAGTCATCCCCACTTGACATTAGTACCCCAACAAAAATTAGATGGAGAATAATAACTATAGTAGTTGGAGGATGCCATAAAATTTCATAAATAAGGACACATTAATGCAAGGTTGGCACCTATTATTTCCTTAACTCAAGGGAGGGATAAAACTCAAAATATAATGATTCACGTTGATAGATTAGGAGATTTTTCAACATCATCAATATTTCAATCCCTCTTCTGTATGATGATGCAGTCCTTATACCAGCTTTCATTTCTTCCTCTTTTTTCCTTTTTGCATCTACTGACCTAATCGGTTCCATTCTCCACATTATATTGAAGAGCACAAATTAATATTACGGGGGGTAAATCAGTATTATAAAAAAAATTACTTATTTAAAAACTTTATCATGCATAATGACAACAATCATACAAGATCCAATGATTATGAAACACATGATTTATATGGAAACCCTTTTCAGGAGAAAACCATAGAGAAAATATTGATTGGATCTACTATTCAAATCTAGTCACAAAATTAATTTCTTTACAAATGTTTGTAGGAACCAACCTAATGGAGACATCAATCTCCAATGCCAAGCACCAACTCAGCCAATTTGTGAGCATCAATCCAGGTGAGACATCAATCCCCAATGTCAAGCACTAAATCAACCAATTTTTGAACACCAACTCACTAGATACACCAATCCCCAAATACACTTCTTCAATGGATGAATTAACTCTCTTTCATAACTCTACTTCTAATGTTATATATTTTCTTTCTCCTCAATTTTACTTTCACCATTCACTCCAACCATTCACACTTCACTCTTCTACCCACACTTCACTCACTCTTATTCACTCACTGTAATGCCCCATTCATCATTGCTCTGTTATTCTACGATGACCATGCTTCTAAGGGCTAAACACCGTTGTGTTTCCATTGAAAATTTGGTGTCTTCGTCTTGTTGAGCTTGTCTTCTTGTGTCGGTGTCGATGTTTTTGGTTGTTGGCCCTGCAATGTCCCTCGCGATTATCCTATTAAAGGAAAACCTTGTTCTTGCTTTATCGAACCTCCTGTTGATTGTTTTTAATTGCATGCAAGATATTTGTTTGTAGTATTGATCACTCTCATGCTCAACCCCTCGATTAAATTATTATTTTTGTTTTTTCATTATCGTGTTAGGTCCTAAACAATTTTTCAAACACCGTTTAGGTGTCACGACATTGTAAAACATAACAATAATGAATAATAAAGGAATGGGTATCAGTTATATTCTTATGTGTATATAGATAATAAATTTTCATTTTTGAATTAATTAAGCCTCTTTGGGCCCTACGCATGCTTTATTGCGAGTTATTGTTTATTTGATGTTTCTCATCTACTAGCTGGTAAATTTTTAGTATCAATTTATCCTCATACTTGGCGTGGAGACATGGATTTCTTTGCAGAGATAAATAAAAGATGTTTTGTTCACGTAAATGTATTATGTATATTGTCAGATAAATAGGCTGACCAATAGGATTACACATTTTCAATTACTAAGAATTATTATTAACTAAAATATGTGAGTTTTTGTCAGTTCCCTAGACTTAGCAGTTGTATACTATCGTCAATTTTTTCGATCTAATGGAATTTTAAAATGAAATTGTGATTAATTAAATGTATTTCATTTTGTGGATATGTAATTATGGTTAGCAATTGCGTATGGGGTTGTAAACTATAGTGCATGTTCTTTTGTCAAACAATTTATCTTTTTATATAGTTTCACACTTTGCATATACGTTTGTTGGCCACTTGGTTGTTTCCTTGTTTTTAATTATTTATGCTATGCTTGGCGTGGAGGAATTTATGTCCCTTGTCCTTCCCTATTGTTTCTTTCTTTGCTGATTAGGCCTAACTTGTTTGGTGCAGAAAGTGTAAATTTATTATTGGTCCACCTATTTATTTCCTTGTCAGCTTTAATTGAATCATGATTTGACATTTTGCTAGAATGAAACGCCTCTTTCCTCCTGGCTGCACATTTGTTGGGTTGTGTGTTATCTTTCTACTCAGTTTTGTTTTTCCCTTGTTGTGTGGCCATCTCCAAATGGTTCTACCTCTGTTGGTCGTACTTCTCTTCATTTAATATTTTTCACTTGCAAATCTTCCATGTCCTTGTTGTCTTCCTGCAATTTTCTACTCTAGTGGCGTGAGACTTTCTTGGGGCAGACTGCGTGTGGAGTGGTGGAAAAGCTTTGGAAAATGTTATCTTCCTTTGTTGTGCACCTACCACTTTTGACATGTTCCTTTTTCTTTTGTTTTTATTCACCTTCCCTGGCCATGATGAAACCTGCTCATGCCTAGTGCTGGTTAGACGTATGGATAATGTGGTGGGAGGATTTCTGAGTGCACATAACTTTTGGATGCATTCCCTGCTGGCCGTGTGGAGATAGTTTGTTTTGTAGCCTGGTGTTTGACCTAAGAAACAAGTGGAATATGTTTTTTTTGCTCTTTTAGACAAGCACTGCATATTTCTGACATTTGTAGAAATGGCACAAAAATATGGATAATAAATAAAGATCTATTTTTTATCATGTATTCGCACCAGACTGCACTTTTTTCTGTTAAAATACATTAAAGAAATTGATGGGAAGTCTTCGTGATTTCCACCTCAAAATTTTTAGAGTTGATAATGATGATGATCATGGAATGTGAAAACAGTAGTTCCGAGAAGGAAGAAAATTATGTAAAGAAGAGGAGCATTGTGGAGATTTACGAGAGCTGCAAGTATGTTACTGTGTCCAATGGTGGTGAGAAACAGGGGAGGAGGAAGATTTATGAACATATTGTTTGTAAGAAATGTGGAGAAGGGTATGGAGAGGAGAGGCTCCTTGTACTTTGTGATGGGTGTGGTAACGGTTATCATATGTATTGTGTATGCCCCATTCTAGTTAGGATTCCTAAAGGGAAATGGTTTTGTCCATCTTGCTCCAGGAAGGATGGCATTAGAGATTGTAAGAAGAGGTGTCCAGTGGAGTTCAGGTTTGAGAGGAATGTAGGCGCCTCGCATGTTACGAATGAAGATTCAACTAGAGGGTTGTTGTTGTTGGACCTTGGGGAGTTTGGATGCCTCGTCAAAGCTGGAGGAGCAGGCAAGATAACTCTACACTTTGCTATTGTTGCTGTATTTTTTTTAATATATCATGAAATCGAACCACCATTTCCTTGTATTGATTTGTCAGTTGGATGCCTTACTAGGAGACCTCTCCTTTCTGCTTGTTCTATTCTTGTTTTCACTTTTATCGCTATCAGTGTGTTAGTGGAAAGCACGCATGTGTTGTCGTCTCGGGGTGTTATGTTTTCCTTGCTTGAGTGTTCGACCTTCATCTTTTCGTGTATGTATATCTTCTTCTCTACGGTTGAGTTTTTAAGTTATTATGTTATCCCAACTAGTATTTCCTTTGTCGTTAAAATAAGTTTGTGATAACTATGCAGCTCCTCCCTATCATCTGAGTTTATTTTGTTTTTCTTTGTTTTTCGTCAAATGTTATTAAATATCTTCCTCAACCCCTTCATTAATCTTCTTGACATCGAGAAAGACAGATTGTATAATTGGAGTGATCACCGCTTGGGCTATCCGGGTGAAGCCTTGGTATTAAAAATTTTAGAATGAAAAGTTTGTGTGCAATGAATTTTAGATCTTGCATGCTTAGACTCAAGTATTATCTTTCATCTTGTTCTTAGGATTTTAAGGCCATCCTCAGGAAGTACCTTGACCATCCCTATCCACTTGAATTGTAACTAGCTTTTCGGATCAGCTAAGCTCAAGGTTTCTATCGTGCGAATCCAGTACCTCGTTAACACTAGAATAGTTTTGGTCTAATTCCCCCCTCTCAGAATTATTGTTGATAGTGTTTCTTTCTATTTTCCTAACTTGCATTATTCCTCTTTTATAATTTTAATGTTATTAATTAATATTGGTCGTTATCTATGCACATAATTACCTTAATATTTTGTGAAGGAAATTGCCTTAAACGTGATTAATCTTTGGGAAAACTCATCGTGCATTTGATAGTCTTATAGATTCATAGCGGAAGGTTTTGTTTTGTTAATGTCACTTAGAAATTTATGTTTGTATCTATGTGCGATGGTTGACTGTGTTATGAAGGGTTGACTTAAAATATTGTTGTTAAAAAAATTAAATTAAATTAACCGAACTTTAGAATTACTATGGAGGTTGGTAAATCCTTAGTGATATAAAAAAAATTTGGATGACATTTTGTATACTCTTGTATGATGGAGTTCCCTTCTTCTCTTGCGTGTTATTACTAGCCTTTAAGGCATTGGCCCTTCTTGAATGATTTGGGAATCTCTTAGAGTTAATGGTCAAGACTAGTATACCTTGCCTTCGCTTCAAAACTTATGTCATGTCATGTCCGTGTATCTAATTTTAGTGATATTCTCTATGTGATTACAGGAATGAAATTCTAATATGCTTAGCCTTTCATGTTAATCTATGAACATTGTGGTTCCTCTAGGTTAGGCTGATCAGCTCTTGTCTTTTAGAAATCTTATATTAAAGCCTATGCTTTTGGTATCTTTTGGTAATTTTAGATGGATGGCATGTGTGACAAACTTCAATCTTGTAAATATTTAATTATTGATGGGAATCTTGTTTCTTATAGATTGTTTATTCCTTCTTATAAGGCCAAGAGCCATTCTCGTACAAGTGTTAAACTTTTGTTGCTTTTGTTCATAATTGAAGTACAAGGCCTTTTCTTCTTTGATTGGCATGGTAGATACTTTATGATAATTTGAGGTTTTGTTGTGTTTAGGGCATTGACCCAATTCTCATAATAGAGTGTTTCTTTCATGGTACTGTTAGACTTTAGTTATGTTGGCTTTGTGTAGCCTTATCTTGCTCAATTCTCGCGAAATGACTCTTATATAAAAAAATTGTTGCAGATGGCTCATGCGGGTAGTTGAGGGATAGACTTGTAGACTTTTGCATCAACCTTAGTTGAGAAGTTCTTTTGCATGAATCCTTTTTATATTGTTCAACTATTGATAACGTCTAGTGGAAAATGTAGAAGAGGATCAATGTCTTAGTATATTGTATTGTGGATTATGTCATCTGAACTTTGGAAACCTTGGATTGTCTGTCTATCTTGGAAAATATAAGAAAATTGGCTTACCTCTTTGTTGAGTGGCCTTAATGGATTATCGGTATTCTAAGAGTTGATGTAACCTTGTTTTGTTTTCATAAAAGAGTATTGTTAAACTTTACCCTTGTGAATAAATGTTGCGTTAAATTTTTCCTAAGACTTAGTAATAATGTGTCATAAGTAAAAAAGATGGGTTGTTTAATACTTGTAGCAGTTAAGATAAAATTTATATTGCAAATAAATTATTGTAGCGGTGACCAACTTGAGAGCATGTAATTCCTTAAGTGATCAAAGATGAAACTATCCTTTGTTAAGTAACATTATATAACTTGATATCCCTAGCTACACTAGTGAACACTATCCCTTTTATGGTGAAATTCTTAAATGAACGTAAGGGAGATCTAAGGTTAATTCTAGAAGATAATAAGATTTAATAAGCTGGAGAAAGCAATGTAGAAACCACAAAATCTATCTCTCAGCCATTGGAAGGAAAATTGTTTTATTTTATAAAACTCATTCAGTAAAGCCTAAGTAAAACCTTTAATAATTCTGGTTAAGATCTCTAGCTTCAAATAAATATTGGCAATAACTAATGAGTTCTTAAAGATGATTTCAACTCGACCTTCTGCCTCGAAATTTTTTCCAAGGCACTTTGTATTTCTTCTCTTAAGTGTTTTGAACGCAAACCCATGTTGTCATATGGGCATGAACGAGTTCTAGTAGCGTTAGTGTGAATAGATGGCCTTGTGGAATTAAATTACCCTTTTTTCTAAATAAACGAATTAAGCATATAAAGGTCATAATAGAGAAGACTTAAAGCATATTTCTCTTCAGAGTAAAAGTAAGAAACTTAGCGTTGTAAGAGGAATTGTACGAATCATATCTAGAGTCCTAGAAAACTTAAGTTAAGGATCGAAAGATGTTTTATCAAAATAAATAACCTTCAATAATTTCTCATTGTGGCTTGCCCTATCTGTAAGTGTGTTATTTGGTGGTTTCCTATGTTGTCTTATCAAAAAGAAAAGTGAATTATCCTTGATGGGTGTGAACATTTCCATGCTACCTTTTTGCTCATCCTTGTATCAAGTTGTCCACAGAGTTAGTTGTAACCTTGGTAGCGACATGTTGTGTTGTGTTTTGTGTCAATCAAGTCAAAAAAAAAAGTTATCCTGTATTTTACTGTGTTGTTAGCGTGTGTGAATGTTTTGGGTCGTTACACTTTGTATCAAAGCGTAGGTTCATGCTCTCAAACCTATGGGCCAGATTGGAGTTATGATGGTGTTACATGATGGTAATGGTATTACATGATAGTGGTTTATATTAGAAGAGTAATGTGGTATAAGCGCGATGTGATTGATGTCGTAATTGTGATATTGTGAATGCACATGATGTGTATGTCACTTAGTGTGTATTTGTTATCATGTTGATGTGCTGGGGATGGGAGTGTTCTCTCTCCTTCTTGTGGATTCTATGAAGAGTTCATGTGTGAATTACTACTTATGATGTGTGAAAAGAATTCTAATGTGGATGAAAGGGTGTTGGAGCATTGTGGCATATTGTGATATGTGGGTGTGTCGATGTGTTGTATGACTGGATTGATGTAAAATGAAATGAGTTGTATCATGATGTTTTACCATGTTTTTGAATAAATGTGTGTATCACCTTATTATGTAGCAATTAATGTTATGTTGTGATGTTACTATGCTCATCATATGTATGATTTTTAAATGTGTAATGATTCATGTCGTGATTTAGGGTCATACGGTGAGTGTATGAACCCTATCATATAGTGATTGCACTTTGGGTGCAGAATGTGGTAAAGTGATGTATTACACCCGGTGAATGTATGATTGTAATCTACCCTGTATACATACCCTACGTGAGACATTATGGTAGCTATGTGTGTACCACCATTGTGTTAGTGATGTAGTTACATGTTATGTTGTGAACCCTACATTAACCAACCCTGAGGGAAATCAGTAAACCGTGTATGTTTGGAGTGAGAAAATGTGTACCGTTGACCAATCACTCGAGCCGAGTATGAGATAGGAAGTGGAGCCTTACATAGGCTGAAAACCCACTTTTGTTCATTTGGTATGTGTGACACTTACTCAATGGGTGTCATAAAAATTGTGTTTTGCAGACACCTTAGGCTCAGTAGATGGTGACTTGTACTCATTTCTCTTTCCCGATATGGTTTTCGTATGGATTCAACCTATGTGATTTTGACTATGTTGAGCCTTATTGAAGTTGTGGCGAGATGATTCAGATTGAGATGATGACAGTTGTATTACTGATATGTATTTTTATGAGCTGAGGCTCGATGTTTCGAGTGCTAGCAACTCGTTGAGTACCCCTTTAGTGGCCAGATAAGGCCACGTAGTCATAGTAATGTGATATTCTTGTATGTGTATTTTATTCATAAATTGAACCTTTTTACTTTATTGTTGCAAGGACCAATAGTTTTCTTGGTTGCCATGCTTTACATTAAGGGCATTTCCTTGGTTTGTGGTACTAACACTCGGATTGTTGCACTAAGTCCATTTGGTCAGTTGTTTTCTTGGTTTTGAATCTTCTTTTAAATTTTAAGATTTTACCGCCTTGCCCAAGGCTTGTACTTTGCCACTTGGCATTCTGATCAGATCGTTATGTTGGTTCTATTGTTGTGATGTGTGGAATAGGGTCATGGGATGCACTAAGGAATGGTTGGGCTCATGGACCCATTTCATTGTATGGGAGTATGCCCCAAGGAGTTACATATAACTAGTGGGTTGTTGGACCACGAGTTATTATGTCACTTGGGTTGGGGGTGACGGGGCTCTATGTGCTCAGGGCCATAGGGTGACCCGGCCTCATTAAAAGGAGAAAGGAGGCAGGCCTCTATGGTTGAGTGACCTGATATTATTTATGGCACTCTATGGTTGAGTGACCTGATATTCTTGATGGGGCTCTATGGTTGAGTGACCCGACTTGGTTTTGGCACTATGTTTCTTTCTCTGGGGGAGTTATATGGAGTTACTTTGTAATACTTGGGAATAGGTGGTTATTTTCTAATGCTTCGGGTGGTATATGGTGTTACTGGTAGTGTTTTGGGGGGGGTATTGTAATGATGTATGTGTGCTCATAAGAGTTGGTTATGGTTGTGGCTCCCTGGTGTACACTATGTACCTATAGCTTTTGTTTGGAGTTATGTGAATTTTTCATCTATGGAATTGAGAAAATGTCTGGTTGTCATAGTACACTTTTCTCAAGTATTCTATTTGTCAATCATGATTTGTGACAAGTACTATGTTATGTGGACCGTGCCTATTCCCTTCCATATTTGAGTAATCTTTTGTGGTGTAATATAGTCATGAAGTATATACTTATGTGTTTGTTAATCTGTAGTGTCTTGTCTAACCCCCGGTAGGGTGTTGTGTAGCAGTTCATGTTGGGGCACCAATAATAAGGAATAAATTAAAACTATTCAACAATGAAATTTTACAGAAATTAAACTAAAAATAATGTTAATGGAAAGAGACTAATGAAATAATGAATAAGAGGGAACTACCAATCTTCACAGAACCTTGAAAGTTAAAATTTCTGTAACATGTTCCTAAGGCCACCCTGTGGCCGTGCTTGTGCCTCAGAAATCGTAACCTTAGAGCATAATTGCACCCATATTATTTATTTATTTATTTATTTATTTTTTTTGTTGCGTACCATTTATTTTCCCCTGTGTTATGTCGCATCGAGGACAATGCTTTCTTAAGGGGATGAGAATGTAATGCCCCATTCATCATTGCTCTGTTATTCTGTGACGACCGTGCTTCTAAGGGCTGAACGCAGTTACATTTCCATTTAAACGTTGGTGTCTTCATCTTGTTGAGCTTGTCTGCTTGTGTCAATGTTGATGTTTTTGGTTGTTGGCCCCACAGGGTCCCTCGTGATTATCCTATTAAAGGAAAACCTTGTTCTTGCTTTATCGAAGCTCCTGTTGATTGTTGTTAATTACGTGCAAGATATTTTTCCATAGTATTGATCACTATCGTGCTTGACCCCTCGATTAAATTATTTTTTCATTTTTTCACTATCGTGTTAGGTCCTAAACAATTTTTCGAACCCCGTTTAGGTGTCACAACATTTTAAAAAATAATAATAATGAATAATAAAGGAATGGGTATTAGTTATATTCTTATGTGTATATAGATAATAAAATTTCATTTTTGAATTAATTAAGCCTTTTCGGGCCGTACGCATGCTTTATTGCGAGTTATTGTTTATTTGATGTTTCTCGTCCACTAGCTGGTAAATTTTTATCATCAATTTATCCTCATACTTGGCGTGGAGACATGGATTTCTTTAAAGAGATAAATAAAATATGTTTTGTTCATGTAAATGTATTATGTATATTGTCGGATAAATAGGCTGACCAATAGGATTACATATTTTCAATTACTAAGAATTATTATTAACTAAAATATGTGAGTTTTTTTCGGTTCCTTAGACTTAGCAGTTGTATACTGCCGTCAATTTTGTCGATCTAATGGAATTTTAAAAAGAATTTGTAATTAATTAAATGTATTTCATTTTGTGGATATGTAATTATGGTTAGCAATTGCGTATGGGGTTGTAAACTATAGTGCATGTTCTTTTGTCAGACAATTTATCTTTTTATATAGTTTCACACTCTGCATATATGTCTACTGGCCACTTGGTTGTTTCCTTGTTTTTAATTATTTATGTTATGCTTGGTGTGGAGGAATTTCTATCCCTTATCCTCCCCTATTGTTTATTTCTTTTATGATTATGCCTGACTTGTTTGGTGCAGAAAGTGTAAATTTATTATTGGGCCACCTATTTGTTTCCTTGTCGGCTTTAATTAAATCATGATTTGACCTTTTGCTAGAATGAAACACCTCTTTCCTCCTAGCCGCACATTTGTTGGGTTGTGTGTTATCTTTCTACTTAGTTTTTTTTTTCCCTTGTTGCGTGGCCATCTCCAAATGGCTCTACCTCTGCTGGTCACACTTCTCTTCATTTAATAATTTTGACTTGCAAATCTTCCATGTCCTTGTTGTCTTCCTGTAATTTCTTTCCTGCTCGGGTGGCGTGAGACTTCTTGGGTGGACTGCATGTGGAGTGGTGGAAAAGCTTTGGAAAATGCTATCTTCCTTTGTTGTGCGCCTACCCCTTTGACATGTTCCTTTTTATTTTGTTTTTATTCACCTTCCCTAGCCACGATGAAACCTTCTCACACCTAGTGCTAGTTGGACGTATGGATAATGTGGTGGGAGGATTTCTGAGTGCCCAGAACTTTTGGACGCCTTGCCTAGTGACCACATGGAGATATTTTGTTTTGTAGTCTGGTGTTTGACCTAAGCAACAAGTGGAATATGTTTTTTTTTCTCTTTTAGACAAGAACTATATATTTTGAACATTTTACAGAAATGGCACAAAAATATGGATAATAAATAAAGATCTGTTGTTTATCACGTATTCGCACCAGACTACACTTTTTTCGGTTAAAATACATTAAAGAAATTGATGGGAAGTCTCCGCGATTGCCACCTCAAAAATTTTAGAGTTGATAAAGATGGTGATCATGGAATGTGAAAACAATAGTTCCAAGGACGAAGAAAATTATGTAAAGAAGAGGAGCATTGTGGAGATTTACGAGAGCTGAAAGTATGTTACTGTGTCCAATGGTGGTGAGAAATAGGGGAGGAGGAGGAAGAGAACATATTGTTTGTAAGAAATGTGGAGAAGGGTATGGAGAGGAGAAGCTCCTCATACTTTGTGATGGGTGCGGTAATGGTTATCATATGTATTGTGTCTGCCCCATTCTGGTCAGGATTTCCTGAAGGGAAATGGTTTTGTCCATCTTGCTCTAGGAAGGATGGCATTAGAGATTGTAAGAAGAGGTTGTCTAGTGGAGTTCAGGTTTGAGAGGAATGTAGGTGCCCTCGCATGTTACGCATGAAGATTCAACTAGAGGGTTGTTGTTGTTGGACCTTGGGGAGTTTAGATGCCTCGTCAAAGCTGGAGGAGTAGGAGAGATAACTCTACACTTTGCTATTATTGCTATATTTTTTTTAATATATCATGAAATCGAACACACCATTTCCTTGTATTGATTTTTCAGTTGGACGCCTTACTAGGAGACCTCTCCTTTCTGCTTGTTCTATTCTTGTTTTCACTTTTATCGCTATCAGTGTGTTAGTGGAAAGCACGCATGTGCTGTCGTCTCGGGGTGTTATGTTTTCCTTGCTTGAGTGTTCGACCTTCATCTTTTTGTGTATGTATATCTTCTTCTCTACGAATGATTTTTTAAGTTATTATGTTATCCCAACTAGTATTTCCTTTGTCGTTAAAATAAGTTTGCGATAACTATGCAACTTCTCCCTATCATCTGAGTTTATTTTCTTTTTCTTTGTTTTTCGTCGAATGTTATTAAATCTCTTCCTCAACCCCTTCATTGTATGTTTTGAATAGAGAAGGTTCAAAACAGCCCATGGCATTCTTCAGTTAAATCTTGGAAGATTGCAAAGTAAATTATTCTTTCATTGAAAAGCATGTCCTTGTTGTCATTAGGAGTTTGAAGAAGTTCAAACACTTGGTCTTGAATAATAAGATTCGACTACTAGTATCCCATGTTGGTGTCAAGGATTTTCTCCTAAACAAGGATTTGAATGAGAACAGAGCAGGTTGGATCACTCGGGTAATGGGATATGAAATCAAAATCAAAGTGACCAAGTTGGTTCGTGGAAAAGGTTTGTGTGAAAAACTCACTTCCAAACAACAAGATGAGTCAATGGATGAAGAAGAGGTTGTCCTGTTACTACAAAATGATAATGAAAATTCAGCTAACGATGCACCCATTCCATGTTGGACTCAAGAATTGGTGCATTATCTCTAAATAGGTTTATGCCCTCTAGAAATGAGAAAATCAAAGAGAAGGTAATTTAGTTTACAGGCCATTTCGTATGTGCTTATTCATGGTGTCTTATTCAAGAAAGACATCAATGGTGTTCTGTTGAGATGCATTGGAACATGTCAAGTTGGGAAGATATTACATGGGTTCCATGACCGAGAAGTAGGACGCCACTTTGCTCCACAGGTAATAACTCTCAAGATCATGAAGGTTGGTTACTATTGGCCTACGGTATTTAGTGATTACTACTCATGGACCAATAAATGCAAGAAATGTGCATTCTTCAAAGGGAAAGAAAGGTTAGTATCCCTTCTTCTTCGTCCAATTTTAGTAGATCAATCATTCAGGAAATGGGGATTGGACTTCGTTGGAGTGATCAACCCAAATGCAAGTCAAGGCCACAAGTGGATACTTATGGAAACAAACTATTTCACTAAGTGGATTGAAGCAGTGGAACTTAAGGAGGTAAATGAATCTAGCATCTTGGATTTCTATGAAGGGATAGTCACAAGTTTTGGTGTCCCTACTACTATTCCTCAACATCTCTTCTTGGCATTTATTGGCACAAATATCATTGAATGGGCTGTCAAGAATGGCATATTCCTCAACACCTTTTCAAACTATTACCCTCGGGGTAATGGCCAAGTAGAGTCCACAAACAAAAACTTATTGAGAATCATCATAAGGACTCTTGATGAGAATCAGAGAACCTGGCACACAAAGATCAAATCAGCTCTATGGACCGATAGGATCACACCCAAGAGATCTACATGAAGCTCTCCATTCAACCTTGTATACAGAAAAGAAGCAATTCTATGTATATATCTTGAGTTTTTAGCATTAGCATTCATGAAGCAACTGGAGCTAGCTAAATTTGAACCTATGGAAATCAGGTATGCAGAGCTAATGGAACTGGAATAAGCAAGAGAACATGCAATGTAGACCATGGAGAAGGGTCAAGCATTGATCAAGAGGAGCTTTGACAAGAGAGCTAAAGCTATAACATTCCAAGTAGTAGATTTAGTACTGAAGTGGGATGTTGATCGTACTAAGCCAGGAAAGCATTCCAAGTTTGATGCCATATGGAGTGGCCCATATACGATAACTGAATGCAAAGGTAGCATTTCCTTCTAGATGGTGAAGAATTTTAGATTCTCGTCAATGGAATCTATCTCAAACATTGCTATTAGAAGGATAATTTCTCACCCTTGTAAATATTAGTCAAGGATTTCCAATTCCTCTAAGTGCTTGTGCACATTGTTGTTGTTAGAATAGGTTTCATTTCCCAAAGTTTCAGTGTACATGATCTATTGCTTCTAGTGTATGCTTGTATATAGTTCATCTCACTACTAGAGGAGAACTTGTAGCCATAAGAGAATCAAATCAGAAAGGCATCCATATTGTGGTAGGTTCAAGTGTTGTCACTGCAATTCCAGTAGATCATATTTTTTAGAGAGTCAAGTGAGGGAAAATCCTCCAGGTTTCAAACAATTTTCTACTCTCACAAATATTAAATCCAAGATTTTCTTATAAAGTTGAGAGTGTAAACAGTAGAGGAAAGTTTTGGACTCAAGAGAAGTAGTGTTCTAGTGACTCAAAGATGTAGGTCTTCAAGTTCTAGGTTAGATTCAAGATTACTAGGTAGACTCCATGCCCAATGGATTGCTACAGGCAGGTGGCCATACTTCATCTGGCAAGCAGATAACCTAGATAAGTCACCAAATTGTTATCCCAATTCACCCCTCAAGGTAATTTTGATAACCTGCATCATTTCTTCATGCTTAAGCGAATAGAAATGGTCAAAGGCAAAAAAAATAGGTTTTGGTATTCCCTTTGGTTTCTCTTTGACTTCCCCATCCAAGGAAAAAATCCAAGAAGTTCAAAAAAAATTGTGAAAAATCCAAAAATTTGGCATGTGCTAGTATATCGCGGAAAAATCAGATATTTTTGTCCTAGATGGTCTGCAAGACATCAAGAAAATCAGGACACAAAAAGCTGAAATGGTTGCAGGTAGAAGGAATCTGAAAATCAGAATTCTTTGTCCCGTGTGGTCCGCGAGACAGTTGGGACACTGGGACGCGCAGGCTCCGAAATGCCAAAATAGCCGATTACAAAGGAGATGCAATGAATGAAAAGTTCAATGGCCTCGATGGCCCAATCAATTGAGGGACAGACAAGACATGAAAATATGAAATCTCTACACTAAGAGGGAACTGGTAAAAGTGGAAAAGGGAGGCCCGGATGGTCCAAGTATGCATGGGACACGAGTTCGCCGAAAACCCAATTTTACCGAAAAATGTCACGGAAGGAGGCTTGTGGGTGGATTAGATATTTTTTGTCCAAAGAAATTCAAGACACAAGGACCTAAAATAGCTGAAACGTCTGCATGCAAAGGAAAACAATGCAAACTAAATCCTGAACTTCAAATGGCCATATCTTTTGACCCCGAGCTCCAATTTTCATGAAATTTGACTTTCTGGAACAAGCACGGCATCCTCTATGCCACAAAACTAGATTTCTTAATTTTTATGAGGTTATATTTATGATAATAAAGGAAACATATTTAGATCCATTTAATCAGATGTTCATTCCCGTTAAATGACATAAATGCGTGGCAGACCCAAAACAACTACCTATACTCAGAAGGCCATAACTTTTGCATTTCTCAACAGAATCACACAAAATTGGTACCATTGTAATCATGGTTCTAATCCCAATGCACAAAGGTTAAGAAATATGAAATTTTGTGAGGAATAGATGCTAATTTTTTAGAAAACATGGTCAGGTTCGTAACAGTGTTTTATTTGGTAGTTGGGACGCATTAATGAAGCATAGGATGACATCTTTCACTGTTGCAAGTTATGTGACAATATGGGGGACCTCTTGCAAGAAACATGCCATCATTTAAATCCATTTATGACATCTTGCAAGTACTAGGAGGACAGATTTCAGGATTTTCATTTTCCCTCTCTCTCTCTCTTCTCAAATTTCTATAAATTGGAGTGTTGAGCTCATTATAGGGGGAGATAGTTTCTAGTAGCAAAACTCTGTCAAAATTTCTTTGTGAAGCCAATTTGTTGTAGGCCCTTGTAGTATAATCCTTGCATGGTGATTGAGGCCCCTATTTTGTAATAGACTGAACTGTGCATATCATGAAGCAATAAATATAAGTTTGTGGATGTCTCTTCCCCTGTTGTATTTACGGCATTCTTCTTTCCCTTTCAAAACATATTACAAATATATTGTGTCTATATTATGTTGTTGTAGGGATTCATCATCATTGTGCATGTATGTGATACTGTTATGAGTGTATTCTCTAGACTGTGGAGAATTGTTATCACCCCTTCTAGTATGCACTTTGCTTTTGTTTTTCACACATTGGAAGACTATTCTCACACTTTTCTTTTCTGGTGTATCACCATTTTAGTGTAGGATTTGTTTTCATGCACTCTCTCTCTCCCTGGTCCCTTGGAAAGATGGATTAGTGAAAGACAGTTTCACCTGCATTAGATTAGATTGTGGCAGGTAGTTTAAGAGCAAGAAAAAACTTTCTCTGGAGGTATATCTCAAGTAGCAATCCCACAACTTAGAGATAGTACCCATGTTACCCATTCACATAGTGAGCTCAAGCACACACACATGTGCAAACCATAGGGTGCTGTGATCCAGAGATAACAATACCCTGTAAGGGGAGGTAATTTTCATGGTAGAAACCAAGGCACATGAAAATAAGATGGATAAGAACATGTGTTAGTAGAAAAAGTTACATTCATGTGATAGAAGACAATGTAAACAAGTAATAATGCAGAAAAATTATACCACAAAAAGTGGGTTTCAATATGGGGCATCACTCACAATGTAACAAGACAATCAGGGTTGAAGTGTCTAAAAGCATACAAGTAATGAACAAGTAAGACATAGGACATAGCAAGTAAAAAATGTCATACAATAGAAGACAAGAGCAAACAAAGTATCAGACAACCATGGTTGCAAATAGTTCCTACAAAACAAATACTGCACATGAAGCACCCGTTAGCATGTTAGAAAGATAAAAATCATGTCAAGACGTGTATAGATCAATGGAAAGTAATGTGCTAGTAAGAAAAGGAATTCATATAAAATGAGACAATAACACTTGTAGTGTGTAATAAAGTAGATGCCCTATGAGCCTCGATGGGACCTGTAAGAGGTGCATTGCCAAACATCCATGTTGCTTGTAAATTTTGCATTCGCAACTAGAGAACAAGTGAATGCATGTTTTTATATAGAGAAGATAATGACATACAAAGTATTTGTCTATCATGAAAACAAAGTGTACATATAACTAGTATAAGAAATCAAGAGTATGTGTAACCAAGATATGTAGTATGTTGTGATGTGTAAGATGGAATGATATGTAATGTGAATCTGATAGGAGAAGCATGCCCCCTTAGTGGATGTGAATGAGCATGAGATGAGGTTCATTTATATAAAATACCCCTCAACAATCAAGAATGAACCATATATTAATAGTGTGTCATTGGGAAATGGTTTGAAAATGTGTACTATATAGATAGAACATGAAGCATAGATAGTTAAGAGTGTGATTGAGATGAGGTTCATTTCATATTTATACACTCAGCACTAGAGTATGAGTCATAGAACTAGAGTACATCATAGGTTAGTGTGATATGTGAGAATTTGATGCCCGAGAGATGTGTCCTAAATGCATAGAGTACAAAGTGTGTCGTGTGTATGATGTGAGGTTCATGGATGTAGTATGACCTCAACAATCAAGTGCAAATCATATCACAAGATTTCTTCATAGGGTAATGATGATATAATTTGAGTATGAAGTTGTGTAATATGCATAAGAAAGACTATATGTAAAGCGTAGAGAGGAAGATTAGAAATGCAAGACACCTAATAATGCTAAGAGGGGGAATAAGTATGATGCCCCTCAAGTGTATGATGATGTATAAAATATCTAACAAAAGTGAAGGGAAAGGGTCCTCCACTCAATTCTTGTGGAGATAAAGGCCTGTGACCATGCACTGAGATTGGTGATATATGAGACAGATGATGTATCAATGAATAAGACCTATGTGCATGAGACCTAGGATGCGATGAGCACCTATGTGAAAGAGATAGAGGAGGTGATATACACCTATATGAAGGAGACCATGGAGGTGATGTACACCTATATGAAGGATACCATGGAGGTGATGTGCAACTATGTCAAGGAGACAGAGGAGGTGATGTACACCTATGTAAAGGAGACCGTGGAGGTGATGTACACCTATATGCAGAAGACCAAAGAGGTGATGTGCACCTATGTGAAGGAGACCAAGGAGGTGATGTACACCTATGTGAAGGAGAATATGGAGGTGATGTATGCCTATGTAAAGGATACCGAATAGGTGATGTGCAACTATGTGAAGGCGAATTAGGAGGTGATGTGTGTAGACACCAAATTTGGTTCACACTCCCCTTGGTCCCCTTCACTTAATTAACATAACACATTTAACTAATCATGACCCCTTTACCCCATATTAATATTCATCCTCACATTATTAATTAATTTAATTATTTTAATTAAGTTAATTTCATCCTCACACCTCCACCTCATCATGACACCTCATCCTGGACCCATTCCAGGGGAATTTAACTCACAGTGACCAAGTCATCACTCTAAACACTGAGTCATCACTCCTAGTACTGAGTCACTACTTGACCTAACTAACTAAGAATTCTTCCTAAACCTAACTAGACTTCTTCTAAGATCTTCCTTCCTTCTCTCATGTGAACTCTACTTCCCTAAGCGGACCCAACAATCAAAATCATGCCAAAAATAGTAAAGATCGGGCTATTTTTGGTAACTTGGACTATTTCACCCTAACCAATGCCAGTTTATCCTCAACCGACATCGTCACCTAAACCACCATCGGTTCCTTTTCTATAGAATTTTACAACCCTTTACCCAAGTTGGTCATTCAGTTATTGGAGCTTATTGCATTCAAGTGCAAATCTTCAAGCCCTCCTGCATCCAGATGATGAACACACACAACCACAGTGCAAGACAAGTAGCAGGTTCTCCTTCCAGAGCATTTGAATACTCGTATGAACACACAGGTTGTACTATCGTGACACTGGACTCAAGCACCTCTTCTCCGATCAACCATCAACCATATCAACTCACAGGATCTATAAAATACCAAGTAAGTACTGTGATTTTAATCATTCATGCTTATCCCATTGTAGATCTCTTGCTTCTTTCAGTATTTTATTTAGTTTGTTACCCATACATCATCTTCTTCCCACCAACCCACTATTCAACCACCCCAAGCCTTTTCACCCTTCTAAACCTCCTTCTTAGTATTCCTGAGTCTTCTCATCCATATTACAACCCAAACCACACTACCCTCACTCTCTGTGCAATCACAGAGAGCCTAAAAACCCATTTTTAATAGTTCATTACCTATTTCCCCTACTGATGTCGGTTCCTTGACCATTGTTGGTTTAGTCCCCATACCAGCATTGGTCACTAGACCAATATTGGTCTTTGTTTCATTTTATATTCTCAAACCAGAAAGCTTCCTACTCACCCAAAACTAACCCAGACCGCAACCAATGATCCCCAGACCCTTACCAGACCTTTGACATACCTGTCTGACCTGAACAAACCCTGGTTCTAATTAGATTTAGTGTTATTTTGATATCTAGCATAAAATCTAGTGTATTGTGTGTATGAGAAACCTAAATCATTACATTGCAATAGGACTTATTTATTTCAGTTGCTTATTCACATTGAATTGTTATTAAATAGTGGATTGGCAGCCTCTCTAGGAAGCACAGCGCTTCCTGGATCTAGCATACGCTAGGAAGTCCACTGTCATATGTTATTTAATACTCTTTTGTGGTCTTGATTTGCATCTATAGGTAGTCCTTCCCAGACAAAAAGGATTTCTCTACGATCAACTTGGATAACGTCAACAACGCACACATTTTACCTTCCACCTTCACCTCATAGGTATTCCTCCTTAACCATTTACCTTCTATCTGTTTCATCCTCGAAAGCGTAAAACTTATTGGTGAAACATTTTGGCACACCCGGTGGGACCCATTTGGGGTTCTTTGCATTATTCATTCTTAGGGAATCATTGTGTGTTTATTTATTTTTAAAATAAATTTCACATTAAAATCTTCTCCCTTGGAAACATTCTTCTTCTCCTACTGATCTCAGTGAAACTTGTATTTTGGATTAAAAAGAACACTTCTTTTTATTCTGTATTACATTAGTGAAAGACATACTCTTTCCTATTCATTATTTGCTCTCATCGAATTTTGTTGTGGATTTGGGTTTAAAATCTTTACATCTTATTTATGTATGTTGTATTCTAGCTCATCTAAATTGTGGGAAACCTATATAATGGAATTCATTCCTAGCTGATGGTTGAAAAACTAAACTGTAGTTCACATTTTTCACACTCTTTATACCAAATCACTTAAAATAAACTACACATTTATTAAACAACATCTTTCCTAGAAGAATTTTTCAATGATCAGAGGATTGACAATGGGCTCAAGCTAGTTTTCTGGCTAGTTATCATATCAGAGAAGGATCCCCCATGCCAAAACTTACCTGAAACCAACCATAGTTGTCAGTTTTTGTAGGGAACCTTCAGTAACCAAAAACTCTATTCTATTCACAAGTCAATCCTAAATGGCATAAGCCACAACATAAAATCTACATCATAGGATTTTGTGTTTGCTAGCTTTTGCTTGATTTGTGTTTTGAGGTGTGAGTTTGTTTTCTTCATTTTTTTTCTTTCCCTACATACTCCACAATCATAGTTGGTGTATTTTGATTGTTTTTAAGTGTGTTAGGACTAATCATTTCCATAATCGGTCTCTGAGTTGGTCTTTTTATTTGACCTAAATCACCAAAATTCACTTTTCCCATTTTTCACAGATATCACAGTAACCGGTGTCGGTCCGATGACTGCAATTAGTTTCATCATTTCACCACCATCGATTCACTAACCAAAATTGGTTTTATGTTTTTTTAGTCATTTCTACCAAAGTAGCATTCGATCTATATTTATTTTATTTTTGTGACTTCCTCTATCACTTTACTATATCTCTCATTCCTTGATATGACCTTCAAGGTCCAGTTCTACTTCCTCTTCATCATTTAGTGCTAGATTTACAAATCTTTCATTTCTCTGTAGTAACCAACATTAGTCTAGTCAATCGGCGATGGTTACTCCCTTATAACAGCATTGGCTACCCCAACTGACGTTGGTATCTATGTTCTAATTTTATAATCAGATCAGTGATTAAATTACACATTTTAAACCCATTTTTCTCCATTTCTTTTGTGTTTTTGCATTATCGGCAAAGATCATAATACATTTTCTATTGTCAGTCACATGGTTTTAACTCCTAAACAAGCTAACGCTCTTGTGTTTCATGCTAGCTTCCATCCTCTCGCAGCTATCCCATTGCCCCCTTCCATCTCATCACCTATGGACCCTAATCAGGCTCTTGACATACCCACTGGTGATGAGGAGTTCGCGAGACTCCTTGATCATAACCCCGCCACTCTGCAATACTATCTCACTCATTCATCTACCCGTGATTCATCAAGGTAGCTTGTATATGGCATGCATGTGTCCATTCCTCCTACCCTCACACCACTTTTACATCAACTACTACTAGCTTGGCCTTACCCTCTTCCACCTTACCACCTATGGTTTCCCAGCTTAACCCTACATCATCGATATTTGTTGCACCTATGGCATCTATTGCACCTTTGATGTCTGTCACTCCTAGGATGTCAACCATTCCTTTATCAACCACCTTGAGTGTAGGTCTATCTACACCTGCCACCTCTCATATACCTATTACATCTCAGCCACCATTGGTGTCGGCATCCCACACTCCCTTCCAAAACATCATCCTCTCCATCCCGCCATCTCTTCCTCTGATTGCTATGAGAGTCTTTATGTCCACTCCACCTACCTACACTTATCACCAATAGCCCCCTATTTCATCTACCACTTATTCAGGATACTTTCCATCTACATCTATTATGGCATATGTTCCTCCCTCACAAATTTTCATACTTGGCACCACCACATACTAGGATACAACCCACGTCATACCCAGCCTCATCTACCCCCTTATACCGTAGGGGTGCCCAGTCATCACAACCTACCAATGATCTTATCAAAATGATGATGGACAAGATGTAGACATTAGAAGCATTTGTCTCTAGCTCACGTAACTCTCTGACATATGACAAGATTTGTAATGAGGCCATTCACCTATCCATTCTGATTCGTCCATACCCTCCCATTGGGAAATACCTAAATTCAACGATTCAACAGTAAATAAGACCCGCAACAACACTTGCGGTATTTTAAACGTGTGTGTTATCTTATCACTCATGATGACACTTTACTCTTGTGGATATTTCCAATGTCCTTGACAAGACTAGCTTTAGATTGGTATAGTGCTCTACCCAAACATTCCATATTTTCATTTAATTAGGTAGCTCAATATTTTCTAAACCACTTTTCTATCAACATTGTCAAGAAGGTCACCATGACTAACTTGTACGTGACACACCAATATGAAGACGAATCTATCACATATTTTTTCACTCGTTAGTGGAGCCTGATCAACCAACTCACATTCCAACTGCCTCAAACTAAGTTAATAGAGTTATTCACCAGAGCTTGTGCTAGACACATTATTCCAAATCTCCAAGTTGAAACCTTTCACATGTTTGACGAGGTGTTCACCATGGCTCGAAAACTTGAAATTTGTGTCATTGAAGAGAAGAAGATACAATTGTGTAAGCAAGAACTATGTGTTTAAATCAAATGATACCTCTTCTTCTTCCAAACCGTAAAATAATTATTCTAAAGTAAAAGGATCTGCCAATGCAGTAGTTTTGAAATTCGGCCCATCTCATCCATCCAACCAATCAAATCCTTCTTCCAATATTTCTCCTATTCAGGATTTTTAGTTCAAGCGGGAGCAACAAAAATATACTCCCATAGGAGAACCCTACTCTTCAATTTTAGAAAAAATTCTAAAATCCAGAGTAGTCACTCTTCCACCCATCAAACCACATACTAGTTTTGACCCCTCTCATCCTGTGCCTACATGGTACAAAGAAAATGATTACTGCAACTATCATCGCATTAGAGGTCATAGCGACGGTAATTGTATAAATTTCAAAAATATCATCCAAGAAATGTTAGATAATGGAGATATCGTCTTGGATAATCCTAATGCACCAGATAATCATAACCTTCACATCTTCAAGAATTCATTCCCAAATCACACCCCGTCATCTAACCAAACTAGTGAAACCTCGACCAATGACAGTAATGTTCTTGAGGTTCATGTTTTTTTGACATCATACCAGCTCTTCCTACTCAATTTCCTCCTACTTCATCTATCAAGGAGATTCTTGCACGAGCTCCTTCATCCATGGAAGGACCTGTTTCATCTACTCCTTTACCCACACAGGAGTCTCCCTTATCTTCTCCTTCACCCATGGAGGATTCCACCATATCTGTTGATACAATTTCCCCACTCACCTCTCAACCTAAAGAACAACCCACTATACTTAATTTTCTACCCATGTGAGAGTCATGCTCACCTTATTCTTTTCTGAAAGATGATATTACATCATCCAACTTTCCATCTCCCCTACCCATGGGGGATCTATTAACAACATTCCTTCCTATTGGTGACAATTCTCCATTGGCTTTCAAGGATCTTGATGATCTGCTCTCGCCTCTTCTACTCACAAAGACTGAAGCCAACCATTTCCATATCTCACAAACATTATTTACAAGAATTACTACCAAATCAACATCATCCCCCTACATCAATGTCATTCTCGCATTTTCCTAACCACTTGGATTATGTTGACAATTCCATTCTTTGGGGACATCTTTGACTTCCTGTCTCAACTCAAATGCAGATGTTGTCTACTGACACTTCCACGATCTATCCAAAGGTGTTTTAGACAACCAAACCCACCATGCACATGTCAGTTGTAGCAGCCCCTTCTTCATCACCCTCACTCACACCTAAACCTTTACCAACAAACAAATTTTTTCCTATGCCTAAAACCTTACCTACACCTATACCTTCCTCTGCATCCAGACCCATTACCACATTAGGAGTCATGTCGACATCAAGTCTAGTTCATCCTCATGTCAAACTAGATTTAGCCACATCCTCACAAGCCATCGCAAAGACTATTCCCCACCTAAGAAGAAGACCCAACCCCTTAGGCTGCATACATCAGCTTTTTCCACTGACCCTTTGTCACCTTCAACACTTCCATCTATCTTAGGTCCCCACCCATCAACCTTGGCCAAGCAACCTCCTACCCAGAGTAAACCAAAAGCATGGCAGCCCACCTCATCATGATCCTCCATTACACCCAAATTACCTACACAGCTTACACCTTCGATGTCACCTACATCCTTTCTACCTCCTATACCTACACCACTTCTAGTATCCTCATCATTACCCATGTCATTCCCTTCTCCTCAACTAGTCCCTTCCACATTTTCTCTTACCACAACCTTCACCACACCTGCATTATCACCTTGGCTAACTCATCCCCTTATGTCATCTTCCTTCCCTTCTACATCACGCACTTCTTCTTCACCTTTACCCAAGAAGGTGCAACCAAAGCCCAAAAACCCACTACCTTCCAAAGAGGTAGTTAAACCTACACCACCTTCAACAACTAATTCACCTACTACACCTTTACCCAATAAGGTGAAATCCAAACCTAAAACTATACTATCTACCAAACAAGTGGCCAAAAGTACTCAACCTCCAATTCCACCTCCAGTGAATGCCTCTCCCACCAAAATCACCCACACTTCCATCTAGACCCACACTTACTTCACATTGTGATCCATTGGTAGGGTCTTACGCCAACATCTTAGCTAACCTTTTGGAAACCTCTATCATCACATTGCCACCACTTAGACCTTACG
This sequence comes from Taxus chinensis, assembly GCA_019776745.2. Classification (NCBI taxonomy): domain Eukaryota; kingdom Viridiplantae; phylum Streptophyta; class Pinopsida; order Cupressales; family Taxaceae; genus Taxus; species Taxus chinensis. The sequence continues at coordinate 96,599,754 of CM034151.1, forward strand.
ACCCACTCAAACCTAAACCAGAAGGGTTTGATGATACCAAAATTTGCACTTATCATTGTGTTTCTAGGCATGATGTGTAAAATAGTAAGGATCTCAAGACTATTCTTCTCCAACTATGTTCTCTTGAAGAAAACTTTGATGATGATGATCTTTTAGATGAGGACCCTATTCCACCTGCACCTATCACCACACATACTCATCCCTTACCTATTCATCGACCTTCATCTCCACCTCCATAACCCTTTTATCCCCCTCCAACATTTGAGATCAATATGGTCCGCATAAGAGAGCTAGCAAAACCTCCACCAAAATGCCAATGCGTTGCATTGCTTTCATAAAACCAGTATATTCCCTCACCCTATTTATTTCCTTCATGTCACTACACCTATCACAATTTGACTTCTCCTTTACCACAGATCAATATGGTTCAAGTTGCCACTCGAGCCCAGAAGGACAAAGGAAAGGAGAAAACAACCAGCTCATCTACTACTCTTTTACCCAATATTCCATCTACACCTGTACCCAAAATCACTATCCGTGGATAAGCATACCCTATTTCTGATGGGGTTTCCCATCGTATAATTCTTAAATAATTGCACTGTTCTCCTCTTAAAATGTATTTATACGATCTCATCGAAACCTCTGAGTCTCATCATCAGGCCCTCATTGTGATCCTACAATCTATTGAGGTTCTACCTAATGACCATATGCTTGTTGCATCCATTATCACTCCTCACCATGTGGCATCACTGACCACTTTCCCCCTTCCTCTGCTCCCACTACCACTCATCAAGTAGCCACTCTCAGTTTGTATGATGATGAGATTATACCTCTCTAATCAGATGATCCTGACCCCGCCCTATTTATTTATGTCTACATTGATAATATATGCATCTGATGCATTATGATCAATGGAGGTGCCAGTATCAACATCATTCCTCCCATGCATATAACCAAATGTGCATTCCTACCAACTATATGCATAATAACCCATTTATGTTCTATTCATTTAACGATGCCATGACTTCCACCCTTAGCATCATCATTCTCCACATTTACGTGGGCCTCCGTACCATTCCTAAATTATTCTATGTCTTAGAGGGGAAATTCCAGTACAATATGGTGTTTGGTCAACTCTGGATTCATGGCATGGGTTGTGTTCCTTCAAACTTACACCGTTGTTTATAATTCAAACATGAAGGGCACAAATATACCATTATAGCCGACCCTTCACCTTCAACACTTGTAACATGTTGTATTGACCCAATGATGTCCTTATACTAGTTAAGGCATCTACCACTGCTACCACTTCTTTAGCCACTGCCTCATCCACCACTTTTTTTGCTACATCTTCCATAACTAACTCCTTTATTCCCACTACTACCACATCTTATACAACTAACCCATTAGCAAACCCATCTACTCCTAAAACATTCAATGCTTCTTCTTCTCAATTTTCCAGTGATTCATCCATTCGTACTACCCACATACAAGATACTGATCCCTTATAAGGTATTTTTCAATGCCTCACTCTGGGGGAGTACCACCTTTATAACATTGACAAATTCCTAACTCCTCAAGAGTATGGTAACCTTCATAACCATCCCTGTTATGATCACCGTGTACATGAATTTTTCCCCTATCGGCCTCCCCACCTTCACACCAACTTAACATATGGGGGACTTGATGCTTCTACCTACTTTCTCGAGCCACCCTCCCAAACTCAACCATTTTCCTCCAACCTTCAATCTCTCACCAACCATTGCTTCACCCACACCTTCCTCCATCATTGTTCTTAGAAGGGATTTGGATTTGGTTTATATGAACAAGGTCACCATATTATCATTCCTTGCACCACTCGTAAGGATAAAGACTGTAGTGGTATTTTATTTTCCGAACCACCTTCCAAAAAGGCTTGATTCGAACTCATTGAGGATGATAAATATTCCCCACCCCATTCACATACCTCACCACATTCACCTATAAAGTCTATGGATCCATAATCCATTCCTCCTAAAAAAAATTTTGAACACCATTTCCCTGGGACCTCTGAATTATGAGCATGATGGCGAGGCTCCCTCTTCTCTTCCTTTCATGTATCCTAACATGATCAATGATGATATTCCTTCTATAAATGTCATTCAATGTTAGGACGATGAGTCTATTCTCACCTACCTTAGTGCTAAAGATTTTTATATTCAAAGGTCATTACCTTCTGAGATGGAAACCATGTTGAATGAATCGACCATCAAAATCAACATTCACACTCAGGATGACCCGTACATTTTAAAAATAGGCCAATCTTTAGATGTTTCTGAATAGGAAGCTTTCACTTCTTTTCTCCAGGATCATAGCAATTTTTTTGTTTGGTCCTACACTGATATGCTTGAAATTAACCCAAACATTATGGTCCATCGTATCGTAACCATTCCTGATGCCAAACCCATGAAATAAAAGCTGTGAAAAATGCATCCTCACATTTCCCTTCTTGTCAAATAAGAACTCCAGCACCTCCTTTCAGTTTCCTTCATTCTACTCATTGATTATCCCCAATGGATCTCTAACATCGTTCTTGTCACAAAAGTGATAGGGGGACTCCACATTTGTATGGATTTCCACAACCTTAACTTAGCTTTCCCCAAAGATGACTTTCCTCTACCTAGTATTGACCAACTAGTTGATCTCACCGCCAGCCATGAGATGCTATCACTTATGGATGGTTTCTTAGGTTATAACCAAATATTACTCACCTTGGGAGATCAAAAAAACACGACCTTCATCACTTCTTGGGGGACCTTCTACTATCGTGGCATTCCCTTTGGCCTTAAAAATGTTAGTGCTACATAATAGTGGGTTATGACTTATATCTTTCATGACATCATGCATAGAATATTGGAAGATTACGTTGATGATATTCTTTCCAAATACATACATCAGGATGAACACCTTTCCATCCTTAGGATTTTCTTTTACCGTCTCATCAAATATTGTGTTCACCTTTAACCTAAGAAGTGTTTCTTTGTTGTTGTCTCAGGAAAGATCCTTGGTTTTATCGTTTCTTTACGTGGCATTGAATTTGATCCCACTAAAATCAAGGATATTATTGAGATGCCTCCACCTAATAACATTTTTCAACTCCATAGTTTTCAAGGAAAGTTGTAATCTATTCATCCCTTTATTTCTCAGCCTTCTTACCCCTGTCATCCATTTCATCATCTTCTAAAAAAAAGGATGTCTCCTTCAAATGGGATGATGAATTCCATAAAGCCTTCAATGCCTTAAAAAAATACCTCTTCCAACCACCTGTGATCATTCCACCTAAGGGTGACCAACAATTTTGGCTTTACATTTCTGCTAATGATCATTCATTGGGTTTCATGCCCACTCATCGTGACAGGAAACATAGGGAGCATGTGATTTATTTATATAATCCTTATACTTTTACAATACAAAACTAGATATACTCATGCCAAAAAACTCTACCTAGCCTTAGTCTTTGTCGTCACTAAACTTTGCCATTACCTACTCAACCACAAAACCTTCGTTATCACAAATATTTACCCCTTACATTACATATATGATAAGCCCTACTAATATCAATGTGTTACACATTAGCTCATGCTTCATGTAGACCTAGATATTAAATTCATTCATCAAAAATCTATGCTAGGAAAAACCATTTCTGACAAACTCACAAATGCACCTCTCTCTGAAAACCAATCTTCTAACTTTGACTTCCCTGATGAAACCATTGTTACCCTCTCCCTGTGAGGTGCCGATACCATTTACCAGATGACCTTATTCTTTGATGGTTCTAAATGTCAACGTGGGGGTGGTGCATGAGTTATCATCATTCCTCTTGATGGTGAGCCTATGCCATTATCTTTCAAACTATATTTTAATTGTAATAACAATATTGCCAAATATGAAGCATTCATGTTAGGCTTTTAAACCACCATAGCCTTAGATGTTAAATAAATTAATATCTTTGGTGACTCTCAACTGGTTGTGAACCAAGTTAATGGTATATACCTCAGTGCTCATAACAAGATACTTTCAAAAGTATAAACATCATGTTGACATGCTTTTGACTACCATCGACCATTATGAACTTCAAACCACATCACGTTCCACTAATAAATTTGCGGACACCATGGCCTATCTTGCTTCTCAAATGCCATAATTCACCCTTTGACTATGAAAATATTTTTCATCTATAAAAGGTTTCAACATCCATTTTTCTTACCTATTCTAAGACGTTAACTTTGTAGGACACATTAAAACTAACCCACGTGACCTTTGGTATAAATAGTTTCCTGACTACCTTTCCCTTTCAATTCTACCTACAGATCTTACTCGAAATGGACAACGAGCCTTCCTCAAAAGTGTCTCTATCTATTTCATCATGGGTGGTCTTCTCTACAAATGCATATATGAAAATGGTGTCTTACGATGTCTTACAAGTTCTAAAATTCCATACACCATCAAAGAAGTTCGTGATGGGATTTGTGTGGGTCACTTCAATGGCTTAGATGTCATTAAGTGCATCCTTCACCTTAGCGATTACTGGCCAACCCTAAACCATGATTGTTGTGACTATGTCAAGCATTTTGTGAAGTGTTAGCAACATGCTAATATTCACCACAACCCCTAGGTTCATTCCTTACAAGTCACTTTTGAGACCTTTGGCCTTTCTCTCAATGGGGTTTGGATCTTGTCAGAAGAGATCAACCTTCATTCTTCCCAACGTCATCAAGTCATATTATTACCGCTAACCGAATATTACACTAAATGGGTGGAAATGATACCTCTTATTTCTAAAAAATGCTAAGAAAATATATGAATTCATCAACCATCACATCATTTTTCTTTGGTGTTCCTCACCACCTCATCACTGATAATGAGGGTTAAAACAATTCAAAAATAAAACCCTACGGAAACTATTGTGATGCCTTCGACATTAAATGTTCTTTTTTCTTCACCTTATTATCGGTTTCAAACAAATGGGATGCAGGGGGCTGGAAATAGCGACTAACAAAACCTTAAATAAAATTCTTATGAAAGTGGTTAATGATACTAGTAAGGATTGGCACACGCACATTCCTTTTTCCCCTATGTCCCTTATGACACTAGAAAATTAAATGGGACCTCAACCTGCTGCCACACCTTTCTCTTTGAGTCTGTCATGTACAGAGGTTGTCTTACCTCTCGAAGTCCAAATTCCATCTCTTCATATCTCACTCAAATATATGCTCAAGGATGATGATTTTCCTCATGACCATTTTGCACAGCTTGAGTTATAATATGAACGTTGTCTAAATGTTATTGATCACCTTCGAATCTACCAAAAATGTATCAAATGTTCCTACAATAAACGTGTCCAAGAACAAACCTTCAAGGTCAGCAACCTCATCCTAAAGGAAAATCAACGTGTAACAAAAGAAGAGAAAATTAAATGGGGAAAATTATCTCCTAATTAGCTTGGACCCTATATCATTACTCACCACCTATGGATCAAGTGTTTATCGTTTATCTTCACTTGAAGGTAAACCCGAACCTAATTAGAGCCCTCAATGCCTTGCATCTTCAATCAATATATTATTGAATCAAGTCCTATATTACCTTATTTTTATTAAACCCTCATCCCTTGAGCAATATTCACTTCCATCTACTTCTTTTAAGGGCCAATGACTAAACAATAATCATGTGATTACCTATCACCTTTCATCCTTATCTTCAATATGAGTACCATGGCTCTACTCATGGCATGATTCTCATGGATACTTTTCTTCCTTTCCAGGATGGAATCCCATGGTTTTTCATCACTTAAAACCTTTCTTTCATAGCTAACCCCTGTGTTCTATGGTTTTTTCTTCATCAAATAAGCCTATATTTCTTTCTAGACTTTTCCATGACCTAAAAGTCCAAAAAGCAATTCAAAAGTAATCTATTTTGAATTTTCAAATTGCCCAAAATGACCCTTGAGTCAAACTTCTTATCAATAGATGACTCCCTCCCAAAAGGAAATCTATCTTTCCATCTTGCTTTTATAAATAGATTGCTCCCTCAAAGGAAAGCTATAAAAATATATCCCTATTGTATATAGTCTATCACAAAAAGAAAACTATTTTTGTAAAAATAAAAATAAAAATATTTTGAAGCTTCCCACATCGATCATCTCCACGAAGACCTCAAGGAGATATTCTATTCATCCCATATAGACTTCATGCATCGATCATTCTATAAAACAAAAGAAAAAATTAAAAAAAAAAGATAAATTTTTCATCATGGACTTGCCTACTTTGGTCTTGGGTATCTTGTAGAAGAGGCATGTTGTTAAACACCAAGGTTAAGTTAAAACAATGATCATGTCTTTCCTTTCTAATATTCACCTACTTGGAAATGTGTCAATCATGTAATTCACCCTTAATAGTCAATATGCAATGCCTTTAGGGATCTTACGTTTAAGCCAATCTTTGGTATGATAGACTCATAATCGTTCTTACAAATTATGTGTATTTTTTGTCTCCTCTTACCATTCACCCCTTTTCTTACTTATTGATTTTGCTACACATGACTAGACCTTCGACACCTAAATTCTAGGAATTCATCTCCCACCAAAATGACCCACGCCTATTTCAACCTAAACTCAATCATGCCTAAATGACCTCGAGCGGAAAAGGAAACACATAAAAAAAGTCTCCCTTATCTTACTCTTCCCTAGCTTATGGAATAACTACATCGACATGAGGCCCATTTTCATCAGGGCTATTTAGGCAGCACTCCAAGGGCATGGGGCCCTTGGAGGTTAGCTCGGCCACTTTTACCCCTAACCAATTAACTAGCTCACTAATATATGACCTCTTTCTCAACTTATTGGGAAATTTTCATGATTTTTCCTGCAAGTGGGGGTCCACTCGGATAGATCATCGCCTTTTTTACTCTGACATTTTATTTCTAGATGCAAATCCATTATCAATTTTAACCATACTTCTGATTTATAATTTTTCATTTTCCAAGTACTACAGGAATGATTCTTCATAATATCAAGCTCACCGTTTTCATACCAAGGCTTATGGTCTTTGATGGAAATTCGATCTTTATTTTTTATCTACTTCATGACCATGGTCTCTATGATTTGGTTCTCAACAGATTGTTTGATATTTTGAACCTCATTACTAGCTTCTTGGTACTCCATGTTTCTCAATTAATCTGAACAATTTTCCTTCACACATGTTGGCTCATTCTTGACCTACTTCACACTATGGTGTGATGATCATAGTGCTTCATCCTCCTGAAAGGAGAATGAGCAAAATATCGGGCATGAAATATGGAAATCATTATTTTCTCCATATTAACTACCATGAGCTTGGAAATTCATCTTCATGAGGGGGGCCTCTTCTCATTGATTATATTCAACATCGTGAGAGGAAAAAACCTTATTGTTTATGTATTCCTTCTTGAAAGAGTCATCCTCTCCCAATGGGAAGTAAAAAACTTTGTACTCACAATCATACTCATTAAACAAATCATCATATTGGATTTTGAGAACATGATTAGAAACTTGGGACTCAGTTGCAAAAAAAGTATTTGACATCCCTTTTTCTTCATGGTTTTCACTTCTCATCACCTCAAGATTCCTTTGTTGTAAGTCAATATTTCCATGACCTTCATCACCCCCAAGTAGAGAAATTGCATCCATATCTAATGGGAAGTGCTGTAAGGATATTACTTGTATAAATAAGAACATATACATTAGAATAATATGAGAGAACACCAAAATATAGATAAATGATGAAAATATGCTCATATAATAGCTTTTTCCACTTCGAGGGGGCAACCTCCAATACCACTTCGAGGGGGTAACCTCCAAACCATACAATAACACTCCAATACTCAATATCATGAGTAACTACAACCTTCTAACCCCTATATATACCATTCTAACCTATGGAAAATGCTGAGGCCTACCCTAAGCATAATAAATCATAAATGAATGATATAATAAGATAAGGGGATGTGTGCCACATGTTGACATCTCCATCAACCCATATATATTATATTATCATATCCCATGTGAACCCATACATATAACTAAGGGGATGTGTGCCACATGTTGGCATCTCCATCAACCCATATACATTATAATATTATATCCCAAGGTACATAGCATTACCTCCCTCTTTGACATGTTTCATCCCCAAAACATAAGAAGAAGCCATATAATGAGTGTTCTTTAAATTATTGCACACTTGTTGCCAAGCTCGATCATCCAACCACCCATATGAAATCCTATCCTGTGTAGCAGCTTCATCATCAACATCTTCTTCTTCTTCTTCTTCTTCTGATGTTGTTTCTACTTCTGATTCTTCTTCTTCTACTTCTTATTTTTCTTTTTCTTCTTCTTCTTCTTCTGCTTCGTCTTCTTCTTCTTTTGTTGCCCATCTATCCATAAAAACTTGTTCCAATTCCTGCAAAGACCAATTAGACTTTTCCTTTTCTAACTCAGAAAATAAAATCTATGTAGGGACACTAATCCACAACTTGAATAACCAAATATCTGATGGTTTAGAGAATTTATACCTAAATTGTTCCACCATTCTCTAGCATCAATCCTGCCATCTCCAAAAAAAACTACCATCCCCATGATCCACAAAACTAGGGTTTTAGGAATTCTGAAAATATTTCGGTAGATGGATAAAAACACAAAGAACAAACCCTAACTTAAATTTCAAGAGCTTTCTGAAAATATAAATTTTGCTAAAAAAATACCACAATTTGCTTCCTGAAAAGTGAATTTATGAAAAAACCTAAAACACCAATAACATCCGCAAAACATATTCAATGGAGCTAAAATTTTCAGATATTCTGAATTAGAATGTTTCAAAATTATGATTCAAAATTTGGGAAAAAATTCGATACCCTATTCAAGATATATTTGAAACAAAAAATTAGGGTTTTTTTCCCTAATTTTAGCGGAAATCGTTGCTTTGATACCACTTATAAGGATATTACTTGTATAAATCAGAACATATACGTTACAATAATATGAGAGAACACCAAAATATAGATTGATGATGAAAATATGCTCATATAATAGCTTTTCCACTTCGAGGGGGCAACCTCCAATACCACTTCGAGGGGGTAACCTCCAAACCATACAATAACACTCCAATACTCAATATCATGAGTAACTACAACCTTCTAACCCCTATATATACCATTCTAACCTATGGAAAATGCTGAGGCCTACCCTAAGCATAATATAAATCATAAATGAATGATATAATAAGATAAGGGGATGTGTGCAACATGTCGACATCTCCATCAACCCATATATATTATATTATCATATCCCATGTGAACCCATACATATAACTAAGGGGATGTGTGCCACATGTTGGCATCTCCATCAACCCATATACATTATAATATTATATCCCAAGGTACATAGCATTACCTCCCTCTTTGACATGTTTCATCCCCAAAACATAAAAAGAATCCATATAATGAGTGTGCTTTAAATTATTGCACACTTGTTGCCAAGCTCGATCATCCAACCACCCATATATGAAATCCTATCCTGTGTAGTAGCTTCATCATCAACATCTTATTCTTCTTCTTCTTCTTCTGATGTTGTTTCTGCTTCTGCTTCTTCTTCTTCTACTTCTTTTATTCTTCTTCTTCTTCTTCTACTTCATCTTCTGCTTCGTCTTCTTCTTCTTTTGTAGCCCATCTGTCCATAAAAACTTGTTCCAGTTCCTGCAAAGACCAATTAGACTTTTCCTTTTCTAACTTAGAAAATAAAATCTGTGTAGGGACACTAATCCACAACTTGAATAACCAAATATCTGATGGTTTAGAGAATTTATACCTAAATTTGTTCCACCATTCTCTAGCATCAATCCTGCCATCTCCAAAAAAAACTACCATCCCCATGATCCACAAAACTAGGGTTTTAGGAATTCTGAAAATATTTCGGTAGATGGATAAAAACACAAAGAACAAACCCTAACTTAAATTTCAAGAGCTTTCTGAAAATATAAATTTTGCTAAAAAAATACCACAATTTGCTTCCTGAAAAGTGAATTTATGAAAAAACCTAAAACACCAATAACATCCGCAAAACATATTCAATGGAGCTAAAATTTTCAGATATTCTGAATTAGAATGTTTCAAAATTATGATTCAAAATTTGGGAAAAAATTCGATACCCTATTCAAGATATATTTGAAACAAAAAATTAGGGTTTTTGCCCTAATTTTAGCTGAAATCGTTGCTTTGATACCACTTGTAAGGATATTACTTGTATAAATCAGAACATATACGTTACAATAATATGAGAGAACACCAAAATATAGATAGATGATGAAAATATGCTCATATAATAGCTTTTCCACTTCGAGGGGGCAACCTCCAATACCACTTCGAGGGGGTAGCCTCCAAACCATACAATAACACTCCAATACTCAATATCATGAGTAACTACAACCTTTTAACCCTTATATATACCATTCTAACCTATGGAAAATGCTGAGGCCTACCCTAAGCATAATAAATCATAAATGAATGATATAATAAGATAAGGGGATGTGTGCCACATGTTGACATCTCCATCAACCCATATATATTATATTATCATATATCCCATGTGAACCCATACATATAACTAAGGGGATGTGTGCCACATGTCGGCATCTCCATCAACCCATATACATTATAATATTATATCCCAAGGTACATAGCATGTACCTATACCTGACTCCACCATGCATATACTAGACTAAACCATGCCTATACCTGACTCCATAATGCCTATTCCTAACTCAATCATGCCTACACCTAACTTGACCATGCCTACATGACCTAGACTCAACCATGCTTGACTCACCTAGTTTCTGTAATACACAATAACAATGGAAATTAAAGAGATTACATCATCCATCCAATAATAATCATCAACTATATAAAGACGAATGTATGTGTATCAATACATACGTACATAGGGATACAAGTGTCCACTCACTGGATACCTGTTGGGCCCTATGCTCAGCATAAGAGGGAACATCAATACCTACAATGGCTAGATGGTCCTAGTAATGGCGGGCCTCATTCAGGGAATCCCTAAACCTCACCATAGATATGGTCTGGGGTGATTCCATCGGCCTAATTGTCACTTGTGAACTCTTCCCTACTAATAGAGGACCCTGTCTTGGTGTCAATTCCTGTGCTAGGGTGCCCTATCCTGGTGCCTTTTTTGGTACCAGTGCATCTACCTAAGCTTGTAAGGCCATAACTTGTGCCTGTGTGGCTACCAACTATCCATGTAAACTAGTGACATGTGCATATATCACTGCTACTTGTGCACCATACCCTACAAGAGCCTATACATGTACCTATGCATGTGCCTAGGTAGTATTTAGCTTACCCTATAATGTAGTCACCCAACTTGTCAAAGTAACTAAATGTGCATGTGCCACTGTTAACTACACTCTAATCATGGTCACCTGTCCCTGTAGGGCATCCCTCTGAACCATCACTGTGGCTAAGTATGGTTGACCTGGCCATGGTGGTGCTACCTGTAACTTTGATGCCCACCATTATTTGTATGCCAGAGTGGTCCCTGCATCATCCAATCTCATATCCACTGGTACCTCCTATCCTATGGGATCTATGGGTCAGGGTGGAGACAAATGTCTCTCCACATCATCCTTGCAGTACTTTGGGAAGGGTGGTAGCACATCCTACTATAATCCAAACTGGTGTCAAACTTTTTTGATCGGGATCATCTCGTATTTACCGACATGTCTGCCTTGTATCCACCACAATAACTATAACTCCTATAGCTCCTGAGCCATCCCTCTAAAATATGGAAAACCAACATATGGCCACCAGACTATGTCCATCACATACAAGCCCTCTAGCTCTTGCCTGTAGTGTACTACGTCATGATCTACCTCCTCTACTCGAGGATGACCACCTACGGCCACCCACCTCATGTAACCTACCCTTTGTCCCCCATGGTGCCAATTTGGTATAGGTAGTCCCCGTGGCCGCACTACCACAATATGCTCATACACCCAATAGTGTAGTAGGAATGTATAACAAATGTCATAGCTTCGCATCCTCTGGTAAGCCCACAACTCCCTATATAGATGCACTATATATGCATGTTCCCATACAAAGTAGACCTGATCCTCGATCATATCTCTTAACACTCCCATCAATCCTCTAAGAAATCAGACACCCTCTAAATCTTGAAGTACGTAGCACCCCACCACTACCATAATTAGTACTGTTAACCACGTCTCCTACGGGTGTGCCACATACAAAGCCCCATAAACAAGACTAGCAATGTGCTTAGTCAAGTCACTCGCCATCTCCCCAAATATTGAAATCATCACCTCAAAATCCCTATCTATTGACACTGAGTAAACAAGGTCACCAACAATTGGTAGTCACATAATCCTATAAAAATCCTCCAGCGTGATTGTCATATCACCAGTGGGTAGATGGAAGGTATTGGTCATTGCATCCCATCTATCAATGAGAGTGACCATGAGAATGTGATTCTGTCAGATCCACCTGTACCACCTAATCCCAACCATTCCAACCTCGTACATGTGTGTCCACTCATTCTCAGTGACATTGGGTCGTATCTTCACTAACAATGGATGGACCCTATCCCACATCGTCAACTAGTGTCGTGCCTACATCCAGGAAACTCAACAATGTCAATTATTTACCTACTTTACTCATTTATTCACCTCTACCTACCCCCACCCCATACCCACATTACTCTACCTACCTATCTATTTCCTAACTATTTCGCTAACTTACCATCCATTTTATCTCACCTAAACAAGTCCCCATGTTCCATTTCATCATTTTATCTCCTTCAATAATTGACCTAACCCATACCCACCTATTCCTAGCTATATCTACCTTCAACCCACCTAGTTTTATTCTAATATGCCTCTCATATCTCTAAATTCAACTACCTATTTTTTTAAATACACTTTTCCCCATCATTTACCTTTTTCTACCCTAGGTCACTTTTTACATTGATCGACATTAGTTACCTTAAATTGACACCAGTCACTCTAACCAGTACCAGTCACCTATCTTACCACCAACGTCAGTCAATGCAAAACTGGCATCGGTCTCTGGTTCAACCCTAGGGCCGAACCCCCATGCCCCAAATTTCAAAAAAAAAGAAAAAATAACCTAAATTCTACCCCAATCCCAACTAAACCCAACCCCAATTCATTTTCCCACCTAGTTAATTTATATTACACCCTCCCAATACCTAGTTTCATTCATTTTTACCCACATTTCAAATTTTTAATTCCCCTTCCCTAAGTTTTTCATTTTAGCTCAAATTTTGTTTGCAAACAACATGGTATGGATTGATTCCTACCTCAAAATACTACCTCTTCCTGGATGGCACCTTCGGTTTCTGCAATGGTCGACCTCCAACACCTCCTTGTGCTACATCCATGCCTCAAAATTGAGCTCTCAATCCTTCCGCCAATCAAATCACTCTAAATGATCTCATGGACCCATCCACCTAGCTCCTCCAGCAACTTAGATACCTCTAACTCATCTTGGTACAATGCCTCATCCTTTTCTCCATGGAAAAGGTTAAAAACTCTTCTCTTTGTCATTTTATATAAGTTGAAAGGTTAAAATGAATATGTAACATATAGATTTTTTGTTTTTACCCTACCCCTACTTGACCGATGTTTATTTAGCTTGGCCGACATTGGTCATGTGCCCTAGTATATCACAGTCAGTTTCTCTAAACTGACATTGGTTTGTCATAACTAGTATCGGTTAGCCTTTTTTCCCCATTACACCATATGACACCACATCTGCTTACCCGAAACCTTTTTCCACCTAACCCAAAGTTGACCCTGACCTTACAACTCACCCCCACGACCTTATTACCTATCACCCAACCTCATAATTAGTTGGGACATTTTTTTCCCCTACCATTGCCTTACCTACGGCCTTACCTAAATCACTCAACCTAACCTCGCTCATTGTGACACTCGAATTCATTTACTCGTTATAGCTTACGATGTTACTACTCGTGTTGTTCACCATATGGACCTTACCTTTCCAAATTTCATGTTGTTTATCTCAACCTAACCTTTGGTGCCCTAGAACAAACATATTGCCCATTCTAGCACCTTGCCTAGTTTTGTTTTAGGACCATATCCTATACCTTGGATACCTAAACCACTTCAACCGTGTTTACATAAACCTATTGACCTTTGATAATGTAGAGTTTTCAAGCTCTTCAACTTGAAACCTTATCCCATTCTATATGTGTGCTTGCGTTATACTACCACTACCTATTACCTAAATGAAATCACCCTTACCTATAACCAACCTACCCTCATTTTCATCACTTACCCATTTATCAAACCACTCACCTACTTCATTTAACATCTCATCGGTTCCTGGTTTGAGGGGGATCACCTCCACCCACACTTGGGGTAACCTAACCCTCACTCATACCTAGACCATTGACTTCCTATTTTTGTTAGCGTCACTTAGCAATACAAGATACGTGACAAAAAGTGGCAAATGTTGAAACCAAATTTGGGTCACACTCCCCTTACTCCCCTTCACTTAATTAATGTAACACATTTAAATAATAATGACCCCTTTACCCCATATTAATATTCATCCTCGCATTATTAATTAATTTAATTAAGTTAATTTCATCCTCACACCTCTACCTCATCATGACACCTCATCTTGGACCCATTCTAGGGGCATTTAACTCACAGACACTAATTCATCACTCTTAGCATTGAGTCATCACTCTCAGTGCTAAGTCACTACTTGACCTAACTAACTAATAATTCTTCCTAAACCTAACTAGACTTCTTCTAAGATCTTCCTTCCTTCTCTCACGTGAACTCTACTTCCCTAAGCGGACCCAACAATAAAAATCACGCCAAAACTAGTAAAAATTGGGCTATTTTTGGTAAATTGAACTATTTCACCCTAATCGATTTCAGTTTATTCTCAGCCGACATCGGTCACCTAAACCACCATCGGATTCTTTATATAGAATTTTACAGCCCTTTACCCAGGTTGTTCATTCATTTATTAGAGCTTACTGCATTCAAGCATGAATTTTTAAGCCCTCCTGCATCCATATGATGAACACACATAACCTTAATGCAACATAAGGAGTTGGTTCTCCTTCCAGAGCATTGGAATACTCATGGGAGCACACAGGTTGTACTGTCACGGAACTGGTCTCAAGCACCTCTTCTCTGATCAACCATCTCAACTCACAAGATCTATAAAATACCAAGTAAGTATTGTGATTTTAATCATTTTTACTTATCCCATTATATATCTCTTGCTTCTTTCAGTATTTTATTTCTTCTATTACTCGTACATCATCTTCTTCCCACCAACCCACTATTCAATAATAGTCTACATCTTCGGGTTCTTATAGAACCATTCCACTAGTCAAAACTTGTAAGTACAATATAGTTTCTTAGAATAAAACCTAATAGAAATTTAAACTTTCCTAAACAGTACTCCAGTCCTTTTAAGAACACCAATGACCAATCGGAGACCATCCTCCACCTTCCTAGTGTACCTGTAAGCTATGGCGTTATGGACCTATTGGGTAATTTTTACTATCTCCCAATTTTATAATTTGCCTATTAAAATAGGTCTTACCTCATACAATAGTTGCCTATAATTTAATAGGATTGACTTGCATAAATTTCCTTTAAAAATTATAAGGCTTTGAAATACTCAGAATATGCCTTTAAAAGGCCTTACAAAATCCTCCTCGGGATCCTTTAGTTAGCTTGGAAGCTATTTAATTCTTTGTGTGTTTAGAGGAGATGGGTTGGGCCCCTTTTATATTAGTAAGGGCCCGAAGTTTTTGTTTAAAGGCCTATCTCTTTAAATTCCCCATATTCAGCTCGACTAGAAAGTTGATCAATGGCGCGGGCTTTGTGGAGGGAAGGTAGGTGGGTTGAATCCGACTCCCACCATCTTTTTTTTAGCCTCAGTCGTTATAGGCCCATTTGAGTTCCTTGGATGTGCCATGACCCATCCTCAGCCTTAACACATCATTCCCCTCTATGTTCATCATCTACGTGCCATGAGCTCTCCATCCCTGATCTCTCTTTTTCAACTACCAAGCTCAATGTGAGTTGTTGTCACGTAGAAATGCATCCATGTTGAGCCCAAACCTTTTCATTATGACCCCTTTTCCATCCACATGCCCCCTACCTCACTGTTGGACCATTTGGTCGCGTCTGAGTCCTTTGCCATGCTGAGTCCTCCCTTTTGTTGTGGGACATGTTGTGGGTATAATCCCACATGTGGTGAGACTGGGGACAAGATAAGCCTTGATAATGCTTATCCCCAACACTTATCTCATGGCTTCAGCCACATACTCAATATTTTTTCGGTTGATTATTATAAACAGTTCTCCGAATCATTGATATAGCTCAGCCAATGTAAATAATGTGATAACTAACCCCATTACTCGATACATAGCTCATTGTATAACTCACCTAGTGACTTGATGAAAAACTTTCTCCATAGCTCGATAAATAGTTTGATCGATAGCTATGTCAATAACTTTGTCAATAGCTCACCAAGTTGACTTATTGATAAGTGGTGGAAGGCCATGTGGTGGCAGGCCATGTGGTAGCAGGCCATGTGGTGGCCTGAGGACCCACCACGTGTAAAATTTTTGCGATTACTGACAAAGAATCATGAGTTGAAGATCATAGGCTTGAAACAACACTCTGCACTCATCATTTTTTAACAATATTTTATTTCACCACTTTTTCTCTAAAATTTTCTCTAGATCACACCTCCCCAATGGGAAGGATTTTGTTCCACCTAAATCTCATTAGAAATTTTGTTACCATTTCCAGAATCAAAATACTTTGTTATCACATCGGAATTTCTACTGCAGTGGTCTCTCTTGTCTGATGTCACATTCTTCTCACTTAAAAAACCTTGTCTCGATCCAAGCCCTATGGGTTATGGTCCCACCATGCTTCTTCCTTAGTCTTGATTGCCACATATTCCCTCTAGAGGTCTTACACTTCAGCAACATATAGTTTGCATAGAAGTAGATATTACCACATATGCCCTCTAGGGTTCTTACACTTTGACAACACCCAAAAACATGTACTGATACATCTTCCCTTCAAGATGTCTTACACTTCAGTAATACCTAAACATTGCCACATCTACCCTCTAGGGGTCTTGCACTTCGGAAGATGTCACATCCATGATGATCAATTACCATTCTACTACATGATCACAATGTCTCAACATAGAATGATGATCTGAGATGCAACTAGTGAACTCAATTGTATACACAAATAGCTGACAGATCTCCAAGCTTATAGATGTGAGTATCCAAGTGTAACACTCACTCAAAAATATGATTAGGTGATATAATGGAGTAATCTAAATATAAATGCAAGGAAAATACTGAGTATGATAAACCTGTCCCTCATCCTATCCCATCAATCTAGACTCCATTTTCCCAATTTCAAAGCAATAAAAATATGTCAATATTTCCCTTCAACATACATTGAAAACCCAAAAAATTCTCTGAATAATTCTACATGCTTTCAACAATTATATCTATGAAAATGTAAATCTATCCAACTCACATGAGTTTACATTTTCCATATTAAAAGAGAATGGACCCATTTGTGGTTTGATTGCGAATAGATCAAAGGTTGATTCACTTTTAACTGATGGTTTACAAACTTATTTTACCTTATATACAAACTTTTTCTTACCATGTAGCAGATGGTTTGTTGGGTGAATTTTCTAGCATTCATCAACCCTGTGTCCACTCATAGGACAATGATTGCAATAATTCCTCATTTTTTCCTAGTTTCAAGGTGAGGAATTATTTTTACCATTTCTCACCTGAAAGCTACAAGTTTGGTTTTCCAACTCATCTGGAAAATACTTCTGCAAAAAGTTTTTCCTCTTCTAACAAAAGGCTACAGAATGATTAGTACCTCTCCAAAACATGAATGGAAAAGCATTCATCATCTTTGGTATATCAAACACATATTTTTTAAAAGAAAGAGTGGATCCTCATAAGATTTACCTTGTTTCTCATATTTATGATTATGATAAGGAATAGGAGGTGGAATTTCATTACCTCTTCTCTAAAATTTCTTACCATTCCCATTCTGCTATGCTAGTGGGGTATACACTTTTCTATTGGAAGCTCGTCTTCCTCCAGCGTTAGTGGATGTCTCTCCAATTTCCTTTCCCACACTAGAATAACCAAAACCTACATAATGAGGATGATCCTCGACCTGTATTGGGTTAGTCATACCTTGGCTATTCTTACCAAGGACGATTATGTTAAAACCCCTTTTATCTAATAATTTAGCTCCAATGCCTCTAGTGTATCTTTCAAAAAAACTAAAATAAATTTTACCTGAATCTGAATCTAAATGGGAAGAGGAAGTTGATGGTGACATACTTACAAAGCATTCATCATTCATTGTTTTTGCATTTATAGTTAAGGGTATATCCTTTTTCAGCTCACCATTTTGTAATTTATCCAAGATCTCATCCTTGGCTTGCAATTCTGATTTTAACTAAGCATTCTCCTCTTCTAGGGAACAAGACATGGATCTCATGAGAGATTTATCTTCCTGGATCTGGTGATTGTAAGCCTCAATTTCCTTGAGCTTAGCTTGTTTCAACATCCTGCCCATAATGCACCTGTACCTATTCAACCACACTGAACTAACTACACTGACTTGAAGCAATCACATTATTAATTAGATTCACTAAAATCAAATATCAAGAAAAACTAGCTCTGATACCAGCTTGATCCAAAAATTTAGCTAAAAATTTTAAATGTCTTTATACCCCTATAGGATTATTAAATTTTACTGATAAAATTACTCCTTTTAAGTAAATTAACTCAAAATAGTGTAAGAAGGAAAACACACTACACGTGAAGTTGATTATAGAGTTCAGCAATAGCCTACATCTTCGGGTTCTTATAAAACCATTCTACTAGTCAAAACTTATAAGTACAATATAGTTTCTTACAATAAAACATAATGGAACTTTAAACTTTCCTAAACAATACTCCAGTCCTTTGAATAACACCAATCACCAGTCTAGGACTTTCCTCCACCTTCCTCACATACCTGCAAGCTATGGTGTTATGGACCTATTGGGTAGTTTTCACTATCTCCCAATTTTACAATTTTCCTATTAAAATAGGTCTTACCTCTTACAATAGTTTTCTATAATTTAATAGGAATTACTCACATAAATTACCTTTAAAAACTATAAGGCTTTGTAATGCTCACACTATGCCTTTAAAAGTCTTTACAAAATCCTCATCAGGCTCCTTTAATTAGTTTGGAAGCTCTTGCATTCATTGTGTGTTTAGAGGAGAGGGGTTGGGTCCCTTTTATATTAGTAAGTTCCTCAAATTAATGTTTAAAGGCCTTATCAGGGAGCGACAAATGGACTATACCTTACAAGTTTGCATATGTATAGCAAGATTGATTTGACCTTGGTGAGCTATTTTATTATCTCGTTCGGGTGGTCAAATCCCCACCAAGTTGACCACATTGCTTACACTATGTTTAAGAAACATATCCACATTATTCAGGTGTATCTTCATATGGTTTAATATTTCATATATCTCATATTTCCTTGGGCATCGTTTTCATATATCACAGGATCGGTTTTATTTCCAACTTAGCCGAGATGATTTTACAACTGGATATATCAAATCAAACTTCCACATATCACTGGCATATAAATATATATATATACCCTAACCGTTTGGGCAGTTTGTTCAAAGCTACTGGCAAAGGATATGTGGAAAATTCAATAGCACATATACTACTAGGCCCTATGGGGCAGCGTATATTGCACAGCTCATAATGATCGAGTCGATCCAACAACTCTGTGGATCATTGGGAGGCCTATAAAAAGCAGCATACGTGGTTGAAGCCATGTTTTCAATGGTAGGTCAGTTTGTATATAAACTGCCACCCATCCTTTCTCACCAAACATGTGGGATAAAACCCACAGTAAATGTAAATGGCTTGGCCAAAATAATAGAGGGAAAGGTTGAACCCACGACCCTACCATAGAGAATGAAGCGGCCCAACCAACTCGGCTAGCGAGTTGGTTGGTGTGTGGTTGGAGTGATAAAGGTCTTAAGCACATAGTTCAGGACCTTCTCTACTATAAAAGGGACCTGACCCCTCTCCACTAAAAAAATATATATATACAAAGAGCTTCCAAGCTATACTAAAAAGGAGTCTAGGATAATTAAAAGTATTCTAAGCTATTTTGTAAATCCTTATAATTAAAAGGAATTTTTTTGAGATAAGTCCTATTATTTTTAATAGGAAAACTGTAATTGGGAGTTATTGGAAACTACCCAATTAGCCCATACTGCCACAGAGCATGCAAGCACACCAGGAAGGTGGAGGATGATACTGACTAGTCATCAGTGTTCTTCAAAGAATTGGAGTGCTATATAGGTAAGTTTGAAGTTCCATTAGGTTTTATTGTAAGAAACTAAAATTGTACTTACAATTTTTTACTAGTGGAACGATTCGATAAGAACCCAGAGATAGAGGCTATTTCTAAACTCCGTGTGTAGTGTGTTTACATTATTTCTTTATTTTGGTTTATTTTACTTAACAATGGAATAATATTATTGGCAATATTAACAAGCCTATAAGGGTTCAAAGGTCATTATAAGTTTGACTTGGATTTTTGGATCAAGTTGGTATCAAATCAGGTTGTTGGCCTACAAACTTTCTAATCTCTGAGAAATTTTTGTGTCAAAGTCGGTTGATTTGACCATGTGATTGCTTCATTTTGTGCAGTAGTTTCGTTTGATTAAAAAGGTATAGGTGCACCATGGGTAGAATGTTAAAATAGATGAAGCTCGATGAAATTCAATCTTATAATCACCAGATCTAGGAAGATAAGACTCTCCTAAGATTAATGTATTACTCCTTGGAAGAGGAGAATGCTTGTTTGAAATTAGAATTACAAACCAAGGATGAATTCTTGGCAAGGTTATAGTGTGGTGATCAGAATAAGGAAATTCCTTCAACGTCAGATGCAGAGACCATGACAGATGATTGCATTTTAATTTATTCACCACGTGAATCTTCTTCCTCCCATTTGGTTTAAGATTCAGGTAATGATGTCTTTGCTTCATTTGAAAAACATACTAGAGGCATTGGATCCAAATTATTAGATAAAATGGCACTTGATGGAAGAGGCCTAGGTAAAAATTGTCAAGGCATTGATAACCCAATACAGGTCAAGGATCGTCCTCATTTTACAGGTTTGGGTTTTCTTAGTGTGGGAATGGATATTGGAGATTACTCCAAGAACACTGATGGGAGACAATCTTCCGAAAGAAAAGTGAATACCACACTGGTCCTAGAAGAAGATTCTGAGTAAAAAAATTATGTTTCGTCATCATAGGCAGGATGTGCTAAGAGAACACAATGAAGAGGTAATGAAATTCCACATCTAGATTCTTACCATAATCATAAGCACAGTAAAACATCTGATCCACATTTTCATCTTAATAATTATCGATATGATTTTCATAAAATGTGGAGTGCCTTTCCATGTACTTTTTATGGATTACATAATCATTTTGTGGCCAGATGCTGGAAAATAAGGACATTAATGAAGGATTTGATGTCATTCATTAAGAACTAGGAAAATCAAAAAGACCAATCTCGTCGTGCAGAGGAGAGAATTGGAAGAAAGAGTTCCTCTTCCCAGAAGAAGAATATTAAGAGGAATTTTTGTGCTCATTGCTAGAGGAATGGGTATTTGGTGGATAATTATTGGAAACTTCATCCATCTCGCCATCAAAGTAATGGCAGGCCAAAGATGGAATACAAACCTATTGCAAAGGTAAAGGAAGTTCCTACTCCACCACTAGTTGATAATTTAACCCAGGATCAGGTAATACCTGAAAATTGAAAGTCCAATAAAATGGGTAAGCCAATAATTTTTCAATTATATATTTCATAACTCTGATTGTTGAATAGTATGCGATATATTTATTTGGAGTTCATATTTTGTGAGAAACGATGAGGGACAGGTTTACCATACTCAGTGGATTTTCTTACTTGGAAAATTTGATTAATACTCCAATTATATCTCCTAATCAGCTTTTGAGTGCCTGTTACAGCTTGGATATAGGATCTAACTCATATTCAAATCTTGGAGATTTGTCAGCCAATTATGTAGGTAGTTGAGATCACGGGTGTCAACTCGGATATTCATTCTGTGTAGAGGCATTGTGACCATACAATAGAATGATAGTTGATCATTGTTGTCATCTAACATCAGGTTGGATCTTCATTCTGTGAAGAGGCCCATTACGGACATGTAGTAGAGTGGTACCTTATATTCGTCATCAATAAGAGTCTTTATACCATGTAGATGTAGCAGTCATGCAGCGGTGTTGAAGTCACCATTATTGATCTCATGAGAAATCAGCTCAGATTGTCATTCTATGTAGAGGCATTGTGACCGTGCAGCAGAATGGCAATTGATCATCATGGATGTGACATCTTTCAAAGTGTAATATCCCTAGAGGGCAGATGTGGTGATGTTTTAGTATTGTTGAAGTGTAAGACCTCCTGAAAGGAAGGTGTAGCAATACATATTTCTGGGTGTTGTCGAAGTGTAATACCCCTAGAGGGAAGATGTGGACAATATCTAATTCCATGTCAGATTATATGTTATTGAATTGTAAGACCCCTAGAGGGTCAGATGTAGTAGTTATATTCCTTCTATGTTGCCTAAGAGTAATACCTTAGCAGGAAATGTTGGCAGTACAAGTCGTCAGGGATTGTTGAAAGTGTAAGACCCCTAGAGGGTAGATGTGGCAACCAAGACAAAGGAAGAAGCATGGTTGGCCCATAACCCACAGGGTCGAGGATCGAGACCAAGTTGTCAAAGTGAGAAGGATGCAACAATAGTAGACCAGAGAATCCATTACATTAGAACTTCTGATGTGGCATAGCAGAGTATTTAGATCATGAACAGGGTGACAAAAGTTCTAGATGAGATTTTTTGGTGACAACAAAATCCTTTCCCATTAGGGTAGGTGTGATCCGGAGAATAGCACAGAGGATATATATTTCCTAAATATCCCAAGATTCGCACAATACTGAAGATCACTCCAAGAGCTTTCCATTGACTATTTGAATGTCTAAAACAGAGTTTGTATGTGGAAACGGTGGCTCGTCAAAGTTGAATTCAACCTTAGATGGGACCAGGTCAACTAGAAAATTACGATGAGTTGCGTATAAAGCAAAAATGGGCTTTAGATCCTCTGGTCTTCGACGGTTGTTGTAAAAGTCTGATCTACATGGAATCTATAGCTGGTGGGATTCACTTTTGTATCGAGAAGGGGACCCTTCCACTGTGAGGACTATTTTATCATCGCTGACATGGTGGGTCCTCAAGCCACCACATGGCTTGCCACCAAAATTTTGAATTCACTCGATATGTCCTATTGAGGAGCAATAAGTGGAATATACCTTATAATTTTGCATTTGCATGATCAGGATTTATTTGAGATCAACTAGGGTGAGCTATTGTATTAGCTCAGTAGGGTGATCAAATCCCCACCGAGTTGATCACATGTTGCTATGCCACTAATGTTCAAGCCACATATCCACATTATTTTGGTGTATCTTCATATGGTTCAAGATTTCATATATCCCTTATTGCCTTGGTAGTGTTTCCATATAGCTCGGTATTGGTTTTATTTCCAATTCGACTGAGATGATTATACAACTGGGCATATCAACTCAAACTTCCACATTACTCGACTGGTGCATATATATATATATGGTGAGATATTTATATATCTCATGGTAGTTTGTATATATGATTGACCCATACGGTCAGTTTTTTCAAATATACCAATGCACCATACCACTGGACATCATGCTCAAACAACACATATACAGCTCGGCCCTAAGGAGTGCAGCGCATATACCATAGCTCGACAGCTAACCTGGATGATTCACATGCCAGCTCACTCACATGGATCATTGGGTGGCCGAACAAAAGGAGGAATAGGTGTGACCTAAGCCACACATTACAATGGGCAGGTCAGTGGGCCCTATTTAGACCGCAAATCTCATCCTTTCAACACCAAAGATGTGGGAATAAATCCCACTTAGAAAATGAAAAGTGGTCCATGGCCAAAATTGTAACGGGCAAGAGTTTCGATCTCACGAACCTTGGCGAAGAATGTGGAGCGGCCCAACTAACTCGGCCAGCAAGTTGGTTAGGTGTATGGATGGAGTGCAATAAGGGTTTTAAGCATGATACTTCAGGTCCACCTAAGGCTCTACTATAAAAGGCATTCCCACACCACTCTCCACTAAAACATAATATATGAATGCATTGAGCTTCTAAGCCAATACCAAAAAGGTAGTTCGAGGAGAATTAAAAAATCTTCAAAGCTATTTTGTAAAGCCTTATAATTAAAAGGTATTTTTGTGAGAGTAAGTCCTATTTTTATATATAGGAAAATATTTTGTGGGAGATAAGTCCTATTATTTTTAATAGGAAAACTGTAATCGGGAGTTATTGGAAAGTACCCAATTTGCCCATAGCTCCACAGAGCTTGTACAGGTACACCAGGAAGGTGGAGGATGATTTTGACTGGTCATTAGTGTTCTTCGAAGAACTAGAGTACTATATAGGAAAGTTTGAAGTTCCCTTAGGTTTTATTGTAAGAAACTAAAATTTTACTTACAAGTTTTGACTACTGGAAAAATTTGATAAGAACCCGGAGCCGTAGGATATTGCCGAACTTCGTAATCAATTTGTGTGCAGTGTGTTTACATTCTTGCTTTATTTTGGGTTATTTTACTTAATAACGGAATAATATTATCAACAATATTAACAAGCCTATAGGGATCCAAAGTTTCTTGTATTTTCAGATCACCAATGTAGTAAATGTGATAACTCGCCCCATTAGTCGATACATATCTCAATGTGTAACTATCCTAGTGACTCGATGAGAAACTCGCTCCATAGCTTGGTAAATATCTCAATCCATAGCTCTGTCAATAGCTCAATGAACTTACTTGTTGATAAGCGGTGGCAGGCCATGTGGTGGCCTGAGGACCCACCATGTGGAAAACAATTTGTGATTGTTGATGAAGAATCGTGAGTTGAATACCAGAGGCCTAAAACAAAACTACGCACTCATCATTTTTGAACGATCTTTTATTTTTCCATTTTTTTCTTTGAAATGTCCTTTGGATCAGTGAAGGAGAATGAGGAGGTGATGTATACCTATTTGATGGATGAGAAGTAGCCTACTACAGTTGACATATTTGAACTTAGAGTTCCTAATATAGAGAGGCTAAGTCTTGAGTGTCAGTGGAAGATACTTACCACATGTGAGAATAAAGAGGAGTGAAGTGGTTGGTGGGAGTAGGAAGAGATACGGTAACATTAGAACTAGGTAGAAGGGCGGAAGTAGGGGTTGAGTGACGATGGGCATAGAAGCAAGGATGGATGTAGGAACATTAAGCTCAACAATACTGGTGGCCTCCTCACGAGTAGTGAATAAAATCAAATCTAGATTTTGGGGATGTTCAGCAAGATGGTCATTGAGCTCTTGAAGATGGGCTTCAGTAAATGGTCTATAAGATTAAGCCATGACTAAAAAAATGACAAAGCACCTAGAAGAAAGGTTGGGTTTGCTAAATCATTTAACAAAAATTGAATTATGTTAAACCCTAATTGCAGAGTAATAAATGATAAAGCACATGTTTGACATACGTTATAAGGTAATGAAAATTAAAACCCTAGGTGCAAGAGACATAATAGAATGCTTATCAAATTTTTCAATAAATCTTGATGTCCTCTAGACTAGAAAATTGATAAATAGGAGGAAGAAATTATCGCTACCACACACAGAAGATCCTGGAGCTGTCAAACAAGCCTGGAATATGGTGTTTGGACTGGGTCATGGGTTTTTGGGCATTAGAGACCACTGGTAGGAACCTATGGCTATACAAGACCTCAGAAACTATTTTTTTTTGTGTCACAAGATGATCACTAACCTTTTTTTAATCACCAGTGTATTGTTGGATGATCACAGAGTTCAATTGTAACCTACAAACTAAATGATATCCTACAAAACTCTAAACTACATCAAATCCTAAAAAATAAAGATATAAATGGGGAGTCATACTGACCCTGGTGGTCACTCGAAAGAGTGAATTTATGACCGAGCGTTGCACTACATCTCAAAATCCATGTAGTTCTTGTGTGTGTGTGTGTAAAAATTGTTCCCTATTAAGCTCTTGTGCAAGATGCACTTGATAGCGATCGATAGCTAGATTTAGCAATCTAAATAGATTTGTGGATGGAAAAATGAACTTCCCCTCCTATTTTTGTATGCAAAAAAATGCATTCCCTTGTCCCTTGAGTGAGTGTTAGATGGATGTCTTAATTCTCTTATAATGGCTTTGAATACAACCTTAGGTTGTGATAGTAGATGCTTAGAGCTTGGTTATTTATCATGGTCACATAAATTTATATTTATATGATTACTTTGGTTGTATTTTGGAATTGAAAACTAAAATTCTGACCCATAAGAAAATAAGATTCTGAAAAGATAAAAGAGGACCAAAAGAGGCAAGTAAGATATAAATAGCTTGGGGGTACCCTAAAGGGATGAGGGATCTTAGGCACTGGCATCCTAGTTGGGTTTTGGTGTCTAGAGGCAATAAAGATAAAGAAATGAAGATCAAACTAAGTTGTGGGGTGTGTAAGACCAAAGAGGAAATAAGAAAGACATAAAAGAGGCCAAATATTGATGTCAATTACTAGTTTTCTCGCTTTTGAATCATATGAATAGTAGTATGTGATTAGGACCTAGAAATGTACCCAAGTGTGTGATTTTGTGTCTACAACAATCAAAAATGCAAGGGAATGACCTTTGTTCTCATGTTTACATGTATATAATCCTTTGTCATTTATATAGATTAGCAATAGTAAGGTTTGGGTAAGAAGATGATCTATCTAAGGACCCCATAATATCTCCATTTGTTCAATAGAATAATAAGAGGTAACTTGAAAATTTTGAAGCTAAAAGAGTGCATCACATCAATATCTTTATAAAACTCAACAAAATTTAGGGTACGAGTCTAGGTGAAAATATGAAAAATCATCTACACATTCATTTACTTTCCATTGAGAAAGAAAATCAATACTTTCATCAAGATTTATGCTAAGAAAATTAGTTGCATTCTCACCTTAGTGTAGGAGTAAAAAGGTTTATTCAAGTGACACATACTTCATAAACAATCAAATCTACATCAACATTAATAGAAATGCTTTTCATATATCCTTTTGCGTTGTTTCCAAGACACCATTGAAATAAGTTCGTATATGGCTAAGACACCATTGAAATAATTTTGTGCATTGAAAAAAAGGAATTTGGTGAAAGTAGCAAGAGGGGGATAGTAAATGAGAGTGTACTATTAAATTATCATTATTAGTTTCAAGAAGAGTAAAATACAAGCCTCGTGAGAACTTCCCCTTTAGAAGAAAATAAGAAAGACTCAGCTATGAATAGGAAAATAGAATATTGGACCTATGATCATGAATACTCCCACACTAATAGTGATTTCATTCAATCTAGTGAGTGCACACTAATCTCATGATTTTTATGACTCTCTACTTGTATACTCCTAACTAATAGTGATTTCACTCAATTCAACCTAAATAGAGTCTTACACACAACTATATAAGATGTCAGATGTATCATATAAGGAGACTTTTACACACATATAAAACCTTTAGTTTCTTTTTTCCTCTCTACTAAAGGATTAAAAATCATTCTCATCTTAAAAAATCCCTTTCTACATGGGAACACAAAAACTTATCATAATACATTTCTAAGACTAAGCCTTATGGTAGAACAAAGATTCATAACATGGTTTTATCAAAAAATTAGAGTCTTGTAGTATTCTAAATTAATGTATACATGTTTCAAACCTTCCTAAACATCGTCCACACATTGGCTCAAGGAAAGAGGTAGTTTACCCTATTTGATTCATATGAACTTAATTATGATGATGTGATAAGATTTAGGAATTAGTTGGTCTCAATAACATCATGAACAGTAAATCAAATGTGACTGTATGATGTGTTTTTGGGTTTTATAAACCCTAACTACATAATTATTTTAAGTAAATCAAATTTGATTTGCAAAATATTACAGAAGTAACCATGCTCATGGAGTAAAGTTGAGATGGAGAGGAAAACATAAGACAAGGAGATAGAAGAATTGCATTTTCTTGCTTTTAGTAAGACAATGTGAGGTATTAACCAAGAAAATTTAACCCTTTTTAATGGATAAGCCATTCCAATTTATAGATCTCACAATGAGACTCGTCATCTACACCCCACATGACCTTTCAAAATTCCTATCACTTGTGACTATTCACATTCCACTAGGAGTGAAAAATAAGCCATTTTTTATTAATGGAAAGGGAACTTTTACAATAAAAATATTAGATATTTTAACTTAAATGAATAGGATTAAATAGTCATAAATTACATTTAAAATGGAGAATTAGAAATTTGAGAGAGAAACGAAGAGATATAATGTAGAAATAATGAAGAGGGATAAGATAAGCTCCAAACTTGAATGAAGAAGTATGAAGAATATTTGATCATGAAGAAGATACGTGTGATGAACCAGTAAAAGTCTCCAATGCAATGATGAAATCCTTATCATTGACCTCTAAACACAATGATAAGACTCCTAGAATGATGAATTTTTGTAGCCCTATAAGGTATATTAAGATAAGAAGTGAGAAGCACTTGATGAATGGACCACTAATATCAATGAATAATTCCCTCTTTTACTTGAACCAGTCCTTCCAATCCATGAAACATTACCATGCCTTTATGACCCTCTTGCACTTGATGAGAAAATGAAATAATTTCCTGCACAATATAGCCATGATAATCCTTCCATCTGGGAAACACAGTAATTAATGAAATGTGAGATGAAAAACTTTTTGACCCTAAGATGAGTGAAGGTAAGAGATTGAATGAATAATGCTTCCATATTTTAATCAGCCCATTTGATGAGATAAGAAACATGCTGAGACCAAAATGCACATTAAGACCAAAATTGGGAACTGAGAGGGCTTCCCTTCCACCTGAGTCATAATTCAACTGCCAATCCTCTATAAGCATGAATTTATCCTTACCATTACTATGAGGAAAACTCCAAAGATATGGTCACCGCATAGTGATAGGTGGAGATTTAGAAATATTGAGAAGTACCTCTTGTAATAGGTAGTATCATAAATATATTGTTGTTTACTAGGGATGATGATCTCATGAAGATGGGGCCAAATTTTGTGAGTTGAAAACAACTTCCTATCACCTCGGGTTGTGTTTTTGAGTCAAAACTTGTCCTTCATAGGGGGAGAACATTTTTGTGTCCCATATGTCCCCTTTATATTGGGACAAAGTTAAAAGGGGACATTAGACCTCAAAAAGAATGCCATGGGTCTATTCATCATGAATAAGTGGTAAAAATGAGTTATCATCAGTTGAAACCATGTTTTTAACACCTCAAGTGATGACTTAAGTGATGTAAACCACTCCTCCATAGGGATAAAACTTCAATGTTCCCCATTTCCCCTTCCATGTTGTAAAAAAGAGTAAAAGGGACATTAAGCCTCCAAAACCCGGGCCAAGCTTCTTGGAATGTTGATGTCAGCATTCTCAACATGAAAATAAACTAAGGATTGAATTCAAAGGTCCAAGAGAAATGCATGGAGTTAGGAGGGACAAACTCATATTATTTTGACTCCAAAATACCCATTGAATCTGTAGACATATAAAATGTTGACATGATTAATTACGATTAATCTATCCCGCAACATCATCTAAATCCATATAATAATTAATCTCAAGATTAATTATTATTATTAATCCATTTTATCATATTTCCCATTTTAATCATTTATCAAATATTCCAACATGTCATCATTAATCATTTTAATTCATCCAATATCCCATTTTTATCATTAATCCATTATTATATCATATTATCCTATTTTAATTCTTTATTAACATATCCTAGGAATTTAGTATTCCTACATCTCACCTACCACCTACCCTACACATCCCTACACCTAGCCTTTCCATGTAACCTCACCCCTAAACATAATTTATTAACCTAATCTAATGTTAATCCTAATCACATCCTTACCTATAAATCTAGAGGCTTTTAAATCTATAAGCCTCTCTAACCTTCTTCTTCCATTGAATTTTAATTCAATGGAAGCTTCTTCCCTCCATGAATTTTGAATTCAAATTCTAGAATTCTCCATTCTAGAGAATTCTAATCCTCACATGCATCCTCTACCCTTGATCCCAATCCAACATGGCTTCATCCTATCCATTGAATCCTCCACCCACAAACTATAAAATCGAACTCTCCTCCTCCATGAGAGATATCTTAGAACAACTAATAAATCTATAAACAATATTTTCCATTTTTTTATCTTCAATCATCCAATCAATCTGTCCACT
Organism: Taxus chinensis; assembly: GCA_019776745.2. NCBI lineage: Eukaryota > Viridiplantae > Streptophyta > Pinopsida > Cupressales > Taxaceae > Taxus > Taxus chinensis. The sequence goes on from CM034151.1 coordinate 96,630,423, forward strand.
CTACCAATCCATATTTAATCTACTCCAATCAATTCATCCTCTTCATCAAGAAAATCCAAGAAAGATCAAGGGGAGGTGTTTCTCGTGTTTCTCCACCAACATATGAAGAAACAATATATGATCCAATATCAAATCCAACACATCAAAGGAGGATTTTTCAATCTTGTAGGTAAGTGAAAGTATAATCTCTCTCCTCTTTTCAATCCATTCCTCTATATGAGGTAGTGTTTAATAGATTAGATTTAGGTATCAATTATTTTGTGTTGGTTTCTAACTTTCAACTAATATTTTTACCATATACATTTTGGCACCCACCATGGAAATTACCCCCAAAAAATTTGATTGCTTTTAGTAGAATTTCATATTATAAAAAAACTGTCCAAAATATTGAAATTTTTTGTTGAGATTTACACCTTGAAATTTCAAATTTTTGTGAGTCTTCCATTTCAGCACTTTTGACCTAAAATAACATTTTTGTAAACCCCATGGTATTTTTTTAAATACTTCAGTTGTTTTTTTCAACCTTTAAAAACCCCAAAATTGTCATTTTTGAGAACGTGGCGCATTTACAAACAAAGTAGCGCATCAGCAGACAAAGTAATGCATCAGCAGACAAATTAGCTCATATGTTCTAAAGTCACTCATATGTTCTAAAGTAACTAATATGTTCTAAAGTATCACATATGTTAATATAATAAAATTTTTGTTCTTGATTTGGTGCATTTGACCTGAAATAGTGCCTTTATCCTGTCAAGTAGTGCTTTTGTTCTGAAATAGTTTTGTGTTGATACTAACCAATCTAATCACACTTTATAGTGTTTTAGTGACTTTTTGCAGGTATAACATTCTATTTTTGCAATTTTATTATAGAAACAAGGGAATATTTTGTCCATTTTGAAATTTATATAACCTTTTTGTGGTTGTAGGATTTAAAAAAACTACTAACCCTTTCATTTTGTAGCTCATTTTGTCCAAGATATTGGGGTGAAAAATCAAACTACTAACCCTTGTTTTGTAGGACCTCCTCTTGAAGACCCAATCATCAAACTATTAATCTTTATCATTTCATTTTTATCTATTTTTTGTGTTTCTTGATGATCCTGAAGCCAGAACCATGTATGCTCTCATCTTACATCATAGGATGGTCTTGAGCATCAAAAGAGGCTAGCCTTACCATTTTTATTTTGTAGGGGAAACATGACATGGAAGTGATATCCACACACTTTTCGTAGTCTTGGGGGTCTCATGATCACAGGCTTCATCTCTATGCATGTAGACACACCCTATGTTCTGCCATGGTATATAAATTCAAGGACAATTGTCATTATTGGCTAATTACTTGCTTGTTTTAAGAGTGGCATGAAGTGAGGGGATTTCATGTCCCAAAACCCAAGCCTTAGACAACATCCTTGTAACATGGACTTGGGCCCCACATACCACAAGGTATATTGAGTATGCCCCTAGTGATCTCATGTATCCTAGAATATGCAACCATTAGGCCACATATTAAGCTATAGTACAAGGCAGTTGTACTCCCTAAAATCACTCACTATCCGACCCCACATGAACGCATAGGTGGAGAGCCAGTTTATGGCACCACCGTTAGTGTGTGGTATTGAAAGTGGGTTATATCTTAATTAAAATCCCACTAGACTAGCTAGGGTGTGTGTTCTATTTTTTTGTGTGCTTTTGAATACCCTTAACCATCTTATCACATTAAAATTTTAATTAATCCAACATCATCATAATTAATTATCCTTAATCACATGATCCCTATCCTAATCCTATCACCATCTCTAATCCACAATCTTAATCAAAAAATAATCTCCCACACATCTTACCTAACCATGGCCTTTTGTATCCTTGTTTATTTCCACTCAGAAGCCTTGGCTCCCTGGAACTTCGATCAGATAGATCTGAACGCTCACTCAAAGCACGTGAAGCCTACCAGGTCCCTCCTTTGTGAAATCTTATCAAGATGTTAGCATGTGTGTTCTATTAACCATTATCAAAGCATACATTCCAGTATAAAGATCGGATCCATGAGCTCGAAAATGAAACATATAGATCATATAAGAACCAATATCAGACTCACCATACAAATACCATGATTAGATACATCCAGTACCACAATCCATCCACAATACTCCATTAATAACCAGTAAGATTACATATCAAAAGTTGAATACATCATAATGGATTCATGGAGTCATGTGTGCAGGTACATCCAAGAAGCATAACTCTTATACAACTCGAATTATCAAAAAAATGTAGTACATCAATTATATATAGGGGTGGGGACTTTCCTTTCACCGCCCATGTATCTCAAAATAGATTTCATACACAAAATATCTATGCATACATACAAACACAACTAGGACGTATGCATGTTATCCTAATAATAGATTAAACCTATAGGTAACCTTTGTTCTAATCTTATTATTAGCTCGAGCTTTGCATGACCCTTGATCTTTACCACGTATGGGCTTTATCTAAAAATAGACTCTTCTCAGTCATCCAACCATCCTTGTGTGTCACAAACTTCATGTCTATACTTATCTTGAAACTTGGAAAAAATGGATAAGTCATTTTCCTTCCTATAGTGATATGCGCATGCAACCTATTTCCTTGTTTCGCACACTAACTTTGTCATCTAGTGTACTCATACTGCTTACTCATCTGTGTGTTTCCTCTATTATCTATCTACGCGTGTGTCTCTATAAGGATTAACACTTAGTCATTTTTAGGCATCCAATATTACCCCACACTCTATATGTTTTTTGTCCTCATAAACATTCTATTCTTCCACACAAATAATGGTAAAGAAATATTCAAGAATCAAAGAACAAAGAATATTTCAGCGGCTTACGCCAAATAATGAAGTAATCAAGTCTTTATTGAGAAAAAAGGAGGGGGAATTCCTGATTTTCCAATTTTTCCAATTCCCTCCATTCCTCTAACTCTATACTGGCCTAAATAGGTGCATCACCAACGATGTCAAGGAACTTTGTAGGAGTTAAGTCTTCACCCCTTGCCTTCATCTTTTCAACCATAGTCTCTAGCTATTTTCCTGCATCACTCAGCCCATCCATCCTATGCGTGACCTGGGGGAAGATCTCATTCAACTTACTCTTAATATAGGCCCTTAATACATCAATTACCTCTCTCTTTTTCTCAACTTTGACCAAAATTCTCTCACATTTCTCTCTGTTTCCTTTGTTTTTGGCCTACAACTCCTTTACATCAGCTTCATCCTGTTCCATAATCAACCCTACCACATGGTCTTTATCTTCATAATTGTCATAGACCACCTCTATGATATGGGAGGATTCCTTTACTACTTCGACCAACTCACCATACTATGTAATGAAAGATTTAACTTGTTCCTTATCTTGTTGATTCAGTCACACCAATACATCTTCTGCAGACTCCAAGGAAAGAGTTGGTTATTGAGTTATGATCATGTGCGTTATGTCTTCCAAATAATGGGAAGTTGGCTTATACTTAGTTCCATCTTGAAGGGCCAAATCTAGGCATGTGAGTAAAATTTCATCTACAATGCATTTCACCTTCTTGTATGCGGCTTACATCCTTCCCTTCTCCTCCCTCACATCTTTCTTTAGTTGCACTATGTTATTATTTTATCTCCTTATCTCTCACCCTTATCTCTTTATTTTTATCCTCCAAATTCTTCTGCATATGCTTTATTTTGTTCTTTTTATACCAAAATTTGGGCACCAACCTCCACCGATAGTTTATTTATCATCTTACATGCCCATTCATTAGATAACTATTACAAATATACTATCAGATATGTTACTCCTAGGGTGGACTTGTCCCGAGTTTCAATCAATGAATGGGCATTGACCTCGAACTCAGGATCTTCTATATGTGATTTGAATGCCTGGGATAGCATCTTTCTTGTGCGTGGTAGCGCCTCTCCCTTTCTAAAAAATTACCAACAAAATAGTTGTTCCATGGGTATCATGCTCTAATACCTAGAATGCAAAAATTTATTAGGTTCATCATTATATTGCATCATGGGACCCTTTGGAATGTGTGTCACAATTCTATTCTTCCCCCGGATCCCATTAGGAAATCCCACTGCAACAGACATCTCCACGCCTCGTGACTATGTTCTTTCTTCACTTTCCTCTCCCTCATCGTGTGCCACTTCACACTCAACTAGGTGCTCTATAATTTCTACATCCTCTTTTTCAATTTAGTGCTCTACTTTGGAATCAGTATCGTGCCCAATTCCATACTCTGCAGTCAGCTCTATCCTTTCATTTATGGTCCGAATGACATGCATTGTGATTCCTCCTACATCCACATCCATAGCAGGGATATCCTCATATTAGACATTGTGGCCTTTTGCATCTAACTCATCAACAGTATAAACATGTGGGCTTAGATTTCCCACCACCTATTCTTTATTCTTAGTTTCTTCTTCCTGCTGACTCTCTATCTCCTCAGAATTTGAGCTAAACACTACCCTTTGTTTCTACTTCTCTAGATACTTACCCCTTACTAGTTTCCTTCTAGTGTTGGTACTTGGCTTCGACTCCATACGCACTTGTGTCTTCCTTACAGGTATGTCAATGACAAGAGTTTTATCCTTACTTCCTTATTCACTCTCGCTAACGAGGGAAGTCACCTCTCTTGCTCACTTCTTCTATTCCACCTTCTTCCTTTTCGTGGGCTCCTCGGGGATGGTCACATCATCCTCCACAAACTTCCCATATTCAACCCACGGCCTCAAACATATGTATATCTTTGTTGTTGTCACCATGGCTATTAGCAATGTAACAGGTTTAAGCATATGAATGCTTTATGAACGTATTGCTCCTCATAAGCACTCTTATTAGGTAGAAAATCATCTAAAGCATCGTATTATGATCCTTTTCTACATCAATCCTTAACTTCCACGCTTCCTTAAACCTATTTACAACACTCTGAAAGTACTGCGCTGTGAAGGTAAATGGTATTTTTCACCACAGGCTCTTGGTACCATCCTTCAAAGTGAAGTTCCCAATGTAAAATTGTTGATAAACTATGAACTCACCCACTCCATCCACCAATGTAGGAAACCCACTTAGAATGTGACATTCTACACTGAACGCATCACGCATCCGCTTATACCATTTTTCCTCCCATGCCCTATTAGCTGGGGTGACTATGTCACAAGTATACTTTACAAACATATTTGCAAGGGAGGGGTTTTCTGTGTGGTATTCCCATATCTTATCATTTGGCCCATCTAGTACCCCAGTCTCTGAGAATAATATCAGCAGTAGAATATTCCCAAACCTAATTTTCTCTCCATCGTGCCCTACATCAATAATCTCTTATGCTATTAATGAGGTAATTATGTATATCGTATCCTCCGATATCTTCTTACAAACATGTAGCCAACGCTTGTTCACTTGGGTCCACCTCGTTTGCTCATTCAACTTGGTAAACAAACATGTGGAAACCCTCATGACAGGATCATCAAGTTTGGTAATATCCATTGCATGTCCTCACTTTTTGTACTCAAACTATACAGTGGTATTCTTCACCTCCTCGTTATCTACTACGTCATCCCCAAGTTCAACCCATGTACCAATAATATAGGTGTAATTCTCAACCAACTATGCAGTGAGGCACATTATCCTTCTTGTGAAATAGAAGAAGTCCTCATGGAGGTGTGACATCATCCCGTGATACAATTTCTCAAGCTTCCTAAGGAATGGAAGCTTGTATAACTACAGCAACCCTGCTTTCTCCAATAGAATTTTCCCCTTGTCATCATACATAGGCTTGTCATTCATGTTTCTCTCCCTTGCGGGTTGAATAACCTCTGTTGCCATTTCATGTGTAGCCACATCCATGTAATGATTATAATCACTCATAACCATTTTTCTTACATGGGATACCCACTCCTTTCCCATCAACACTCCATTGGGGTACTACATTTCCGCATACCATTCCTCCTAGATATCCACAATGAGTGTTGGCTTCTCCTGGCCCTTGCCCTTTCCTCTCTTCTTTGGTGATGTAGTTGTTACTTTATTTGGTGTCATCTTCTTCATGTAAACTCAAACCCTTACCTTGTGCCTTATTATTCCCTTGGTGTTTTGAGGATCTCACCACAAACCATCTGTGCAGTCACTCTACACTTTTGGTTTTCTTTCTTCACTTTGTGCCCTATCTTTTGAAACCCTAACAAAAAAAATTGCAAGCTTCTTCAAAGACACTCCACGTTGTCTCAACCTACAAAATTTCCTCCAATAAACTCACTCTTCACCCGGCCGTGTCTATTTTACACCCTGGTTATAAGTTATCTAACCCGGCACTCGATTTCTCAATAAATCACACAAAATCACTCTAGGTAGCCCAAGAAAACACACAAATAATGTAAGATAAAAATGAATTTACCCCAATTCCCTTTTTTATAGGTTTTAAAATTTGTATCACATTAATTTTTTTCCAACTACCACATTAAAACTTATTTTAATTACTCACCAACAAACACTGTACAATCGCTTTAAATCCACCTTTTCTTCTTTTCCACACATTTTTCGTAGTTTCCTCTCACGTGCTATAGTTGTAACCTTCAAACATGCTCACTACTTCCCCAGTCACAGACCTCCTTATGCATGCTTTCCTGCAATAAAGTACATAACCCACTGCGCCTCTTACTTAACTAGTCCACCATGTCGTTTCCTACATTTTGTTACACTGCGTAACCCTTTTTTTATGTGTGGTCTTTATCCTGAGTAATTTTCTTCAAAATATTATTATCACCATCCTTCTCATCATCTATAGAACCTTTTGAAGCAATCCACATCAACGTGTATATCATTATTTATTTTAAATCCACTTTGAGCACCATAAATTTTTCTCCTTTACGTGCACTTGTACCATATCCACCCCACACTAAAAGTATGTGTGGTCCTCTGCGCATGAACTCAAAATATAGTATTAAGCTTCTGGTGTGTAAGCACACTTATTACAACAAAACACTAAACTAAATTAACAAAGCATGACAATGATGAAAGGAAACACATAAAAGGGAAATTAATCTAAGTGGAAATAGTCTTATTCTAAACCCCCAAGAAGCCTTATTGATATGGGCTTTCATCTACTCCATTGGAAGTACCAGGATTTATTTATATAGCACACACAACTAGCAAGTGCCCGATTCATGTATATTTACTACTACAAAAGGTCCCAACCAATGTAATGTCACTTCTTGTTGCGGGTGGTATGCAAAACTTTGAATCTACAAAGAACACTTTACCACCTCCAAATGTTTTTTTTTCCTTTGGTGACTTATCGTTGGACATTGTGTGTTCGGGCTCCATGCGAAAATTATTGTGCCTCTCATTACTTTACATCAGTTTTATAGTGCTCTTCAACATCGTGTTTATCAGCTAGTCCTCCTACATAGGAAATACGCAAGGATGAAAACATGAATTCAATAGGAAATACAGCCTCTGTACCAAACACCGACTAAAAAGGTGTGGCCTTATTCAACCTTTTATATGTTTTCCTATATTCCCAAAGTACAGTAGATACTTTATCATCCCATTTTTTCCTTCCAAAATCACATATTTTTGTCAATTTTTGTCCCATAATCTTGTTAAAAACTTCAGTAGTACCATTATCATGTGGGTGATAGGTTTTTCCTTATGTGTGTCACCATAAAATATGCCAATAAAATCTTGATTATCTCATTTAAGAAACAAGTTCCTCTATCACTAGTTAAACTTAAAGGACATCCATAATAGTTAATATTTTCCCATAAGAATCTTGATGTTGTAGTTGTTGTGCAATCCTTTATAGGTGTTTCTTCTTCCCACCTTGTCAAAAAAATTGTACAAGTTATAATATAGAGTGCTCCAATCCTAAGCGTAGGTGGGGAAATAGGATCTACAAAGTCAATAGCCCATTTCTCAAAAGGTTAAACACTTGCAATAGGCCTCAAAGGCATTTCATCTTTAGTTCCAGGATTCCCAAGGCACTGAAAAATGGTCACACACCTTGACATACTCTTTAATATACTTGTACAGATTTTTCCACCATAATCTAGCCATCATAATCTTGTGCGCAGTGGCATCCCCAACATAATTAGCTCCTACAATTCCACCATGATCTTCTTCCATAGTGGCCTCTCTCTCATGCTCTAGGACACACCGACGTAAAAATTCATCATGGCCTAGCTTATATAAATATCCACTTATATCAAAGGTAAGGTGTCATGGTGTATTACATTTATTGGTCTATATGTTTTATTCCTCAGTGCTTGTCTCCGTGCGTAAGAATACTACAATATCCTCTAAATTTGTGGGCGCATGGTTTAATCTAAAAAACTATACATTATGCATTGTGTCCTCAATGCTCTACACATCCTCACCAGAATTGATCCTTGATAAATGGTCAAGCCCTAAATTAGTTTATAGTTTAACAACTATAAACTCAAACTACTAAAATAGTAGTATCCACCTGTAAATATGCCCTTACAAAACAAGATTGTTAACCAAATAATTAAGTGTCATATGATCTCTAAAGAAGATAAATGGTGTTTCCAATAAGTATTGTCTACATTTTTTTAGCATGTAGATCATGTAAAAATCCTTGGGCTTAGTAGTTGTATAATTCTACTCCATTGGTGTGAACTTCTGGCTTGCAAAACAAATGGTGTGTTCCACTATTCCTCCTTCTAGTTGCACAAACATTACGCCAATTTCCATACTAGATACATCAACATGAACATGAAAGGTATTTTCCCATGAAGGAAATCACAAAATAGGTACAGTATTAAGCCTTTCCTTCTATGTTTCAAATGTCTATTGTTGTGCATCACCCCAATAGAATTTCCCTTTTGCTTTCAACAATTCTTCCAAGGGCACGAAAATATTTTCATAACCTTTAATGAATTTCCTGTAATACCATGTATGTCCCAGAAATATGAATGCTTCACTTTGATTATTAGGTTCTTCCAAACCCAAGATCACATCTATCTTAGTTAGATCTACCAACAATCCTTTTTTACAAATAATATGCCCCAACAAAGTGCCAAAATATGTTGCAAAGATGCACTTATTAATATTAAGAGAGATTCTAAACTTCCTACACCTCTCAAGCATGAGCCTTAAATTGTCACAATGGTCCTTAACCAAGTCGTAAACTGTCCATTCATCCATATATACCTGTAAGAACTTATGAATGAAATCTTAAAAACCCTTCACAATAATATGTGAAAACACCACAGCCACATTCTTCAGTCCAAAGGGCATCACTGTATATGCAAAACTTCCCCACTCAATGGTGAAAATTTTCTTTTCTTGATCTTCCTTCACAATGTGCACTTGATGATAACATGAAAAACCTATCTGTAAATGAGTATATCTCATTCTCTACAATTCCCTTAAGGATCTCCTCTGTGAATGAGGTGGGAAAAGTATCAATAACACATGTAGCATTAAGTTCCCTATAATCCACACAAATCCTTATCCTCCCATCCTTCTTAATGTTTATTACCATTGGGATAACCCATTCAGATTCCTCAATGGGGTCACTTATACCAAACTTGAGCATTTTATCAATTTCCTCCTTTACCTTGACATGAAAATTAGGATTCATCCTGTAAAGCCTCTTCCTAATCAGGCATGCACCTTATTTAAGTTTGATTCTCATCTCACCTAAATAAGGGTGTACTCCTTTTAAATCATGATAGCCCCACATAAACAAGTCATAAAAGTCATGTAGGAGTTCAATAATATTTGCCACTTTCTGCTTCGACCAGTAATCACCAATAATGGCCTCCTTATGCTCTGTATCTGTTCCAATGTTAACCTTATTTGTTTTCATAGGCTTGTGATATGCATGTGCCTTTTCATCTAATTTTTTCATCACCTCACATGTACCTTCAGTGTGGTTAACATCTAGGTTATTATCCTCATCATCATCATCATTTATCATACATACTATTTTACCATTTTCTATTTCTTCCTAGGTGTGGACCATATTTTCTTCCTCTGTCTCTTGAAGTTCAAGGAGTGCTTCTAGATCAAGATATCCAAACATATCTAACAGAATTTCCTCAACTTTTACATTATCCCCCAAAGTAAGGTGTTTCATAATCTACAGTTCTTCATTGACCGAAGGCTTAGTAGAAAAATAGTCAAGAGTATGAATCATACATGAGGTCATCTCCTACCAATTAGTTGTTTCTTGTGTTAACTATGCATGTACATACCATGTGCACACACAACTTCTTAAATTGGAGTAGAACTTTCATACCTAAAGTGATGGTGGAAAGGCCTCCTATCCCTCTGTCCAAAGTCTCTCACAATTTTAAACGTGGTGCAAGGCATGGTACTTCCCATGAAATTCACATCTAAGAAGATACATTTCTCCTTAAGAACCTATTAAAAAGGTGATTCTCACTTCGTGCCATTCTAGTAAGTTGCCTCTGTGTGTAGCCCACTGGCACACTATTTTCCCGTGTAGATTCTATACTAGAATATATCTTCCATCTCCTTCATTCTTCCATTAGGATTTCATGGCTCAAAAAAATCCATTAGGGTTTCCTTCACTAGTGTACCAAGGTACTTGGTTGTAATTCAAGGCCTAACCATGTGCAGCTTGATCATGTGAGTAATTGTTTTCTTTATCTCTCTCCCAACTACTTCATACTTTCCATGCACCTAGTTTTCACAAGCAATACTCTTGGTATCACTAACTGACTAAGCATCATCCCACTTTATTACACCTTCCCTAGATGAATCAGTTACATCAGGGTCTCTAATTGTGCACGCATATATCTTGTTTAAGTCCTCTTCACTCAAAGGCTCAACATATCGAGCATCCTTTGCATCTGTAAAATGTATAATGGTACGCTCTTCCTTGTTCTCAAATATAATGTACCCTTTTTTGAAGTGCAAATCTACATTATTTTCATAGCACCAAAATCACCCAAGTAATATTGGGAAGCAATCTACTTCGGCTAGCTCCAATACTTCAAATTCCTTAGTAAACTTGGCTCCCCAAATTGTAATAGTTGCATCCTTTATTACTCCAATATGATTATCCCTTATTCAATTTTCCATATACAACACATTCAAAGAAGGCTGCAATGGTGGTCTTCTCATCTGATTCCATTCATCTAATATGATTACATTAAATTTTTCATGTGTATCTATAAAAATATTGCTAAAAATCATCCATCTATGACTGTATTCAGTGTAATCTCCTTATCATACTCATAATTATGTTGGGAGTATATTTACATGAAGCTATCTTCCTCTTGCGCTCAGTACCTATACGCGAGGCATATTTTCTCTCAACCACTCTCCTAAAAGGGGGATGATATTCTCTTGACTGCAACATTTGACATGGACTTTGTTCAAGTAATCTACATCCTTCTGTGGGATTTCAAACTTTTTACTTGTTCTATCATGTGCGACTGCTCTTTTAGGCTCTAAATCTCTCCTCTGTAGATCCCTTTTGATGTACATAGTCTCCCGGTAAACCTCTTTCTGATATGTACAACATCATGATGCTTTTCATTTTTCACTTCTTTCTTTGTTATAGTTGGCTTATACTTCGGAGGTTTGCATGTGCACACGTAGTCTTCAATGTGTGTAGTAACTAAAACACGTTGTAATTCAGGACTAGGTGCTACCTTCAGGCATCCATTGATCTTGAACTACGTGTTGTACCTTAATCATTCATGTGCCCTTATCTTGCTTATGGTGCTTTCTAATGTGCTCATATAAGTCAGGACCATTATTCAAACTTGTGATATTTTCCACACCATGAGAAAACCACATTTTAAGGGCAGCTCGCATTGATAATGATCATGAGATCCAAAAGTATAAAAATTTCCTCTAGGAAATCCTCCTCTGCCACCGTCGCACGACCTCAGCCTCTATATCCTCCATGAAAGCCTTTATTCTTGTTATCCCCATTATTGCATGCCCTTCATTATGTTTTTCTCCCTGGTATTCCTCGAATCCACTTCCTAAACCAGTATGATGCACACCAGTCTCAATGGCCTCATGGATATGATCAATAAATTTGCAATCAACTGGTGTCATGAGTATGGGTTTTAAAAATATTACAGTACATAAACACATTCTAGTTGGATCATTGCGAGTTGTAAGAGAGGACATTTACTTGCATCATGGTCCAAATGAAAAATATCACAATCCAGATAGCATGGCATGTACACCGATTTGCGAGGGTAGCTATCCTTAGTATGTACCATTTAACCTCGATAATATGTACACCATATACCTTTCACTGCGGATCTCATGAGAAAAATTAGCATATAGATCTTCTCCAACTGCTTTGTCATGGCTGTAATTTGTGCCTCTAAAAATGGGATTACTCAAGTATCAACACTTCCAACCACCTCAATGATCACAGAGATGCTTCCAAGGTCATCATGCAAATCTACAAAATGTGTTATGGGATAACACCCTTCTTAAGGGAGTAAACAACCCACCAACAAACCACTATTATTGTTGCTAACTGAGGATGTATATCATAAGAGAACTTGGAAAATCAAAGTTTTAAAATACACATTGTCATACGCCCTCATGCTCTTTAGATAAACCCTACTTAATGTCCTTAAGCATGTTGATACTTTTCTTCTCAAATTATTGAATATGGAGCTCAGCTATAAACGTAGAGTACAAAGTAAGCATAATCCACCACAGTCTGATGCGGGTCATACTTTCTCTACCATCTATGTGCACGTGCCCTTGAAGAGTAGTAGAAAATTGAATTAATTTTTCTGTCTGAGGCTATGATTCCCTTAGTGCACCATAGACATTTTTCACACTTGTACACATGCTCTGTTGCATCCTCAATTCCCCTATATTATGGCAGGTGAAGAAACATCTTGTAGTAAACTTGATTTTGGCTGATGAGGGTGTGGACCTTATCCCACCATATCTAGAACTCATAAGCCCCCACCAATGTTTACTCCACCTCTAGAACCACCTAACCCGCTTGATCCCGATCCTCCTGATCCTCTAAACTTTTATGACCCTCTAACAACAAGCATTGGACCAGTGGATGTACTTCCTTCTATCCCAACTGTAGTGCTAAACTGAACTCCCATAGTTTGTGAATTTGTAGTACTTCCGGATGTATTCCTAATGTTTTGTGCTCCCACACTCTGTTCGGATGAGGTGCCAAAAAATATTCCTCTAATCAGACCCCAAACAAAGATGATGTTTGTAATGGTGTGTGTGTTTTCTGATGCACTTCTATATTTAAAGTTATATGATACCTACTTGTAGCTATTGGATTACCTTTACTTGTCTACTTATCAATGACTACTTATGGAGCTGGAACACCAAGCGCAATGGCTAGGTCAGTAGGTGGGATCAAATGTGCACTTATAGTCCTCAATATTTCCTCTTCTGATGCAATCTCATCAGAATATTAAGGGTATTCTCTATTATTTTTACCTAAGTGGGGGAGATCCTAATTCTATGGATCCATGTCTCCCACGTGAGCTTCAAATCCTTCACAAGACATCATCCTCCGCAACTCCACAAACTCCTCAATATCACACTTCTTCACAAATTCCCTCTCCTGCATTTCACTATTCTTAAACCACCTTTCCTCTCTCTTCCTTTATTCTATTAATTCCACCATAATTCACCACACCTACTCCTTCCCCTATGCACAGTGGTGGATTTAGCTAGCCATAGGTAATTGCTCCAAACCCAATAGCACCATCAAGATCTTAATTTCCAAGGAAATAGCGTGGACGTAAGATCCTCTAAGTTCATTGAAGAACTCAAACTCGGCAACCTCCAAACAAGAATAAGTATAAATAGTGTACTCCAAAGTATAATTTTGCATTACACTAACCCACAAATGACCTACAACACGCATCCAAGTTTCATCTGCATCAAACAAAGTATGGTAATCTTCCTGCATCCAAACCCTTGGTTTATAACTCCATCTTTTCTTTGATGTGTATGCTGACAACCACTCATAGAATTCTATTAGAAAAAGGATGAAAACATCTCATAGAGCTCATGATACATATTATCTTCAACCCACTTTTGTGCATTAACATCAGGTCTATAACCATACCTTCACGAAAACTGATCTTTTCCATCATTTACCCAACTTTCAATGCTCACAAGATTCAATCAATACACCATCTGCATGCACCATACTAGAAGACAATTTGAAAAGAGGTCCCGGTAATGGAACCAAATTGTAGCCTTATTTATTTCAACTCAGAAGCCTAGGAAAGTTAGCACTTCATTCAAATATATCTAAAAGCTCACCCAAAGTGTGTGAAGCATACCAGGTCTCTCCTTTGTGAATGCTTGTCAAGATGTTAGAATGTGTGTTCATATTAACCATTATCAAAGCATAAATTCTAGTATAAACATTATATCCATGAGCTCAAATTGGAAACATATAAATCATATAAGAACCATGATCAGAGACATTCATTACCATAATCCATCCACAATACTCCATTAGTAACCAAAAATATTACATATCATAAGCTAAATACATCATAATGGAGTCATGGAGTCATGCAAGAAGGTGCATCCTAGCAGCATAACTCTAACACAACTCATATTATCAAAAACATTTAGTACATCAAGTATATATAGGGGTGGGGAGTTTTCCTTCCCTACCCATGTATCTAAGAATAGACTTCATGCTCAAAATATCCATACATACGTATAAACGAAACTAGGACATATGCATGCTAGCCTAATAATAGATTAAACCTATAGATAACCTCTGTTCTAATCCTATTATTAGCTCAGGAACTGTGTGACCCTTTATTTTTACCACACATGTGCTTTATCCCAAAATATACTCTTCTCATCCACCCAACCATCCTTGTGTGTCACACACTTTATGTCTACATTTATCCTTACACTTGGAAAAAATGGCTAAGTCCTTTTCTTTCCTATAGTGATATGTGCTACAACCTGGTTCCTTCTTTTGTGAACTAACTCTATCATCCAGCGCACTCATACTGGTTACTCATCTGTGTGTTTCCTCTGTCACCTCTCCACGTGCACACATCTCTATAAGGATCAACACTTAGTAATTTTTTGACATCCAACACCTTTTATCCTCAATCCCCATCCTCTCTAAACCAACAAACAAACTCCTACCTCTTTTCTAAATCCATCAACCAAGCTACCCCATCATCTCCCACCCATCAAAGTCAACCATCTCACTTTGACCACAAATTCCCACACACCATCCAACACATTAACAAACAAATCTCAAACTTAACATCCTACCTTGACCAATGCTCTCCCCACCATCCAAATCAATCGTCCCACATTGATCTTAATATCTTAAAATGCATCCAATATCTTAATCAACAAATATCAAATCTTAAATCATGCATTGATCAATCATCTTACGAACCCTATCCAAAATTTCCTCTTTCTATGATCCCTAACCCTCACCCCATTGACCTCCTCCTTGAGGAACCAAAATCATCCCAATCCACACCCTAACCTAATCAACATAAATCACTATCCCAACAAGCTAATTACATTGGATTTGACCACCTCACTAATTTTGACCTAGACCAAGAGGACATCCTTTATGTCCTTACTAATCTAGCCAACAATCCCAAACCCACACAACCATCCCAAACCCCAACCTCCAAATCCCCCATCAATGATTATGATCTACACCTTTCTTCTATAAAAGCTCATGCAAATAATCCACCACAATCGAAAACATCAACTCCTAAATCCAATCATTGTAAAATTTATAATCAAGTCTCATTCATATATAGACAATAATTCAAACTAATTAACCCAAAATTATTATCACCCGCATCCCATCTTAGTCCTTCATCCTAATCATCTTCATCCCAATCTAATCATACATACTTTCTCCTAGATCATCCCAAGTCCCCTAATTGACCATCAAAAACAACATCTAAGCCTAATTTATCCCCTCCATCACCCACACCCAATCCTATCAAAACTATCTCATCTAGCATGACTCCTACATCACCCTAATCCCCTTCTGCCCCTAATCCTAAACCATATATTGTGGCTCCTATTCCACCATCATCATCTTCATCTATATTTAATCCAAATCCATCTCCTTCATCACCTAAACCTAACACTATCCTATCCTCTAATCCTATTTCAAATCCACTATCCCTCAATCCTAAAACTAACATGACTCTTAAATCACCAACTCCTAAACTTGGTAAATCTAATCCCAATCCTCTCCCCACCCCATCTCCTACCCAATCTAATAAGGTTCCTCTACCACCTTCATCCACTTCATCCCCTTAATTAACCACATCTACTTTGGTTCCTACACTACACCCATCTCCCAAATCTCCTTCATCTCCAGCATCACCCAAATATATTGTGACCCCCATGTCAAAACCATCCCCTTCATCTAAAGTTAGCTCATTCCCTTCATCTACATCTACTTATCCCAAACAATCTAATCCTAAGCCAAAACCATCTACCTCAAACCCACATACTCCAACCAATCCAAATCCACCAAATCTACTTAGGCCTCCAAGCCTAAATCATCCACTTTGGCCCCTAGGCCTAATACATCCTATTCATCTTCTAAGAAAAAACAATCTAATCCAACTCATAAATCTAACTCAACAAAAACATCTCATAATCCTCCACCTTTACTTCCTACTCCCCCAACACTATTTTACCCAAACCACTTCACTCCATTAGGAGAATCCTTAACCACCATCTTCCATCATCTAAAAACTTTCAACGTGATCATCCATCCCCCAATAAATCACACAATCAAAACCTTCCCAAAATATCTTGGTATCAGGAACACTATTATTGTGACTTCCATCACACCCATGGACATTCAACCAATTGTTTCATGCACTTTAGGTTTAATGCCCAAAACCTCATTAACCAAGGAATTTGTATCCTTGTACCTCTCTATTCACCACATTTCCATCCCAATCTTATCCCTAACCAATTTCCACAATCCAAAACCCACTCAACATCCAAAGATTGTCTTCCACCTGAATCTCATTGTACATCCAAACATCCTTCACTAACCAAAAACCAAAAAAAATCTCACCTCTCATCCTTCGTTAAGTCTAGCCTCTTAGCACATGAAAAAATTACAACCCCCTAGTCTCATGATCATGACATCACATCATCATCTCCATCCACTTCATATCCTATGGCCAAAAATATGTTCACTAATATGAAACATCGAGGCAAAGGCCTTGGCATCCATGAACAAGGCATTCATGAACCTATCTTCCTTCATCAAAATCTAGGCCGTTTAGGATTAGGTTATAAACCTAACATTACCAATGTCCCTCCTACTCCATCATAACTCATTTTTACCACTCATCTTATTGATCCTACTATCCCAACCACTTAACTCAATCAAAAATAATTTAATCCCCCTACAAATACTGAACACATAAAAATGGATTGAGCACATACTTTTTCCCTACACACAAATATTTGTTCCTTTCTGCCATGTTACTTTTATCCAACATCCAAATCCATTTGTATCTAATCCATTCTTATCATTACATCCATTTATATCCTCTTTTAATCCATTCATTTGAACACTTGATCAGCTTACACATGTTGTAAGTCAACAGTACCTACTACAATCGTGTGACCTTGGTCTATCATTACCTCCAACATCCAAGAACCATTGTCCTCTTAGAGATCCAAACACTTTAACAAACTCAATAAACTTGTGGTGAAAACCCTTGGGTGTTTCTTTTGACACTCTATCCAATGTAATCACCACACTCATTTCCATCCCCCCATCAAGCCACTAGTGATTCTTAACCCCTTAAGAGCTCTCAAGAGATTAGAACCTCTTTATACAAAAAATATATATAAATCAAAAATATAAAAAAATCATATCAAAATTAAAAATATCAAATAAAATCCACCTCAAGACTCTCTCTAGGGGTGTTTCCAAAAACTCTACCAAATCTATGCATGTTTGGATAGCAGTAGAGTAATGTTGTGACAAGAATTAGATGTATCTCCATCGGGGCTATGGATGTTTGGCTGGTAGCAGAGTAATGCATGACTTATCCTTCTGTTCACCCTCCATCCACCTATTTTACTTAATCACTCCCTATACATTATCTATTTTTTCTTCACATACTACCCATTAATTATTCACTTCAAACGGTAATTAATATTTCTAGGGTTTACATGTTTCTAGGTATTGTTTAGACCTTGGTCACATTTTTATTTTATTCCAACTCTTTCCTTACAACATGTGCCATTAGGCTCATATTTTTTTCATCACTGATGTTATTTTTCTTCATCCATCACATCCACATCTTTTTTCCCTTGTATCAAACATCTGTGTGTAGCTGATGATCCTTTCCTCTTCATTCAATTCTCCTCATGTCCCTTTTCAGCTATCATCATCATGATTGGGGGAACCCTTACTACCATCCACTAGGGAAATCATCCATTTTAAATATCCCTCATTTCCCATCCTACCCTACACCTATGGGAAAAATGAAACCATCCCTCCACCCACCCAAGCCACCCTAATTTACACTTGAGGGCACACCATATATATCCTTCAATCCATCTCCTTTTTACTTGGTGGTAGATATTATCATCTTACATATCCCCTATCATAATCCCACATACCATCCAATCCTAACCTATCAACCAATCCCTATCCTCTCCAACCTATCTAATTTCCCTCAATATTTCCCTTCCATCCTACCAAAACATGTTTTGGGACTTATGGGATAAAGTTGCATTCCACCTTACATCCCTTCCCATTACCCCATGAGCTATCACATCCTGAATCCTTTCATCTTACATATCCCCAACCATTTCCCCCTCATCCCAAATCCCAAATCTCCACATCCAACATCAAATAATATACACATCTAAAATCCAAAAATCTAAACATCCAACATCCAAAATCTAGAATCTAATAATCTAAAAATCCAACATCTAGAATCCTAAATCCAAAAATTAAACATCCAAAATCTAAAAATCAAATCAAAATTACAAAATTACAAAAATGCAATATGTGTGTTTATTTTCTTGTGTGTGTTTTCTTGCTTGTCTAAATTTACATTTTTACCAATGATATGAGGCCCCTTTTGTTTCTTTTTCACTGTCCAATGATATGAGGACCATATTTTTTAATTAATATTTCAAATGATATGAGTACAAGGGAATTTGGAAATTCAATCACCATCGTCTTTATACCTTGATGCACTCTTTTTATGCCACATCAATCACAACTATTAATGATGATAACAGTGGGCACTTTATGGTATTACACCCCCTTTTATCATCATATTTTAGCCTTATCATCATCCACACCTAATATTGATTATCATCTCACTAACTATCTAACCTCTTCATCCTCCTATCCAATCAATCCTTTAATCAATCAATCAATCAATATCCACATCCCAATCTTATCATCTCACATCCAACATCCAAAATCCTCACCCCTTGGTTGGGGCATCTTCTAACATCCTTTCATAAATCAATCTCAAAAATTCTTTCTCATTACTTCATCAATCATCATCCCAATCCTCTCCTCATCAATATCCTATCATCCAAATCAATACTAAAAACCAATCCTTATTCTCTCATCCAAACATCATCAATCTTCTAATCCTCCAAATCCAACATCCTAATACCCTATCTTCATATCCAATCAATCCAAACACCAATATAACATCATCAACTCCCACATCATCACATCTAACATTGTCAAATCTAGCATCCTCAAATATAAATCCCAAATATTCCAACCTAACCCCTTGACTGAGGTATCCTCTGATCCACTAATCCTAAATATTTTCCCTTGTCATACATCATTGACTAGGGCACCCTCTACTCCAAAACCCAATATCTCCTGATATTCTAATCTCCTCATCCTCTAATATTCTACCCCTCTAGTCCTTTCTCCAACATCTTCTAATCCTCTCATCTCCTAACTTCTCTAATCCTCTCTCCTATCTTATAATCCTCATCCTTTGAATCCTCAAATCTTCTAATCCTCTAATCTGAATCCTCAAATCTTCTCATCCTATAATCCTCTCTCATCTACTAACTTTGGCCTCTCCTCTTTTTGAGTGGTTCCTCAACTCGTTCCTCCCCGCCTAACCCCTTGAGTGGGCATCATATCACCATTATAACATTTTTTCTTATTTTTCTTTGAATGGTCATTGCTACGTAATAACCCTTCAAAGAGGGGGAAAATGTAGAGATCTAAAATGTTGACGTGATTAATTACGATTAATTTATCCCGTAACATCATCTAAATTCATATAATAATTAATCGTAAGATTAATAATTATTATTTTGGCAAAAATTCAAATATGGTAATGTAAGGGAGGGGCCCCATTAAACCCCCGGTTAATAGCTCCGAAATAAAAGAATTTACTTATAAAAAAAAGATTAATTATTATTATTAATCCATTTTATCATATTTCCCCTTTTGATCATTTATTAAATATCCCAATATTTTATCATTAATCATTTCAATACATCCAATATCCCATTTTTATCATTAATCTCATTAATCCATTATTATATCATATTATCCAATTTCAATTCTTCATTAACATTTCCTAGGAATTGATAATGTGATGGAGAGCGATGGAGGAACAATGAGTGTTGTGTTAACGGTTCTGGCTATAGAATGTTTGTTTTCTCAGCCAAATTTGGATGTGAAAGGGATGGTTTTTTACTCAAATCAGATGGTTGAAAATCCACTCACGCAGTTTGAGATAGAAAAGGTATCCACACCTATTACTTGGAATAATATTCTCAAAGAACCTCTGGACAAGAATGTGGGTCCTCAATCACCTGCAAAGGTGCAGTTTATGAGTGTGAAGGATAAGGAAGGCATGACCCACCTCAATGTGCAAGATGGATGTATATATCGGGCATTGGGTAAAGTGAATCTTACACTCATGGGTAAGTTTTTGGGATATAGACCTAATATTAATGTTATTAGGAAATGGGCTCTGAGAAAGTGGCAACCAAAGGGAGACCTGAATATTACAACTATGTCATGATCAATAGGTTTTGTTCTTGGCTAAATTCAACCAATCAGATTGATTTGGAATGGTGCTTCTGGGAGGGCCCTGGTGCCCTATGGGTCCAATATGGGCCTTTTTTTGAAAAGGTGGTATCCAAGGTTTGATCCTAATATTGAGAATATACACATGTATTATGTATGTTGTAGACTTCCTGGGCTACCCCTTTAATCTATGGGATGATGAGATCTTGTTAAATGTTGCTAAATCTATTGGATCTGATGGATTGGGTAACTGATGGACCAATGAGGAATAGATCCAAACTTGCTTATGTCAAGATTCCTTATTCTCTTCATGAAATGGAATAGGAAATCCTAGAGCATATCATTTTACTATCAAAATGTGGTACATGACAACAAAATATTGAATATGAAAATTTTCATTTGAGGTGCAATAAATGCCATTGAATAGGTCACTTCACCAGAAAATTGCCCAACCTTGGCCAAGCACAAGGACGAAGGGTGAATTTACAGGAGAATATGATGGGTAAAAACACTTTCTGATATGTAAATGTTCAACTCTAAAGAGGCACTAAAATAAGGAAAGAGAATGAGCCTAGGATCCCAACAGATGGTATTGAAAGAGGGGGGAAAATAACAAATGGAAGTGATTACTCTGAACCAGCCAGATCAAAAATATAAGAAAGGAAAAAAGGGGTTTTGAACTCCAATCAAGAAACAAATTTGGTATGTAGGAAACTCCAGAGGCCCATAAAAATAGTAGTGCCAAAACCAGTAGGATAATTCCCAAGTTTAAAAGGAGATCTAGCAGTGGAAACACCTTTGAAGGTGATTATGGATGTAGATGAAAAGACTGCTACTAAATAAGAGTTAATCTGTATTTCCAAGGATACAGATTTCATGTTGAACATGAAATATCAAACTGGATTGTTGGATCGAGTAAATGAGAACAGATCCTGAATTAGAGATATAAGAGACAAAGGGGGTAAGAATGATTCCTTATATACCATAGAGGAAGAAATGTACGAGGAAAAAGAAAATAAGGAACCAGACCTCCTAATGGAGGAAAAATTATCTATGTCTGAAAAAATATCTCACCCTGAAGGTTGGCAACTTCAATTCAGTAATAAAGATTGGTAGCAATTTCACAGCCATACAAGGATCATGGAATAGGGAGAAAAGGAGGAGGGTGAATTTACACCATTCCTGGAAAAGATCACTTTCTGATGGTGATACTGATTTGATCAATGGGTTTATAGAGGTTAAATAAATAAAATAATGAAAGGATTTGAGGAGATCCCAGATACACTATATAATGATAAAAAAATAGGAAACTGGGGAGCCTCAACATCTAAAAAAACTAGATCATCTACTAGAAGGATAATAGATTTTGGAAGTAGTTCTAAAAAAGGAAGACCTTCAAAGAAGGAACTCAGAAAAAAGGAAACATAGAAAAAGATATTGTAGATGGAACTCAAAGTCAATTGAGCCATCCAGAAAATACATCCCCCATATTATTTAGATGAATATAATCTCTTGGAATATAATAGGGTTGAATGGGATCTCTAAACAAATAATACTTAAAGATTTAAGACTTTCAAGTAGACCTAATATTTTGATTTTGCAAGAAACTAAAATGAAATCAAATGTCCTTGAAAATTGTAAAAAGATTTTTTGGGATAACTCATAAATTGTTGTTGTTGATTCTCAGGGAGCTTCAAGTGTTTTGGCTACTTTTTGGGATAAAATATTCTTACTGGTATGGTGATTTCTACAACCAACAACCATCTTTTTATTAAGTTTCATGTTATTGATAATAATTTTACTTGGATCCTTTCAGACATTTATGCACCTAATACTATAAATGGAATAAGGAAGCTTTGGAATGATTTAAAATATCTTTAGAATTCATCATAAAAATGACAATTGGCTTGTTATGGGAGACTTCAACTCCCCTTTAAATCCTGGAGAAAAGCAAGGGGGAAATTATGGATATTCCAATGGCATGGATGAATTTGCTGATTTTGTCTCTGACTCAAATCTCATGGATGTGGAACTTCATGGTAATCAATTCACTTGGACAAAAAGAAGAGTGGGTAGTGACATGATTCAGGTTAGACTAGATAGAGCATTTATCTCTACCGATTGGATTCTGCATCAGGACTTTCATCTATCCTCTTTACCAAGAATTGGATCCAATCATAATCTGATTGTTTTAAATCTTTTCAATTGGGCTAAACCAATGTGGTGCTCATTTAAATTTGAAAATATGTGGATGGAGCATGATGACATCTCTTATTGGATTAAAGAATGGTGGAAATGGGATGGAGGAGGAAATGCTCAATACAGATTAATTCAGAAATTAAAAAATGTTAAAAAGCAAGTTAGAATCTGGAATAAAGAATTTTTGGAAATATTTTTGAAAGGAAAAAGGAATTAAAGAAAAAAATCCAGGATCTGGAATCTCAAATAAATACAAAGGGCATGTCATTGGAGGATCAGTTATCGAAGAAAAAAATATTTTATCTGAGCTACATACAGTTTGTAGTAGGGAAGAAACTTTTTGGAGGCTTAAATCCAGGGAAATTTGGCTGAAAGAGGGAGATAGAAACACAAATTTATTTCATATGACCACTATGAAACATAGAGCTTGCAATAGGATAATGGAAGTTTCAAAAGGAAATGGTATTGTCATCAAAGATCCTAAGGATATAAAGGCTGAAGCTCTCATATTTTATGAAAATTTTCTCAAGGAGAATAGTGTGGATAATGAAGAGGCTTCCTCTTTTCTTTTAGAGGCCATTCTGAATGACAGAATAGATGAGAAAAGATTCAAAAACCTTTCTAAAATAGTCACTTTGGAGGAGCTGCAAAAAGTTGTATTTGCTCTTGAAGGGGATAAGGCACCAGGTCCTGATGGTTTTTCTACTATTTTTTTTTTCAGAAAGTTTTGGGAAATATGCTCAGATGACTTAATAAGGGAAGTGAATGAGTTCTACAGAATAGGTGATCTCCTAAAAGAGTCTGAATAACACCCACATTGTGCTTTCTCCTAAAAAAATGGATGCTAAAGATTTTAAGGACTTCCACCCCATTAGTCTAGCTAATGTTATTTATAGAATCTTTACTAAGATTATTGCAACAAGAATCCAGACTATTCTTGACAATATGATCTCAAAGCAACAAAGTGGATTTATAAAAGGGAGGATAATTCAAGATGGGGTGATCATGGTGCATGAGATCATTCATTCAATGGATAATAACAAAAAATCTAGCATGGTAATGAAACTTGATATGAACAAGGCATTTGACAAAGTCTCTTGGCATTTTCTTGACAATGTTCTGGCTAAATTTGGTTTTCATAATAAATTCAAAAGAATTATTAAGGCTTGCATTTCTACAGCTAGATTTTCTGTGGTGGTTAATGGTGAGCCGGTGGGCTTCTTTGCTAGCAGTAGGGGATTAAGACAGGGAGATACTATATCCCCTTTACTCTTCATTCTAATGGTTGATAGCCTTAGCAGATCCATTACCAAAGTTGTTAATGATGGGATTTTAAAAGGAATTAGGCCTACTTCTACAAACCAAATAGCTTCACATCAGCAATTTTCAATGATACAATTCTTCTTTTGATGGCCTCTATCCTTGAAGCTAAGGCTATTAAGTCTATTCTGAAATTTTATGAGGTTTCCTCAGGGCAAGAGATAAATTTTGATAAGAGTTCCATCTTCTTCTTTAATACTCCACTGGAAAGACAAAAAATAATTGCTCAAATTCTGGGGTGCAAAATCAATTCTCTACCCACAACATATTTGGGTCTTCCTCTTGGAACAAAAAAAATTTCTACCACAGTTTGGAATGGTTTACTTGAAATATTTCAAAATAAAATGGTTGGATGGAAAGGGGCCATACTATCCAGTGCTGGAAAATGTCTTCTAATCAAAAGCACTCTGCAAAATTTACCTATTTACATTATGTCTCTATACAACATTCTTGTTGTTTTTAGGGACAAAATTGAAAGGATTCAGAAGCACTTTTTATGGTAGGGAATAGAGGAAATATTCAGATACCACTTGGTGGCATGGGATCAAGTATGTACACCTAAAAGAATAGGTGGGCTAGGCATAAAGGATATCAGAAAAATGAATATGGCTTTAATTGCAAAAATGGGTTGGAGAATGCTTACTGAGGAGCAACCTTGGATTGATTTAATTAAGGCCAAATATCTAGCTCAGCAAAAATTAACTTCTTTCCTTTATGATGATCAGCTACCTCAAGGTTCTATTTTTTGGAATAATTTGATACAAATCAGGAATTTCATCAAACAAGGTTGTAAATGGAAAGTGGGAAATGGCAGGGATATTCAATTTTGGAGTGATAACTGGACTAGCTTCAGTTTAAATGATAAATTTGGTTCTGTCAAATATATTTTAGAACACAAGTATGGAACTAAAGTCAAAGACTACATTGAAATGGAGGGTAACAGAAAAATATGGAAGCAACTTAAGGTGGAGAGGAATGATCTAAATTTCATAATCTCCTCACTTCAAGAGTAGCTGGATAACATACCCCTGAATCAAATTGATGTCAAGGATGAGCTTGTTTGGAACAACTCATGTGATGGAGAATACATTGTCAAATCAGGATACAATTCCTATTTTGAAAACATCCATTGTGATTTCAAATGGAGCAGGATTTGGATGCCTGAACTAACTCCCAAAGTCAATTTATTTTTTTGGCTTGTTCTCAGAGGAAGAATACTCACAAATGAAAACCTAATCAAGAGAGGATTTATAATGCCAAACATGTGTTGCCTATGTAAAAAAGAGGCTGAGGACATCAAGCATCTTTTTTTACATTGTGAGTTCACTTCAAAGATCTGGAGTTATGCTTTCTCAAAGTTCAATGTTTGTTGGACAGTGCCAAAGGAATTTCTTCAAACTTGGATACAGTGGGATCCTCCTTATAAGCACTGTATTGTTAGGAGATTATGGAAACTGGTTATGCCCCATATTATATGGAGGATTTGGAAAGATAGAAATGACATAATATTTAGAAACAACAGACAGACATGCAAGACAAGATTTACTAAATTGGTAATGTAGTTAAAGATAATATTGAAAGATTTAAACCACCCAAGAATAAGAAATATCCTAAAGATGAAGAGTTTATACTTTCAAATTGGAAGATTGACATTGAAAATGTCCAGAAATGAAGAACTCCAACCATTGATAGGTCTTCAATTCATTGGATCCCTCCTCCTAATTCTTGGTATAAACTCAATTTTGATGGAGCCTCTAAGGGAAACCAGGGGTAGCTACTTGTGGAGGAATAATTCAGGATCATAAAGGTTGTTTAATTTCTGCTTATGCTGGCAGAATGGGAAATCAGACCAATCACTATGCTGAAGCTTTATCAGCTTTATGGGGACTAAGACTTGCTAAGGATTGCAACATTCAGAACATTATTGTTGAAGGTGATTCCTTGAATGTTATAAATCATCTTAATCAGATACATCCTCCAAGTTGGACTATTAAATATTTCATTCAGGAATCTATTAATATATGCCATACCTTCAAAAGTATTAAAATTGGCCATACATATAGAGAGGGCAATAGGGTGGCGGACACCTTAGCTAATTATGGTACCAGTAATAACTTCATCACTTGGAATAATGAGAAAAACACCCCTATTGAAGTACATAATTCTATTACCAAGGATAAATATGAGCATTTACATCTTATGTAGAATCACTAATGAGATTTCATGGGATTTAATGGAAAATAAAGTTAGCACATGTGAGAGGAGTACTTATATTTATAATCATCAAAATTTTCATGCTCCATGGACTTGCAATTGGATGATTAAAAATTGGTCTAGGAAAGACAAAAACAACTTATTTATGGGTGGTTTCAAAAAGGATAATCACAGAAATCGAAGAGGAAGGAAAATGGGGGGAGCTCCATGTCAGTTAGAGCCCAACTGTGATCCCGCTTGGAAAGATAACATTGAGATGTGGAATTATCTTCAGATGGGGGATGTCACCAATTTTATCGAGAAAATCCAAGGTCACGACTGAAACATTTCGGTGCATTTTGCTACAGATTGGAAAGAAAGGAAGGTTAGGTATGGAGGGAAAAAAGTGTTGGTGAATGAGGAGCTTATTGCCGAGGTTATGGGTCTAGCTTTGGATGGAATCAAGTTTTTCAGCAAAAGGGTAGACAAAAATGCTGAAGTGAAGAAGTTTGCTGAAATAGGGGAGGAGCTCCTCTTTGTTACATTTGGCATTAAGGTAAGTTCCATACCAAAAACCTTTGATGAAATTACCAGAATGATGGTTCATATTTATTTCCCTTGAAGGTTGGTACATCACTGTCCCCACAAAACACTTGATTTTTCTTAATCATTTTAGGAGAATTTTTTCTGTATGTTTCCCGTACTATCTCCTAAATTCAATGGAGCATTCCATTCTTGACTTTCAAAAGCATACTAGGGTCATTCCCCTCCACCAGGGGCTCATCTTTCTCCTTCACAGGCATTGCCTCATCAATTTTCCTGCCATTCCCATTACCCCCGATGCCCCACCCATTCCCATTCACAATATTCCCACTGTTAACCTGACCACCATTCCCAGTCATAGAAATGTCAAGACTAAAAACCCTTCATTCTCTAAAGTGACCCCCTCTCCCTCTGGTTGTGTCCTTAGGAGCAGCAAGGATATTGAAATAACACACAATCTATTACACATCAGTAATGCAGGGAAGGACAATGTTACTCAACAAGAGAAGGAAAATATTCTCCACATAATGGAAATGCTGGAAAATGAGGTGGAAAGTATTAAAAAAGATCTGCATCAGTTAAATAAGAAAAAGGGGAAAAGAAAGATGAATGAGGATGCTGGTATTGGGACAGATCAGACTGATGAAATATACAAGAAATTGAACTCCCTAGATAATAGACTTGGGAAATCTAAGGATAGACATGATCACAATATGGCCATCTTCAAAGCTATATGTGATTTTCTTGATCAACAGGTCAAAAGCATCACTATGCTGAGTGGAGTCCCTGAGGACATTTGGGGTACATAAAAGGAAAGAAACTAGGTCATCTCACAACTGAATGTAAATGACCCCACGCATGTCACCACTTTGGCACTTTTTACCTCTCTGCAGATGATCAAATCAAGAATAGATAGGGCTTCAAAGAAATAACATCTTCTGGGCAGGCTGGATGTGATCAAGTTGTTTTATTGTTGATAGTATGTTGTTTTCATGTTGTTTAGTTACAGTTTTATCCTTGTCTTGCTTTTTCTTAGTAGTTTCTCTTTTGACTACTGTTGGACTTATTGTAATATCTGGATTCAGATCCTTTTTTGCTACTTTTTCATGTTTATCTGGTTGTTGAGCCTCTTTTGTAACAGGGTATAGTCCCTTCAAAACTATTTTCCATTAATAAAAAACCTCTCTAACCTTATCCTTCCATTTAATTTTTAATTCAATGGAAGCTTCTTCCCTCCATGAATTTTGAATTCAAATTCTACAATTCTCCATTCTAGATCATTTTAATCTTCACATGAATCCTCCACCCTTGATCCCAATATAACATGGCTTAATCCTAGACATTGAATCCTCTACCCACAAACTATAAATTTATCTCTCCTCTTCCATGAGAGCTAACTTGGAACAACTAAGAAATCTATAAACAACTTTTTCCATTTTTTATCTTCAATCATCCACTCTATCAATCCATCTTCAATATAATCCAATCAATTCATCCTCTTCATCAAGAAAATATAAGAAATATCAAGGGTAAGTGCTTCTTGTGTGTCTCCACTAACATCTGAAGTAATAATCAATCATCCAAGAGCAAATCCTACACATCAAAGGAGTTTGCAGTCTTATAGGTAAGTGCAAGTATAATCTCTCTCCTCTTTTCAATATGTTGCTTTATCTAAGGTATTATTGAATAGATTAGATTTAGGAAAAAAATTATTTGTGTTGGTTTATAACTTTCAAATAATATTTTTAACATATATAGAATTCATTCCTGTCATGTACAAGACCTAATTCAGCTTTTAATTTATCCCTTACGTGTGCGTTGATAAGGTGAGTTTCCGCTAGATTCCAGAATGAGTATGAAATAATATAACACATGGACCATGAGGAGGGTAAAATTTAATCCACTTCAACCTTTTTTAAGCTCTTAACTATTCCTGAGGTATTTGAAACCCTTTAAGAAAGGTCCACCTTGTAAAAATATCCTTATGTTGCAATGGTGGACATTTTTATGCATTTTATAGACCCGTGATTCTTTCTTGATTATTTCACCATGAATTAAGCCTTGTTATCTTTCCAATTCCTAGGATATGATCTCCCAAAACTTTTTTATGCTCTTGAAACCCTTCTAACAAGGTGAATAGCTCTTTTGGAACATGCATTCCCCAGTGCCTTGCCAAAGCAGATCTAGTTTTGCTCAAATCTTTCCTAACCTTAATTATCTCCACAGAATCTTCCTAAAATTACTCAAAAAACTTAATTACTCTCCCATAAAAATCCTAAATTATTTTAATTTTCCTTGTAAGCTTCCAAATGATGTTCACTAGTGACAAAAAGACCAAAAATAGCTCTTTTAAAGCCTCCCATAAAATTGTTCTTTCTTTGGATGTTCATAACCTCATGAATCATATAGATAAAATTCCTTACACATGAAACACACTTGAAAATAATTTTTTCATGTTCCTCTCAACAATGACGATGACTTAGTAGAAATGTTGGCTGGAGGAAAGGTTTAAATTGACCAGGAAAGGGAATTTCAAGTGTGGTTTTGGCTGTCATGACCAAAATTTTAAATTTTACATGCTAGACATTTAGCATGACAACAAGGTCATTGAGTGAATGAGAAGAAACCATTGATTTTCATTCCATTTTGTTAACTCTACAAACTTTTTCAAGTGTTCACCACCTTTCGTGTCGTCATTAGTCAATTCATTCAACTAAAGAAACAATTTAGGCAAATTTGAGACTTTAATCATTGTTGTTACTATGTGATGTGAATTTGAACTCAATTAGGCCCCCTAATTATATCATGCATTACATAGTTAGTTGATCAATTTAATAAGAGAAGAAATATTGATTAAATTGGGCCATGTAAAACTTATTAGAACTATATGATTTGATTTTTTACTTTATCTAAGGCTAATTAAAATTCTATGCATGAATTAATCGGTAAATTTGATTGAAATTAAAGATCCAATTTGTGATGAAGGATTATCATGAGGGAATTTAATTTATTATAAAAATTACAATAATAGTTAGCTATGGGCACACGTAAGGATGGTGAGAAGGATAATGGGGAAGGAAAATTGCAACACAAAAGTTGGGTGATGGTAATGATTACGCAGGAATTTCATGAATGTTTTGTATAACAGTTAAATTGTATAATGTGCATTGATAACACAAGTGAAAGATCAAAACATGTGCACAAAGTGAGTCAATTCTACCATTTGAGGGGATAGAGTAACAAAGAGTAGAGAGACGAGCTGAGTTACTATTGTTGCAGACTCACAGCACCCCTGGATGTAGATCAGGCTTCTAGGTTGATGTTCAGGAATCCAGTGTGATTGCACAACATGGAATCATTTCTCCAAGCGTGGGACTTGTAAAGACGATAAAAGATTCTCTAGAGAAGGCTGGTTCCTATTCCTCTGTTTAGATGCACACACAAAAATGCAGAGGGTTTGCTAAAACCTAATCTAACTTGCCAAGGAGACAGGGTAAGAAAAATGCATAGAATAAAACCTAAACTACAAAGGTGAAGCACCGAGGAATGTTAGATACTCGTTTTGCAAATTTAACACAGACCACATAGATGCAATACAAACACCATGCACAGGTAACCAAACTGCAATAAGAGATCAAAATGATAACAATGAATACATGAGAGGGTCGAGAGTCAATCACAACACATATATTATTACTCAAGAGTCGATACAGTACATTGCAGTGGCCAAGAGGCAAAAAATACTGGCATTACAACCAATATGGGAGGTTTGAAAGCTCCACAATTTCTCTTGCAAGCGAGGAAAGAAGGGAGGATGCAAAACAAGAAATGTCCAACCCCGTAAAGGATCTCTTCTTTACAATATATATCAAGAAATGAGAGAGGGAAGAGAGAGGAAATCTAGAATCTGCCCCAACCACTTCTTAGTAGCATTTAAAAATCATCTCATTATGACAAGAAGCGGTGGATCCTAGTAAAACGGCGGGTTGTCTAACAGGAGTGGTGAGCTGTCTGCTGCATTAAAGTTGGTTGTTGAAGCATTACTTCTATCTATCACCACGCATCAAAGATGTTTTCCTTAATTTTCTCCCTCCAAACTGCACCAAAATGCAGAGATTGATCCCTAAAATCATGTAGAGAACTTAAACAGCTTTCCGTTGATATAAAGAACATGTAAATCTGAGCTCTGGATCGAAAGATATGATGATCTGAAGATTTAGGGCACAAAATAGGCAAGAATTTTTTTTTTTAAATTTCTTTTCCCGCGCTCTAACCATCTAGATGACACGTGGCAGGCTCTGGTTCACTGAGCAATTTTCTCTCTCCACCTTTTCGTGGGATTTTCTTGTGGGCCCCTTAAACTTGGACATATGGCACTATTTCATTGGTTCGGATCAGTGCTCGAAAACTCACCCCTTTGACTTTTTGGACCTTTTTCCTTGGCGACACATGTCATGCTGTGATTTGTCCATTGTCCTGCATGATTTTCACATCCACCGCATCTTTTTGTCCCACTTGTCCCTGTGCTTCACGGGACAGTTTCCTCCGTTTCGGCTAAACCGACCGTATTCCGCGTCCCTTTGTCCCACATGTACCAAAGACACGTTGGCGTGATCTAATTGGCTTTCGGCTCTTTCGGCTAGCCGGGTCAGCTTCTCGCACCCTGCACATCCTTCTAGTCTGACTATCTCGGTGCTACAGTTTCCCGTTCCAGGAATAGGATGTTGTTAAGTATAATTAGTAGTAGCGTCTGATAGAAGATAACGGCACCATCAGTACAGTGTCGCCAATAATGTGGAGTACGGTAACAGTCAAAGTACAATAGGAATGTTGTAAAAAGTAAATATTTGTCGTAAGTGGTCCGGTAATGTTAAAATGTCAAAGTTTGGGTAATTAGAGAAGTAGGGTCTACATGATTAGGAATTAGAAATATTATATTGGTAATAAGGACAAGGAGTGAGGTTATAAATATTTTGTGTATTTTATTTGTAAAAAGTCTAAAAATGTGGAACCCATGTAAAATGATAAGGTTTATCTTATCTTAAGAGATAAGCTTACATGTACAGATAAGAGTTAAGGTATGGAATATGATTCGTCAGAGTGGATTTCTTATCCTATCTTAGAGATAGGATGGATAAGCCTGGAAGTTCTATAAATAGAGAGGCCACCCCCCTCATTTAGCATAGAAAAAAGTAGTGAGAAATATTGTAGGAAGTGTGCAAAGGAAGCCATCAGTTAAAGGTGTGTTGAAGAAGCCATCGAGAGGTGTAATTGTAAAGTTTCTCCCATAGTCTTGTTGAAGTACCTCATGGGTGAGATTGTAACAATTTCATGTTAATATTATAATTTACTTTGCTATTTCAGATTTGTCATCATTCCGTCTTATCATAGTCAATGGTATTCTTATGTTCGGTTGTTGTTTTGTTTCCAGATTACATCCACCAAACTAAAGACTGTGCATTAGTAAATAATTATAGCACAAGGGGTTCTCGGTGAAGAATTATCATAGTGCCGGATTGGTGATGACATTTTGGTTCCGTTGCCGGGACCATTCCTCGTTGGTGGATTTTCTGGAGAGATATTCCCACTTAGTCAAAAATCAATTGGAGGATAACCTTGTTTTTACTGTGCATAGTAGTTACCATGGTAAAGTCATTTTTACCATGAATAGTAGTTACCATGATAAATTCATTTTTGCTATGAATAGTATTTATCACAGTAAAGTCACTTTTTACCGTGAATAGTATTTACCGCAGTAACTTCACTTTTTACCGTGAATAGTGTTTACCACAGTAAAATCAGTTTTTACCGCAGTAAGTCAAGTTTTACTATAGTTTACCGTGGTCATTTCTATAGTAATTCCAATTATTTGTGCACATAAGTCCTGTTGATTGTACTTGTGGGTTGGTATTTCACGGTGGTTACTTTTGAAAATGGGAAAGATTCTTGTTTTTTCAGCTCAATCTAATGAAGATGCTTCTTCTTTCATTCAAGATTTTAAGCGATCTTGTATTTGTAATGGCCTTATAAGAAGGGAACAATGG
Source organism: Taxus chinensis (assembly GCA_019776745.2). Classification (NCBI taxonomy): domain Eukaryota; kingdom Viridiplantae; phylum Streptophyta; class Pinopsida; order Cupressales; family Taxaceae; genus Taxus; species Taxus chinensis. Next base: position 96,663,794 of record CM034151.1, read on the forward strand.
ACTGAATTTTTTCCTACCTTTTTGGATGGTTCTGCACTTAGGTGGTTTGAAACACTAGGTGATAATGTGAAAAACTCATGGGATTTATTAACTGAAAGTTTTCTTGAAGAATTTGGTGAACAACAGATATATGCAGACCTCATGATCGAGATCACAAAGCTAGCCCAAGGAGAGAAGGAGAAGATAAGGGATTATCATGCTCGTGTTCTAGAGCTAAGGAGGAAGCTCGATGCCCAGATCCGGAAGGAAGGATTAGTGGATGGGTTGATGAATGACGTGGATAATCTCCTCTGTAAGCACTTCATTCTTGGGATGAAGCCAGAGATTAGACAACGAGTGAAGTATGACCGCCCAGCTACCATTGAACAAGCAAAGGAGATTGCAAGAAGGCAAGAAGAAAGCATGGAAGAGGAGCCCAAAGAAATTATTGTTAAAGTAGAGCCTACACCAGCACCTTTGGTCCTGAATCCACAACCACTCCGGTTCGAGCACAACTATTTTCCTAGTA
>CM034151.1:97327301-97406776 GCA_019776745.2 Taxus chinensis
TCTTTTCTTCATGTCTAGATTCTACGCATAATGCTAAATTGTTAATTAAGCTCTTCCCTAGAAGTGTTAAGGTTTACACCTTAGGACAATTTTATATCGTAAACTTGAGCTTCGTATTTTCCTTCAATTCTTTGGCCAATAATTTTTTACCTTATTTTTCAATCAACATTATCCAAAATCTTATGTTATCATAGCTTGCACAACTAAAACAAGGACCTAATGAGCTTATTAGCGAGTATGTGAAATTCAAAACAATGCTTACAAAGATTTCTCACCCATTACATCATAGTAAATTACAATATATTTTCTCTCATTGTTCACTTCAACGTATCAAATATAAAATCATGTTTCACATATACCAATCTTCTGACAAACATTGTCATAGGGCTAGGAACTACAAGATCAATATCCTTATAGCTAACATGCTTAAATATTGGACTAATGCCTCTACATATAGTGGTGCTAAATATGAAGGTAAACCAAATTCCAATAATAAGGCTATTGGTAGAACTAATTTTCAAGCGAAGAAAGAGTCCAAAAATATATGCAATGTGGTATCACAACCACTCAATAAGATTTGCCTTCCTTATGAAGAGAGTAAAAAATTCACACAATTATATGAGAGTTTTTATCAAGTGATTAAAAAATTGCCTGAATGCAATGCGATCTCTTTTCCTCCTTAATGGGATATTGAATAATTTAGACCTCTACTAATAATATGATGTGAATGCATATTATGTGTGTCATATATGATCACTTCATCCTTCAATAAAATGTTTTGGATTGATACATAAGATTCATGACCTAATTGATGATGATATTATTTGAGTGGAAGGATACAATACTACATTGGAATGAGTGGAAAAACACAATCAATAATTGAACTTATTTACAATTCCTCCTCCAATCATATTACTCCAATTATGAAAAAACATGATGTGGTTCACATGGAAACTTCTAAGAAATATCCGATAGTTTTTAATGCTTATGTTTTAATGGTTTCATAAGTGTGGTAATGGATTCACGTCAACACATCTCTACTATTACATTGTATGACCTTGAGATTCCAATTGATGATTCCAACAATGGACCAATATCATATAATATTTCATAGATTCACATTCAAAGTAAAGCAAGAGAATCGTGGTTGATAATGGATCAAGTATAAATGTTTTGCAGGCACCTTAAATTTGCACAAATGCTAATTCATATGACACCTAAGTTACTAACTTGTGAATATAAGGGAATCAAATAGTGAAATGGGTACTAAGTGGCACAATGTCTAATATTTATTTGTGCCGTGAGGCTTGATTGTGAATTCTTGATGTCTTTTTGTAGTCTTTTAAGTCTTATTTTCCGAGTCACAAAGATTTTTGGGGTTTCTTGTGGTAACTTATTGCTTTTGACAGGGGAAAACTGGTAGATTTAGGACAAGATCACTGCCAACCTTGGCCCATTGTGGATAGTTTTATCCTAAACCTTTTATCCTCCTTTTTGGACCTTGGTCCCTTTTTAACCATTATTTGCCAATGTTTCAAGTTTTTGGGTCAGATTTAATATGCCACTAGGTTCTAATTTTAAAGTAAGAGACTCTCATATATATAAAGTTATTAAGAGGTCAAACATATCCAAAAAAAGGCAATTTCCAAGCTAAATTGTTTAAGAAATCAATACATTCCCTCTATACTGTAAGGTTAAGCCTAAAAAATATTTCAAATATTTGTATTATTTTATTATTACAAGATGGCATATATATTTTCATGATCGTAATTGCAACTCCACTACGTGTGATAACTACATTCTAGTTTTTACTCACACAAGGAACTGTAGTGCAATACTTGGATGATTAATGGGTATCTCTAAGGTCATTCCAACCTAAAAATACCTTAACCCTTTCCCCCCAATATAATTCCAATTTGAGAGTTTGTACATGAGATTAAGTTTTCCTATTATCCTGTACATGTACACACATATGCAATGATCAAAACTAAGAAAGGGTAGAGAAAAATGAGATAAATATGAACAAGATGAAACATAATAAAAAAAATAACTAGACAATTATGTGTAAAAGGGACAAGTTGATTCTCTCCACAATAGTCGATTATGTGTTGTAGAAGACATAGATTCAATTTCAATAAAAAAGAATCTTACAATTTTGTTTTCCAGCTATATCCTTCTAGTTTCACATCCAAATTAGTCATCAAAACACATAAAAACCAAGTACATTATCCTCTTTTGGTTTCACTATATTTAAGCACGTTTCATAATTAATCAAATATCTTAATAATTTATTATATGTTCAAATATGTATATTGAATGTTCATTTAATAATGTAAATATACATTGTCTCTAGAATCTAATAATAATTATATATAAAACCCAAATAGGACCTTATTTATATATTATATAATTTAGGTTAAAGTCACATTTGCATAATGTAGTTCCTTACTAGTCATGGAACCCAATATGATCTACTTGGATAAAATTATTTAGAGTTATGACTAGAACTCACCTCTCTAAGGTATCACATCACCTTTCACCATATGTATCAAGACCTTTCTTATGATATAATACTTGGATGCCCTTAGCTAAATAAAATGTCATTTTCCCGAGCCACACTAGACTAATATCCAAATATTTTGCATTATAACCGAGTGATTACTAAATTTTAGGAAATTCTTATGAGTTACCAAATCAAATTAAAAATGAGGCATTAACTAAATTCCTACCAGAACATCAAAGCATACAACCTTAAGTGAAACTCAACTCGGTAAAAGGACCTACTCACCATGCCTTAAAGATAATATTACTAACAAGCTCTGTGTGTTGTTCAAGATAAATTCCTAATAAGGTTTTAAATAAACCAATCCACACAAATTTGATGATTCATTAAACGAGGATAAAAAAAGTGTCAAAACTATTTCTCGGGTCATGACTATATTACTAGCGATAATAATTATGTTACCTCCAACCATACCTTGTTGATAGATTTTTGGATACCATTAGTGACTCATTTGATTCCTTAGATTCATGGTGCTTGACACTTTTGGGTTTCAATTATGATGACGTAGGACTATTAAATTATATGGTTTTATTAGTTAGCATACTATTAACACTTGAAGTTGTACCATGTTGAAACTAGGTTCAACACCTCAGCGAAACATGGGTTGATCTCTCATTGTGGGACTTGACTATTAAGACCATTTTCTTGAGAAGGCCGACTTCCTCTACCTATATAAACTAACAGTAAAGGTACCTCTAAGATAAACCTAGTCTAAAACATCCAAGTCACTAGGGTGGAGAGAGAAGGGGAGAGAAGGAAGCATCAAAAAATTAATATAAAACATAGGAGATAACACCATAAAATAAGGAGTGATCACTCTCCACGGGGAAGAATAAAAGGAAAAATATAGAGGAGAGGGAAGACACGTGTCATAGACCAATCTTGCATTGACCCTCCCATTCCACATGTTAAAAACACAGAGAAATGAAGAATCGGTAGATATAATCCATACACAACATAAAATGTATGAAAAGAGAGGAAGGGATATGACAATCGAAAGAGAAGGGCAGAAACGAGTCATAATCTTCATTAACTTGTTGTTGGGTGATGAAAAGACCAAAATAAACTCTCAGAAGGCATTGTATACATTGTAGATGCTCAAATTTGAGGTTTGAAACTTGTGGGAAGTCGGCCAACATTTCAACATGGTGTCGTTACAATCAAAATATGGATCCTTTACAAATGAACAAGTTAATGTAAACACAAAACCTATGCACTTGGGTACATTTCTAGGTCCTAAAGCATACTAATGTATACATGATTTCTAAGAAAGAAAAATAGTGGTTGACACCTATCTTTGGCCTCTTTTCTTTATCTCTTATTGTCTCTTTGGTATTACACATCCTACATCCCTACTAGAACTTTACTGATTTATCTTATATGGCGTCAAACACTAGTGCTCAACCATGACAATAGCACTCAGGTTCTCTTTCCCCTTCTGGGCACTCTTGTGCCTATCTCACCTTTACTCTCTCTTTTTGGGTCTCATTTATCTTTTGGGAATATTTTTCATTTGTGTTTCAGCCTTCCAATTCTCAATTATGAAATTCAAATAAGGGAATCGTATATATACTTAGTTACTTATCCAAAATAAAGGACCAAACACTAAGAGTTACTAGTATCACCTAAGCTTGCATCCAAAGGCACAGAGTCACTTCAAAACATCCATCTAGCATATTCACTCAAGGGAAAAAGGTTGCAACACTTTTACATATACAACATAGGAGGGGTAGTCTATTCTATTCTATCTCACACATTTTATACATTTGATACATTCTAGATCTAGCCCACTATAATTGTGTAACTTGCACAAAGGAATCCTAGGACATCATTACACATACACACAAAACTACATGAAGTCTGAGATGTAGTGCAACATTCGGTTGTAATTTCACTCTTCAGGTGACAACCAAGGTCAGTATGAATCTACATTTTGCATATTTTTTATTAGATTTGATGTGGTTTGTGAACATGTGCAGGTAGTCAATTTTTTTTGTAGGTTACAGGTACATTCAGCAATCAAGGATAAAATATCAAGCGATAAATAAGGATAAACAACGAACCTATTGCGGCACAGAAGATATCCGAACCTTAGCATATTCCTAGCCATTAGCACCTGGGCGATCCTTCCCTGTACCATTCTTAGTTCCAGAACCTTCAACGAGATTTGAAAACATTTCCTACATTCTATTTCAACCATTCACCTACTCAGATCACTTCCAGTTTGCTCGGTAATTAGCTAAGTATCCTTATCTCCATCTCTTTATTAGGGTTTTATATTATATATGTTTGTTTGCTTGTGTCTTACTGTATATTAGCATTGGTACCTCATTTCATTACATTAGTTACTTTGCAATTAGATTTAATTCAATTTATATTAAATTATTTGGTGAACCCCACTCATGATCAAACATTTGGACCCTTATTTTACTTATTCTATCCAATATTATTTCATGGATCGTAAAGTCTCCTTGCATCAATTACATCAAATGCACTCACCTTATAAAGATTTCCTCCAAAAATCCCTAGACACTATGCATCTCCCTCGTAATACGCCACCTACACAAGTAAGTGCCATCTTTGATTGTCTCTCTCATGACCCTATTGATCATGATACCAAAACCAATCAATCAATTTGTAAGTCAATTCAAGATTTACATTATTTATTTCAAGATAAAATTTAAGCTATGGAAAACATGATTACATCTCTTGCAACTGAAATCCAACATCTCAAGGATGCTTCTCAAGCCCATGCTTGTTTTTTTTCTACACCTCATCCTAGTCCTATGTCTTCTACATGTGATCATATAGTTGAACCCTGAGTATTACCACTACCACCACATCTCAAGTTTGATCTAAATGCTAAACAATATGACATTCTTCTGGAGCTCCTCAATCACCAATTGATCAACTTGCCAACTGCTCATCGCTACCCTCCTTATTGACTTGCCAAATACATAGGTCTCCCATTTTGCAATTATCACAAACTTAATGGACATCATGACAATGATTGTTATGCTTTAAAACAAAGAATTAAGAACCTTGATCATCAAGGTTTTATTTCATTTGCTACACAACATTTTGCTACATACGCATCTCCAATTGCTAAATCTCATTAGGCTCCCAAACCTAATCCATCTACGTCTACTAAGCATTATTCCATAATTACTAATGGCCCTTCTTCAGTCAGTCATGAGCCACCTATCCAACACAATGTTATACCATCTCTCAAAATATGTACCCCATCACCTCCTTGTATCAAGTCTTCTACAACATTACTAATTCCAACTAAGCAACCACCTTTCAAAATACGTGCCCCATCCCATCCTTCTATCAAACCCTCTACAATGTTACCAATTCCAACTAAACAACTACCTCTAAAAATTCATACCCCATCACCTCCTCTTATCAAGTCTTCTACAACATTACCAATTCCAAATCAGAAACCACCAACTGATTCACCATGTGATATCTAACCTCTTGAAACTTCCTCATGTCAACCCACAGTCCAACCCTGGTACTACTCTTGCTTCTACCTCTTGTTGTGACAACAATATCATTTCTTCTGATACATTTAAAACTACGTCACCATCACAATCTCTCTCTTACATTTTCACATAGATCTCCATCACTGGCATACTTGGGGGGTGTAGACACTTGAACTCCGCTTAAGTAATCTTATTGCCAAATGCACACAAATCATTCTCATTCTTTCCAATTTCATTATAATTAGTGATTTCCATTAATTAACTAACGTTTCTTACCACTTTGCCCAATTAACAATGCCTTGTTGATTACCTAACCTCTTTCGCATTTGGAACACCACTTTACGACAAATTATAAGTCAAAATCCTCTTTAAAACAAATAATTTGCGTTTATTAGCTAATTAAGCCTATTTTCCCCTTGTTTTGGTCAATATACCCTATTATTGGCTCAAACCCCTCTTCCAACCACTTAAAATCACCCCACTTTCCTCCACAACGTCTCAATAAGCTTCAAAATATTATCCTAGCCTCCTAGTTGACCCTAAGCGGCTGATTAAGGATCATCACATCATAATCACTTGATAATTCACTAATTGTGATTAACAAAGCTTAAGCATGATTAGAAATTCTAATCTAATTTATGCTTTTTGTCCCAAATGCACCAAAATACTAGTTTTCTTCAAAGTGAAAACTATAAAAAGGACTAACCACAAACCTTTATACTTTACACCATGCTTTGATTTTCATCTCATATAATAAATATGATACATAGCCAAGTTCAATCCTTGCCTAAAGCCTTCAACAAGGTTAGTAGATGAATATCTAAAGTGACTTAACAAGTCATTTGGAGAGGTCATTTCACCATTGTTTGGAGTAGCAGCCATAACCATTTGCTTTACCTCTTAGGTCTATTTAGGCCCATGTTAGGTAATTGAACATATTAGTAGGCATGTTTAGTTAGATTTTTCATTGTTTTCATACTAGGTAAGCATTCCTTTTAGCTTCTATCTTAATGTTACATTCCTAGACTTAGAATCCTTAGCTATGAGGTGGTAATTGTGTTAGCATTCCTTGATTAGCTTTGTTATTTTCTTTGTAAAGTTTAGGGTGCTTTCATTTGGCATGCCCGGTGGGACTATACCCCATTGCATTCAATTTTTAAGCTTTCTAACTTAGTTTTAAAGTTTTACATTTCAAGTTTTTAGAGTAGTTTCAAGTTTCCTAGATTAAATTCAAGTTTTCTAGTTTAATTTCAAGCTTTCTAGATTACTTTCAAGATTTTTAGATAATTTTTCAGGCTTTGTAGATTAATTTCAATTTTTTTGAGTAATTTTCAAAGTTTTAGATCAATTTCTTTCAAATCTAGGTAGTTATTTCAACTAGATTAGTGGTTGAAGTTGTGTTTTCATGTTCATTGTAGGATACAGGGAGATAAAGGCCTGTCAAAATTGACCCGAAATCCCAAAGACATGACCTTTTTTCAAGAAATCTACTCAAAAACCTGGATTTTTGACCACATATAGGAAAAAGGTGTTTGTACATGACTGTGAGCTCCTGTGCATCACTGTGAACGCCCTTGCAACACTGATTTTTTGGTTTTGAATGAAAAATGTGTCTGTGCATGTAGACATGCACTTATGCCTCACTAGAAGTGCCCATGTATTACTGACTGTGCAAAAGTGATAAAAAGCACCTGTGCATGACTGTGAGTGCTTGTGCATCTAGAGGGGCACCCATGCATCAAGGTAAAATTTTCTAAAATTTCAAAATTTCCTTTTTTGTTTTGTTGTCAGTTTTAAGGGTTTTAGATGTTGGTTTTGTCAATTTATTGATTTTATATCAATATTCCTAACAAAATTGTCCCAAGGTTTTATAATGGATTTTTGAGTAAATTGAGTTAGGGTTTGAGGTGTGATTGTGTTTTCAAACTTTGATTGTGTTTGGAATAGAGTTGTGTATGCTCTTAGTTTGCACCTAGTGTGATCTTGAGAACCAAAATCACCTCTAAACATATTTTTTGCTTCTTGGGAGTAAGTAGGAACAATCATAATTCATTTTGTGCTTAAGAGAATAAACCTTCATTTTTTTGGCATATGCTTGATCTTTTAGTTTAAGATCTTTTTTGCTTGATAAATAATCAAGGAACCTAGTGTGATCTTGAGAATTAAAGGCAATTTTAGTCTTTCATATGGATTGGGAACATTATTGGGTGCATCGCAACTTGTTTTGTATGGGATATTCAAGGAATCCTTACCATGGAGAAGCCATTTTGAAGGCCTTGTCCAAGATTCTTAAGCTTCGAATGCATCTATATCCATGAAATATAATATCAATGTGTTGTATATTTTGTGAGTTTAAAATCAAATTGAGTAATGGTTCTCTTTAATTGGTGAGACTACGTGGGAGGGCAAGAGCATGAGTGATGTAGGATCATTTAAGGTGTGATGAGCAAACTTGCATTGAAACCAAAAATATTTGTGAACTTGTGTTTTATGAATTACGTGTGGTTCCTTTTTGTTGCATGTCAAAGTGACTTCTTTGCATTCCTTAAATACTTTTGAACTATATCAAGGCCCAATGATGATGAAAGAGAAAGTTTTGTCATTGTAGACATCTAATTTTTGTACAAGGTATGTTGCGTAAACATTGTTAACACCTCTTAGACCAGTTGGACCTCTAGTTGAAGAGTAGGATATTTTTGACACACTTTTCCCACTTACAATCAATCCCACGTTGTTTCTACCACCATGAATTACTCATAGACACTCGAATTTTTACTTACAATTTTTCCATAAGACATCCATTATACAGATGTAGACTCATCCATTCAATTTTTTTTCTTCATATTTTGTCAATCTTGACAACTAAAAGACCCATGTGACCACTATGGACATCTCTTGACCACCAGTGGCATCCATTAATCGTCTTAACCATTAATGGCATCCCTTTCTAATTTCTTATAATATAATCATTTTTCTATTTGATCATATTGTGATGGTCGACCTTCACATGAATTCAAGGTCAGCTTGCATGGGAAACTATATTAAATTAATATGAATTTTAAAACAAAAAACCTAAAGGTAATTAGAACATCTATTATGTGGAAATACATATCTCTCATCTATACAACACATGGAGCCATTTTTGTTTCACATGAGAACTTGATCACGCACATAAATCAATTTTATTAAGCTATATTCTGAAGTCTGCCTTTAGTTTGTTGTTGACGTTTCCACATACTTGTGCCAAAATAAGGACCCATTTATATTCTTTGATTGAGCATTTATATGAGAAGGTTGATGATTTTCTTGGGTAGGAACACACACACACATATGCATAGAACTAGGTGAACCCTCATTACGTGACTGAAATTTAAAGAAAAACCCACTTGAGGTAGCCAGATCCAATTCTATAGCATTCTTGTTATGTTGTTTTGGATAAATTTCTAGGGTTTGAGGTTGGATTGAATGAAAAGACATACTTGTAAACACTCGCACATTAATTTACACATATGAAAGAGATTTTCTCTGATCAATAATAGATTAAGGAAGTTACGTAATTTCAAGTTATCAAAACCCCTATAGCCAATAACAAGAGCATGTGTCAATAATAGTGTCCATTTGTGGAAACAACAATTAGATGTAGTTGTCTATTGTAGAAAAATTCATTTGAGTGTAGCCAAATTTTCATATCACTTTTATATGTTGTTATATTCTACCTCATGATCATATTATGAGTATTCTTCTACAAGTATATGAAATCATGCATGATTTATTAAAGTATGCATTCTACTCATGGTTTTTCCATTCTCTATCTCCATTTATTTATCAAATTATACCTTTTCCAACCTCTGAATTTACTATACTTGTATTAGGTTCTGATTAGGGTCAATTTTTATCAAACTCAATTAATTTTTCTCAAAATAGACAAAACACATTAGTGAACCAATTTTTTTTTTGGTTATATGTGTATCCTTAGAGTTTAAATGTATCTCTTCTCTCCAGGGCCTCTTTTTCATGCGTGTTCAAATTTTTGTGATATATCATTAGCCCTAGATTATTGAATGTTGTTTATGTTTTTATCTTCTGCCAAATTATATATATATATATATATATATACATACATATATATCACCTATTAGGTGTAGTGGTACACCTATTAATTTAGTTCAAATTTCTTTGGTTCAATTGCTTTCTTTTTTGAAAAATAAAATGATGGTTACTAATTATATTATATGATAATGCAAATGGTATATGTTTGAATTATCCAAATGTGGATTCTTGTGATTTCAATTTTTCTAATAAGCATGCTTGGAATGAAGATGTTTAGTATGATATGTGTCTAAATGATATGTTTTAAAATGATGCTAGTTGATTCCAAAACATATAACATGATGATCTAGACAGAAAAAGTAGAAATCCATGTTAAATTTAGATAAACTGTTAAATCAATTACATATTACTTATCCTAACATGAGTGCAAAAAAACATTTAACTAAAAAATATACACGTGAGGAAGTACATGTTACAAGTGAACCTTTAAATGCTAATATTTTTCCTACGAGAGGCTCTTCTGATTTATTAAGTACTCAAGATACTACTAATATTGCTTCTATCTTGTGCCTCCACTTAGTGCTCGTATTGTTGTGATTCTATCTACTCCTACTCATAGTACGATACATGAACATTCCTTCATAGGAAAAAACGTATATTATGCCTCCCATACCTATTTCTCAACCTACATCTTTTGGTCAAGGTCATTCTCAAAATAATAGAGTGCATGTTCCTGTACAAATTCTTTCTACGATATCTCAAGATGCCTTCGTTCATGCCTTCCTTCAATAAACTATTCAGGATATGTAAGATAAATGTCAAAAACTACAAGAAGGATATCAATGATCCATTCATACAATCAATTCTCATGACATAGTTCTCAATACTTTAGCTTATGAGGCCCTACGTTACATTTTCCCTATCAATTCATTTTTCCTAAGTTTGACATATTCACTAGAAAGGGTGATCCTTCACATCATATAAAAGCATTCTTTTCTTAATGTCTAGATTCTACGCATAATTCTAAATTGTTAATCAAGCTCTTCCTTAGAAGTATCAAGGTTTACACCTTAGGACGATTTTATGTACCCTAAAATTGAGCTTCTTATTTTCCTTCAATTCTTTGGGCAATTATGTTTTACCTTATTTTTCAATCATCATTATCCAGAAGGTTATGTTATCCATATTTTTCCCTAGGGTAAATATTGGATCAGAACGACCCCGCACTAAAAGGACCTGAGAAATCACGATCAGATCCTACAAACTGATTGCAGAGGGGCTCTATAATGGAAGTGGCAGGGCCTGCGGAGGGCAAACAACCATGTGTGGGAGAAATCCAGAAAACGGATCTATCAAGTGGATCCAGGCCTTAAATAGATTCTACAGGTTTTAGGTAGGCTCAGAAATAGAACAATAGGGTCACAGGAGAAAGAATAGTGTCACAGAGAGACTAGGGGCAAGAAAAATAAGAAACTACGGAGATCCAAAGTCTTCAAGCTCAAAACAGTTCACAACGAGTCCAAAATCGGCTAAGTATGGAGAAGACAACGGAGAGAGCCACGTTTTGGAATGACGCTTCTCCAAAGTTGAATCCAAAGAAGGAAGCTTAAATGAGTGCTAGGCTTCCACACTTCTAGATCCCCAAAATTTGTGTGACCGTTGAAAAGTCTTCAGCCAGGCAAGAAGAATCTAGGTGTCATCTCGACGCAAATCCAAGATGGGAGCCCCAAGGTAGGGACTCAAACTTGGGCCAGTTCGCCACGTAACCCAAGGTACAAAAAGGAAAGTTAGGGACCGTTGAAAAGTCCATAGGCCTACGGAGGCTACCAAGTGTCAACTTGACACTCCTTCAAAGGAAAATTTTGAATCAGGCTTTCAAGCAAGCGCAGTGCTTCCATGTGTCCAGTCTAAAAAAGGGGGCAGAGCCAGTTAAATAGTCAATACATGGGGCAGGCTTGCGGAGGCTTCCAAGTGTCTAAATGGTGTTGATTTAAGGATTGAATAGAGAGAGGGTTTCCAAATGAGTGCCAGATTGCCACGTGTCCTAGGTCAAGAGATGTGACCTTGCCAAGAAAAATACTTAGCCAAAAACATAGAAATTGGGTAGGAAATGGAGGAAACGCCACGTGGAAAGCCTAAACTAGTCACTAAAGTGGGCCATCAGAGGGAAATTTGGTTTTTTTCCCCTTGTTATTCCAAAAGTGGGCTGCAACTCCGCTCAAAGGAAAAAGTCAGCATTTGAGCCCAAGTCAAATTCGAAGTGGAGAATTAGAGGAAAAGGTGAAAAGTTTTCTTTTGTCAAAAAGGCACAGAGATAAAAATTGAAGTGCATCTCCCCAGCCAACTAAAGGGTGCCACATGTCCAAGCGGAGCGTCGAGGCCGTGGGGTTTTCTGAGTTTTGTGTTTTTTGTAGAAAAGGGGGAAAAAGATAAATCACGGACCCGCAAACCCTATTTTTCCCTAATCTAGCTGCCATGTGCCCCATATTAAAATGAGACCCAATTTTCGTAGACTATTTTCCCTTCCATTTGTATAGACTTGATACAAACTTTGAAGGGGAATATCTTACGACTCAGGGCTCAAAATATTGCAAATCTGACACCACTAAAAAGATCTCAGCTTCACCCACGCCATGGAGATCTGAAACTTTAAGATTGGGGAGGTTAGGTAAAGGAAAATAGAGAAAAATGTCTTCAGGGTTGTTAATACAGGATCCATCTACCTCAACAACCATATTAGATTTAATCTACTCTATTTTTTCCTCCTTCTTCGAGGCGCCAAACCAGAGATTGATACAGTCAAGAAATATTTGGGGGCAGATTTCGTAAGAGACATTAATAGCAGTGTTTGAGCTTTGACCTACTTTTCCCACTTGTCTCTCTTTCTTCTCGCTAATTGAGTCTATAAATACAGGGTCAGGACTCATTGTAAAGGGTTGGTCATTCTTTTGTTTTACAAGTTCCCCTTTTCTTCTGAAAAAAGAACTCGTGGAGTTTTTAGACCTTCCACTAAACTGTAATACGTTTTCTACCTTTTGGCTACTTTGTAATGTATTGCATTAATCTGCATAGCAATAAAACACGTCTGCGATCGATTTTAGATCCTTTCCTGTCTCTTTTTCTTTCATCTGGTCATTCATTATAGATTTGGTTATTGTACACATCTTTTTGGTTTGTGTCTATTAGAAAAACAAATGTTTTTCATTCCTTTGGTGCATCACCTTATGGCTTAGCTTGATTTCCCGCGTTCCTTTAATCCCTATCTCCTTGGAAAATTTTAGATTAGGTATAGAGATAGATCCTTTGCAAGTCCTCACATATGCACCTAAATAGAGGAATAGGAACCAACCTTTAATCTAGAGAGATTTTCCATTTGGAAGGTCCCATACCTTGGGGAAAGTTTAATGTTATGCGGATCACACCAAATGACTCTGCCTTAGAAAAGTAGATATGACGATTCATTTGGGGGTGCTGTGATTTTGCACTAACAGTTTTGGCATGCCCGGTGGGAGCAAGAAGTCTCCATCTTTATTACAATAAGATTGATGTGCACTTATTGTGATTTTAGATTTTAATAATATTTTAAGAACTACACATATGGCGACTCCAAAAGGAACAAAATCCACTAGTTTCAATAGTCCACGTTTTCCAAGTTCATAAGAAGAATGCAAACACGGTCAAGAACCAGAGAGGAGGGATTATTTTTCTATCTAGCCTTATCCCCAGATAGAGGGAAAAATAATAGCCACATATCCATGTGGTTGTAAGGCCAGCAGTGCTAGATAATAACACATGTTGGTAGGTGTTTGGAGAATGATCAACATATCATTAATTTTTTGTAAGAGGAAGTTGAATTCTCAGCTAGAAATAAAAGTAGATTAGAGCAGTAATATGGAGATCAAGTAGTGAATCTTCTTTCAAAAAATCTTCGCAAGGGTCTGGTGACATTGGAGTCTATCTTCAATCCCAATGATCAGTTTCGAAAAGAAAAGGTTAATATACAGATCAAGGGGGAAGATTCGGAGCCAATTCTAGTTGGAGAAGGAAAAACACTACAAGTTGGCAAGGTGGCCACCAAGCAAGAAAGGTATGAATTCATACACCTTTTCCAAGAGTTTCTAGATATATTTTCTTTGAGCTATAAGGACCTCAGAGGGTTAAATCCGAAGTTAACCCAACACACAATTGAACTAGATCTAGTTGCTAAGCCCTTCAGGAAGAAGCAGAGACCAATCAATCCACATATTGAGCCTATGATGAAAAAATAACTAAAAAAGATGATAAAGGCAAGTATCACATTTCTAATCAAACACTCAAGTTGGGTCACAAATTTGGTCCCAGTCAGGAAGAAGAGTGGAGAGATTAGGTTGTGTGTTGACTTTCGTGACTTGAACAGAGCGTCCCTCAAGGAACACTATCCACTTCCCTCAATTGAGAAAATTATACAAGTGGTGTCTGGATCAGAGAGATTCTCTCTCCTAGATGGGTACTCGGGGTACAACCAGAACATGGTGAAGGAAGATGATCAGTTCAAAATTGCTTTCACCACCAAATGGGGCACCTATGCCTATAGAAAAATGCCATTTGGATTGTCTAATGCTAGAGCCACTTTCCAAAGGGCAATGGATATGGCATTAAAAGGGCTGATCAACAAAATAGTATTGATCTACTTGGAGGACATTATTGTGTTCTCCAGAAATGCCACATACTACCTTTTCCACCTCAAGAAGGTATTTCAAAGATGTAGGAGATTCGAGGTATC
Organism: Taxus chinensis; assembly: GCA_019776745.2. Taxonomy (NCBI): domain Eukaryota; kingdom Viridiplantae; phylum Streptophyta; class Pinopsida; order Cupressales; family Taxaceae; genus Taxus; species Taxus chinensis. The sequence goes on from CM034151.1 coordinate 97,342,165, forward strand.
ATTGAACCCCAAAAAATGCATATTCTTAGCCCATGAGGGCAAGCTTCTAGGCCACATTGTGTCAAAGGAAGGTTTTGTAATTGACCCAGAGAGAGTTGAAGCAATAAGAGCATTGCCATTGCTAAACCATAAGAAGGCTCTTCAAAGCTTCTTGGGAAAGATCAATTTTTTCCGTAAGTTTGTGCCAAACTTTTTTGCCCTTGTCAAGCCAATCACGTTGATGTTAAAAAAGGGTTTGGCATTTAGATGGAAAGATGAAGGAAAAGTGAGTTTTGAGGCTATCAAATAAGCCATATCACAAGCCCCAACTCTTGTGAATCTAGATTTTTCTAAGAACTTCATATTATATGCCTTTGGTGGAAGTGACATAATTTCTGTAATCCTAGTACAACAGAAAAAAGAAGACACAAAGCAACCAATTGCTTTCTTTAGCAAGGGTTTGGAAGGTTATGAGGTGAGGTACTCCTTCATTGAGAAGTAGGTCCTAGCAGTGATCAGAGGATTGAAGAAGTTTAAGCATTTGGTTTCCAACAACAAAATCCAACTATTGGTCTCCCATACAGGGGTTAAAGACTTCCTTCTTAGCAAGGATTTGAACGAAAAGCATGCAGGGTGGATCACATATGTCATGGAGTATGACATTGAGATAAAGGTCACCAAGATGGTCTATGGGAAGGGATTTTGTGAGAAGTTTGCCTCAAGTAAACAAGAAGAAGCCAGTGATGGAAAATAAGTTGTTCTGGTCCTACAGGATAGTCAGGAGGAAGAAAATGAGGATGTGCCCACTCCTTGTTGGACTCAGAACATGCTGCACTTCCTTTAAATAGGCTTGTGTCCTCCAGGAATGAATAAAAAAGGAGGAAATTTAGACTACAGGCCATCCCATATGTACTTATTGACGACGTCTTTGTTCAAAAGTGACATCAATGGAATCTTGTTAAGGTGCATTAGGACAAATCAGGTTGAGAGAATGTTATGAGAGTTCCATGATGAAGCAGCTGGAGGCCATTTTTCTCCATGGGTGACAGAATTCAAGATCATGAAGGCGGGTTATTATTGGCCCAGGGTGTTTAGTGATTGCTATACATGGATCAAAAGGTGCAGGAATTATGCATTCATCAGAGGAAAAGAGAGGCTAGCAGCTCTCCCATTGCACCCCATTTCAGTTGACCAACCATTCATGCAATGGGGGTTGGATTTCTTCAGATTCATCAATCTAAATTCGAGCCAAGGCCACAAGTGGATTCTGACAGCAACCAACTATTTTACCAAGTGGACAGAGGCAGTGGCACTCAAAGAAGCTAATGAGTCTAGCATATTAGACTTCTACAAAGGGATAGTCACCATATTTGGAGTGCTAGCCACCATTATATCAGACAATGCATTGGAATTCATCAGTTCCAAAATTAGAAGATGGGCCGTCAGGAATGGAATCTACCTGAGTACTTCATCAAATTATTACCCTCAGGGTAATGGCCAAGCACAGTCTACAAACAAGAACTTGGTAAAGATCATAAGAATAAATCTGGATGAAACTCAAATCAACCTTATGGGCTGATAGGACAACACCCAAGAGGTCTATAGGCAGCTCTCCATTCAAACTTTTCTACGGGAAATATGCAGTGTTACTTGTATCACTTGAGTTGCAAGCATTAGAACTCATGAAGTAGTTGGAGATGTTTGAGTTCGAACCAATGGAGGTTAGGTATGCAAAGTTGATGGAGTTGGAAGAAGTGAGAGAACACACTCTTAAAATAATAGAGAAGGATCAGGCCACAATAAATAGATGCTTCGATAAGAAGGAAAGAGCCAGGAACTTCCAGGAAGGATACCTAGTCTTGAAATGGGATGCAGATCGAGCAAAACCAGGAAGGCATTCCAAGTTCGATGCCATTTGGAGTGGCCCTTACATGGTCACAGAATGTAAAAGTAGCAACACTTTCTAATTGTCTACATTAGAGGGTGAAGAAGTACATATTTTGATGAATGGAATCTATCTTAAACACTGCTACTAAAAGGGAAGTTCTCACCATGTACATATTAGTTTAGTTTCTCATTCCTCTAAGTGCTTGTGCACATCGTATTGTTGCAGTTTAGGTTGCTTTTCTCCTAAGTGATTTACACACTCTACATGCTCTACTTGGAGCATGTATGCTTTCAATTTTGTATATAGTTGTGGTGCTATTTTGTTGCTCTTATGTAGTACATTCAGAGAAACAGATGAATCCCTGGGTCAAAGAAAATTTCTAATCTTAGAAACCATCATTTCAAGATATATTATGAAGGTTGAGAGTGCAAACAGTCAGACTTGTGAATCAGAGGTAAAATTAGTTTCAAACCATCGTTCTTGACTCCATGCCCAATAGATATGACAAGGGAATTTCTCTTTTCATCTAGTAGGAAGACACCTCTGTGAGTCGCCAAATTGTTATCCATATTTTTCCCTAGGGAAAATATAGGATCAGAATGACCCCGTACTAAAAGGACCTGAGAAATCACGTTCATATCCTACAAACCGATTGTAGATGGGCTCTATAATGGAAATGGCAGGGCCGACAGAGGCCAAACAACCCTATGTGGGAGAAATCTAGAAAACAGCTCTGTCAAGCGAATCGAGGCCTTAAATCCGTTATATAGGTTTTAGGTAGGCTCTGAAATAGAACAACAATGTCATAGGAGAAAGAATAGTGTCATGGAGAAACCAAGGGCAAGAAAAAGAAGAAACTATGGAGATCCGAAGTCTTTGGGCTCAAAACAGTTCAGAACGAGTCCAAAATTGGCTAAGGATGGAGAAGATAGTGGACAGAGCCACGTGTCGGAACGGTGCTTCTCCAAAGTTGAATCTAAAGAAGGAAGCTCAAATTAACACTAGGGTTCCATGCGTCTAGAGCCACCAAAAGTTGTGTGACCATTGAAAATTCTTCGGTTAGGAAGGAAGAAGCTAGGTGTCAGCTCGTCACAAATCCAAGATGGGAGCCCCAAGGTAGGGACTCAAACTCGTGCCAGTGCGCCACGTAACCCAGGGTCTGAAAAGGAAAGGTAGGGACCGTTGAAAATTCTATAGGCCTACGGAGGCTGCCAAGTGTCAAATCGATGCTCCTTTAAAGGAAATTTTGAATTGAGATTTCAAGCGAGTGTAGTGCCTCCATGTGTCCATTCTAAAAAAAGGGGCAGAGTCGGTTGAATAGTCAATACATGGGGTAGGACGACGAAGGCTTCCAAGTTTCTAAATGGCATTGATTCAAGGATTCAATAGAGAGATAGTTTCCAAATGAGCGTAAGACTGCCACGTGTCCTAGGTCAAGAGATGTGACCCCACCAAGAAAAAGGCTTAGCCAAAAACATAGAAATTGGGCATGCAGTGGAGGAAATGCCACGTGGAAATCCTAAACTAGAAGCGCTAAAGTGGGCCATTGGAGGGAAATTTGGTTTTTTGCCCCTTGTTATTCCAAAAGGTGTAAAAGTTACAAAATGGGCTGCAACTTTGCCCAAAGGAAAAAGGCAGCGTTTGAGCCTGAGTCAAAGTTGAATTGGGGAATCAGAAGAAAAGATGAAAATTTTCCTTTTGTCAAAAAGGCATAGAGATAAAAATTGAATCACATCTCCCCAGCCAACCAAAGGGTGCCACGTGTCCAAGTGGAGCATTAGGGCTGCGGGGGTTTTATGAGTTTTGTGTTTTTTGTGAAAAATGGGGAAAAAGATAAATCACGGACCCACAAACCTGATTTTGCTCTAATTTGGTTGCCACATGCCCCATATTAAAAGGAGACCTATTTTTCTTAAACTGTTTTCCTGCCCATTTGTATGGACCCGATACAAACTTCGAAGGGGCATATCTTTCGACTTAGGGCTCAAAATATTGCAAATCTGACATCGCTAGAAATATCTTAGCTTCGCCCACACCATGGAGATCTGAAACTTTAAGATCGGGGAGGTTAGGTGAAGGAAAATGGAGAAAAAAATCTTTATGGCCGTTAATGCGGGATCCATCTGCCTCAACAACTAGATCAGGTTCAATCTGCCTTAATAACCAGATCAGATTCAATCTGCTCCATCGTTTCCTCCTTCGAGGTGCCAAACTAGAGATTGATTCAGTCAAGACAAATGTGGGGAAAAATTTCATAAGAGACATTAATAGTAGTGGTTGAGCTTCAACCTGATTTTCCCGCTTCTCTCGCTTTCTTCTCTCTAATTGAGTCTATAAATATAGGGTCAGGACTCATTGTAAAGGGTTGGACATTCTTTTGTTTTGCAGGTTCCCCTTTTCTTCTGGAAAAAGAACTCATGGAGTTTTTCAGACCTTCCACTAGACTGTAATATGTTTTCTACCTTTTGGCCACTTTGAAATGTATTGTATAAATCTACAGAGTAATAAAACACACCTGTGATCGATTTTAGATCCTTTCCTGTCTCTTTTGCTTTCATCTGGTCTTTCATTATAGATCTGGTTATATGTTTTTTCTTATTGTATGCATCTTGTTGGTTTGTGTCTATTAGCTAAACAAATGTTCCATTTGCAAGGTTCCATACCTTGGGGAAAGTTCAATGTTATGCTGATCACACCAAATGACTCTACCTTAGAAAAGCAGATCTGACGATTTATTTGGGGGTGCTGTGATTTTGCACTAACAAGTTATTTTTTCATAGTTTTCACCACTAAAACAAGGACCCAATGAGCTTATTAGTGAGTATGTGAAATTCAAAACAATGCTTAAAAATATTTCTCACCCATTACATCATAGTAAATTACAATATACTTTCTCTCATTGTTTACTTCAACGTATCAAATATAAAATCATGTTTAACATATACCAATTTTTTGACAATTATTGTCATAGGGCTAGGAACTAACATATCAAGATCCTTATAGCTAACATGCTTAAATATTGGACTAATGCCTCTACATATATTGGCGCTAAATATGAAGGTAAACAAAATTCCAATAATAAGGCTATTGGTAGAACTAATTTTCAAGCGAAGAAAGAGTCCAAAAATAGATGCAATGTGGTATCACAACCACTCAATAAGATTTTCCTTCCTTATGAAGAGAGTAAAAAATTCATACAATTATATGAGAGTTTGTACCAAGTGATTAAAAAATTACCTGAATGCAATGCAATCTCTTTTCCTCCTCATTGGGATATTGAATAATTTATACCTCTACTAATAATATGTTGTGAAGGCATATTATGTGTGTCATATATGATCACTCCATCCTTCAAATAAATGTTTTGGATTGATACATAAGATTCATGACCTAATTGATGATGATATTATTCAAGTGGAAGGATACAATACTACATTGGAATGAGTGGAACAACAAAATCAATAATTGAACTTATTTACAATTCCTCCTCCAATCATATTACTCCAATTATGAAAAAACATGATGTGGTTCACATGGAAACTTCTAAGAAATATCTGATAGTTTCTAATGCTTATGTTTTAATGGTTTCATAAATGTGGTCATGGATTCACATCAACACATCTCTACTATTACATTGTATGACCTTGAGATTCCAATTGATGATTCCAACAATGGACCAATATTTATATAATATTTCATAGATTCACATTCAAAGTAAACCAAGAGCATCGTGGTTGCTAATGGATCAAGTCCAAACATTTTTCATGCACCTTAAATTTGCACAAATGCCAATTCATATGACACCTAAGTTACTAACTTGTGCATATAAGGGAATCAAATAGTGGCACAATGTCTAATATTTATTTGTGTCGTGAGGCTTGATTGTGAATTCTTGATGTCTTTTTGTAGTCTTTTAAGTCTTATTTTCCGAGTCACAGATATTTTTGTGGTTTCTTGTGGTAACTTATTGCTTTTGACCTTAGGAAACAATTGGTAGATTTATGACAAGATCAAATGCCAACCTTGTCTTATTGTGGACAATTCTATCCTAAACGTTTTATCCTCTTTTTTGGACCTTAGTCCCTTTTTAACCATTATTTTGCAATGTTTCAAGTTTTTGGGTTAGATTTAATATGCCACTAGGTTCTAATTTTAAAGTAAGAGACTCTCATATATACGAAGTTATTAAGAGGTCAAACATACCCAAAAAATGCAACAAGAAAGCCAATACACATGATAGAAAGGAAATTATTCGAAGCTCAATTGTTTATGAAATCAATACATTCCCTCTATACTGCAAGGTTAAGACTAAAACATATTTCAAATATTTTTTATTATTTTATTATTACAGGATGCCATATATATTTTCATGATCATAATTGCAACTCCACTATGTGGGATAACTACATTCTAATTTGTACTCACATAAGGAACTGTAGTGCAATACTTGGATGATTAGTGGGGATATCTAAGGTCAATCGAACCTAAAAAATACCTTAACCCTATCCCCCCTATATAGTTCCAATTTGAGAGTTTTTACATGAGATTAAGGTTTCCTATTATCCTGTTCATGCATACACATATGCAATGATCAAAACTGAGAAAAAGGTAGATAAAAATGAGATAAATATGAACAAGATGAAACATAATTAAAAATTAAAACTAGACAATTATGTGTAAAAGGGACAAGTTGATTCTCTCCACAATAGTCGATTATGTACTGTAGAATACATAGTTTCAATTTCAATGAAAAAAGTTTATAATTTTGTTTTCTAGCTAGATCCTTCTAGTTTCACATCCAAATTAGTCATTAGAACATAACAAAACCAAGTACACTATCCTCTTGTGGTTTCACTATATTTAAGAACATTTCATAATTAATCAAATATCTTAATAATTTATTATATGTTCAAATATGTATATTGAATGTTCACTTAATAATGTAAATATACACCGTATCTATAATCTAATCATAATTATATATAAAACCCTAATATGAACTTATTTATATATTATCTAATTTAGGTTAAAGTCACATTTGCATAATGTAGATCCTTTCTAGTCATGGAACCCAATATGATCTACTTTGATAAACCTATTTAGAGTTATGATGTCCTTACTAGAGCTCACCTCTCTAAGGTATCACATCACCTTTCACCCGAGACCTTTCTTATGATATAATACTTGGATGCCCTTGGCTAAATAAAATGTCATTTTCCTGAGCCACGCTAGACTAATATCCAAATATTTTTCATTCTAACCGAGTGATTACTAAATTTTAGGAACTTCTTATGAGTTACTAATTCAAATTAAAAATGAGGCATTAACTAAATTCCTACCAGAACATCAAAGCATACAACCTCAAGTGAACTCATCTCGAGTAAAAGGACCTACTCAACCATGCATTAAGATAATATTACTACAAGTTCTTGTGTTTTTTCAAGCTAAAATTCCTAATAAGGTTTTAAAAAAACGATCCAAACAAATTGATTCATTAAACGAGGATAAAACAAGTGTCAAAATTATTTCTCGGGTTCATGACTATATTACTAGCGATAATAATTAATGTTACCACATAACTTATGATTAATTTTTGGATACCATTAGTGACTCATCTGATTCCTTAGATTCATGGTTCTTGACACTTTTAGGTGTCAATTATGATGACGTAGGACTATAAAATTATTAAAAAAATATGGTTTTATTAGTTAGCATACTATTAACACTTGAAGTTGTACCATGTTGAAACTAGGTTCAACACCTTAGTGAAACATGGGTTGATCTCTCATTGTGGGAATTGACTATTAAGAACATCATCATGAGAAGGCTGACTTCCTTAACCTATCTAAACTAACACTAAAAGTACCTCTAAGATAAACCTAGTCTAACAAATCCAAGTCACCAGGGTTGAGAGAGAAGGAGAGAGAAGAAAGCATAAAATTTTTAAGATAAAATAAGGAGTGATCACTCTCCATGGGGGGAAGAATAGAAGGAAAAATAGAGAGGAGAGGGAGGACACGTGTCATAGACTAATCTTGCATTGACCCTCCCATTCCACATGTTAAAAACATAGAGAAATGAAGAATCGACCGGTATAATCCATACACAACATAAAATGTATGAAAAGAGAGGAAAGAATACGAAAATGTAAAGGGAAGGGTAGAAATGAGCCATAATCTTCATTAACTTTTTATTGGGTGATGCATAGAATGAAATAAACTCTCAGAAGACATTGGATGCACTGTAGATGCTCAAATATGAGGTCTAAAACTCATGGGAATTTGGCCACCATTTCGACATGTTGTCGTTACAATCAAAAGATGGATCCTTTAAAAATGAACAAGTTGTTGTAGATGCAAAATCCATGCACTTTAGTACATTTATAGGTCCTAAAGTGTACTAATGTTTACATGATTCCCAAGCAAGAAAACTAGTGCTTGAAAACTATCTTTTACCTCTTTTCTTTATCTCTTACTGTCTCTTTGGTATTACACATCCTACCACCCTATAATTTTTTTAGTAATTTATCTTTTATGGCTTCAAATACTAGTGCCTGACCAGGATAATAACGCTCAGCCAATCTTGTATTTTTGGGTGCTCTTGACCCTTTCTCACCTTTACTCACTCTTTTTGGGTTTATTTTATCTTTTGGGCCTCTTTTTCTTTTTTGTGTCAGCATTCCAGTTTTCAATTGCGAAATTCAAACAAGGGAATCATATATATACTTAGTTACTTATCCAATATAAAGGACGAAGCACTAAAAATTAATACTATCACCTAAGCTTGCATCCAAAGGCACAAAGGCACTTCAAAACATCCATCTAGCACATTCACTCAAGGGACAAAGGTTGCATCACTTTTACATACACAACATAGGAGGGGAAGTCTATTCTATTCTATCTCACACATTCTATACATTTGATGCATTATATATCTATCCCACTATCATTGTGCAACTTGCACAAGAGAATCCTAGGACATCATTACATATACACACAAAACTACATGAAGTCTGAGATGTAGTGCAATGTTTGGTCATAATTTCACTCTTTAGGTGACAACCAAGGTCATTCTGACTCCACATTCTATATATATTTTACTAGATTTGATGTGGTTTGTGGACTTGTGAAGGTAGTCAATTTGTTTTGCAGGTTATAGGTACATTTAATGATCTATGATAAAATGTCAAGAGATAAACATGGATCAACAATGAACCTCTTGCGATACCAAAGTTATCATAACTTGAGCATATTCTTGGCCACTAGTGCCCAGGTGCTCCTGCCCTATTGTGGGCGCTCCTTTCCTGTACCATTCTGAGTTCCAGAACCTCCAACGAGCTTTGAAAACATTTCCTACATTTTTTTCAACTATTCACCTACCCAGATCACTTCCAGTTTTCTCAGTAATTAGCTAAGTCTCCCTATCTCTGTTTCTTACTTATGGTTTCATATTGTACATGCTTGGGTTCTTGTGTCTTACTATATATTAGCATTGGTACACCATTTTATTACATCAGTTACTTTGCAATTAGGTTTAATTCAATTTATATTAAATCATTTGGTGAACCCCACTCATCATCAAACATTTGGATCCTTATTTTACCTATTCTATCCAATATTCTTTCATGGATCCTAAAGTCTCCTTACATACATTACTTCAAATTCACCCACCTTATAAAGATGTCCTCCAAAAATCCCTAGACACTATGTATCTCCCTCATAATACGCCACCTACACAAGTAAGTGCCATCTTTGATTGTCTCGCTGATGACCCTATTGATCATGATACCACAACCAATCAATCAATTTACAAGTCAATTCAAGATTTATATTGTATATTTCAATATTAAATTCAAGCTATGGAAACAATGATTACATCTCTCATAGTTGAAATCCAACATCTCAAGGATTCTTCTCAAGCCCATGCTTGTTTTTCTTCTACACCTCACCCTAATTCTATGTCTTCTACATTTGATCATATAACCAAACCCCAAGTATTACCACTACCACCACCTCTAAAGTTTGATCTAAATTCTAAGCAATATGACATTCTTCCAGAGCTCCTCAATCACCAATTGATCAACTTGCCAACTACTCATCGCTACCCTCCTTATTGACTTGCCAAATACATAGGTCTCCCATGTTACAATTATCAAAAACTTAATCGACATCATGAAAATGATTGTTATGATTTAATACAAATAATTAAACACCTTGATCACCAGGGTTTTATTTCATTTGCTAAACAACATTTTCCTACATATGGATCTCCAATTGCTAAATCTCATTGGGCTCCCAAACTCGATCCATCTATGTCTAATGAGCATCATGCCATAATTACCAATGTTCCTTCTTTGGTCAGTCATGAGCCACCTATCCAACCTGATGTTATACCATATCTCAAAATATGTACCCCATCACCTCCTCATATCAAGTCTTCTACAACATTACCAATTCCAACTAAGAACCCACCTCTCATAATACATGCCCCATCCCCTCCTTCTATCAAACCATCTACAACGTTACCAATTCCAACTAAACAACCACCTCTAAAAATTTGTACCCCATCACCTCCTCTTATCAAGTCTTCTGCAACGTTACCAATTCCAAATCAGCAACCACCAACCAATTCACCCTGTGATAGCTAAGCTCTTGAAACTTCCTCATGTCAACCCGCATTCCAACCCTGGTCCTACTTTTGCTTCTACCTCTTATTGTGACAACAATATCATTTCTTATGATACATTTTAAACTATGTCACCATCATAATCTCTCTCTTACATTATCACATAGATCTCCATCACTGGAACACTTGGGGGTGTAGACACCTAAATTCCACTTTCACAATCTTATTGCCAAATGCACAAAAATCACTCTTAATCTTGCCAATTTCGTTATAATTAGTGATTTTCGCTAATTAACTACGCTTCTTACTACTTTGGCCAATTAAAAATGGTTTTTTGATTACCTAACTTCTTTCGCATTCAGGATACCACTTTACGATGAATCGTAAGTCAAAATCCTCTTCAAAACAGACAATTAACATTTATTAGCTAATTAAGCCTATTTTGACCTTGTTTTGGTCAATATACCCTATTATTGCCTCAAACCCCTCTTCCAACCACTCAAAATCACCCCACTTTCCACCACAACATCTCTGTAAGATTCAAAAGTTTATCATAGCCTCCTAGTTGACCCTAAGCGGTTGATTAAGGCACATCACATCATAATCAATTGATAATTCACTAATTATGATTAATAAAACTTAAACATGATTAAAAATTCTAATCTAATTTGTGCTTTTAGTCCCACATGCACCAGAATAATAGTTTTCCTCAAAGTGAAAAATATAAAAATGACTAACCAAAAACCTTTATACTTTACACCATGCTTTGATTTTCATCTCATATAATATATACGATATATAGCCAAGTTCAATCCTTGCCTAAAGCCTTCAACAAGGTTAGTAGATGAATATCTAAAGTGACTTAACAAGTCATTTGGAGAGGTCATTTCACCATTGTTTGGAGTAGTAACCATAACCATTTTCTTTCCCTCTTAGGTCTATTTAGGCACATGTTAGGTAATTGAACATATTAGTAGGCATGTTTAGTTAGATTTTGCATTGTTTTCATACTAGTTAAGCATTCCTTTTAGCTTCTATCTTAATGTTACATTCCTAGACTTAAAATCCTTAGCTATGAGGTGGCAATTGTGTTAGCATTCCTTGATTAGCTTTGTTATTTTCTTTGTAAAGTTTAGGGTGCTTTCATTTGGCATGCCCGGTGGGACTATACCCCATTGCATTCAATTTTTAAGCTTTCTAACTTAGTTTTAAAGTTTTACATTTCAAGTTTTTTAGAGTAGTTTCAAGTTTCCTAGATTAAATTCAAGTTTTATAGTTTAATTTCAAGCTTTCTAGAGTACTTTCAAGCTATTTAGATTAGTTTTTCAATCTTTGTAGATTAATTTCAAAGTTTTAGAGTAATTTTTAAAGTTTTAGATCAATTTCTTTCAAAGCTAGGTAGTTGTTTCAACTAGATTAGTGGTAGAAGTTGTGTTTTCATGTTCATTGCAGGATATATGGAGATGAAGCCCTGTCAAAATTGACCCAAAATTCCAAAGATTGGACTGTTTTCAAGAAATTTTCTCAAAAACCCAGATTTTTGACCACCTACAGGAAAAAGGTGCATGTGTATGACTATGAGTGCCCTTGCAGCACTGATTTTTTTGGTCTTGACTGAAAACCATGTCTATGCATGTAGACATGCACCTATGCCTCACTAGAAGCACCTATGTATTACTAACTATGAAAAAGTGACAAAAGAGCACCTGTGCATGACTGTGAGCGCTTGTGCATCTAGAGGGGTGCCCATGCATCAAGGTAAATTTTTTTCAAATTTCAAAATTTCAATTTTTGTTTTGCTGTCAGTTTTAAGGGTTTTTAGATGTTGTTTTTGTCAATTTATTGATTTTAGAGGAATATTCCTAACAAAATTGTCCTAAGGTTTTACAATGGATTTTTGAGTAAATTAAGTTAGGGTTTGAGGCGTGATTATGTTTTCATACTTTGATTGAGTTTAGAATAGAGTTGTGTATGATCTTCTCTTGCACCTAGTGTGATCTTGAGAACCAAAAGTACCTATAAACCAATTTTTGGGAGTAATTAGGAACAATCATAATTCATTTTGTGCTTAAGAGAATAAACCTTCATTTTTTGGCATATGCTTGATCTTTTAGTTTAATATGTTTTTCACTTGATAAATAATCAAGACACCTAGTGTGATATTGGGAATCAAAAGCAATTTTAGTATTTAATTAAAAATCACTTGGATTAATTGAGAATAAACCTTGTTTTTTTGCAAAGTTTGATGGTAGTTAGCTGATTTACAAGCATTTTTCATTGCTATTTTCCTATGATATTGTGAACCTTTTTGAACTACTAATAATTTGTTTGAAGGACCTAATGCTAGTCAAAGAAAGGAGAACCTAAAAAAAATTTCTAACTACACGTGTGATTTTAGGTTTCCAAAAGGAGTGCGACAAAAACCACATTAAGTCTAAAAGATTAAAAAATAAGCCAAAATCATCACATTGTATTTACAAGTTTCATTTAGAAGCTATGACTCATCCGCTTAACTAGGACATAACCCCTTTGTCATAATACTTAAGCTATAATAATGGGGGTGTTCCTAGGAACCATAAAGTAGTTCACACAAGAGGGAACCTTATGAACAAAACAGGAAATTGCTCCTCACTATCGACTTGATTAGTACGCCTTGGTGAGATTGGAGTCAAAGTTACTTCCATTGTGACCCCAGTGATAATACAACTAAATGCACTAGTTTCTCATTATATTATAATGGGGTAAAGTTAAGTCAAGATAATTCTTGGGAAACCTTAGTAAATCGAGCTCACAGAAGTAAACTTGTGACACATAGAGAGAGAACCACCTAGGAAGCTTGCTAGCATGGAGCCATTATTTTTGTATTAGTTATTATACCTGAGAGCTCTAAAAAAGTGACAAATTTGTTAGATTCAAACTCTTATTTTTTGAGGGAAAGAATCTCTTAAAGTCGAAACCACGTGATTTTCATCACAAAATCTAATTAGTGTCATTTTGTCCTAGTTTTTCACTTGTTTTAAGACAAGGCGAAACTCTGCCAAAATAACACCAAGTTTATTTCAACACCACTTGGTCTACATCCTTGTTTTATTGTTTCCCATTTTTAGACAAAAGGAAACAACATATATCAGATACCGCTAGATATCACATTTCCACCACTTTTGTATTCTATTTGTGCAACTAGGTTGCAATGCCGGAGCGCACGTGTTGAAAGTGTGCATGGTACATACTCATGATATAGTAGCCCACCTTGTCTCAAAGAACCATATTTGAGACTTATTATCATCGTAGTTAGGTGATTTTATCCCTATCTTCTTTTGATTTGTTACATTTCCCACATTATAACCATATAATTGAGATATTTATGTCTTGTTTCCATTGTGAAATTGGGTCTAAATCTCCATATTGTATTGTTACATTGCTCGCACGCTTGGAAAATTCTTGTTAAACTTAGACATATTTTTTACATCCTAGCTTTGTCTTGAGTTTTGTGAGTGTTGAGGATACATTGCTAACATCGTGATAACATCATTTTGACACTAAAAATCTTGCTTTTCCAATATCTTGGTTCGCATGTCAAAATAGTGTCGTTATGTTGCTCACATTGCTATCATCCATTATACAAGACTTAGACTTTCTTAGTATTTAGAAACTAGTTTTTAGTATACCTTGTTAGAAGATTGCATCAACATTTTCTTATCATTTAGGCCTTGTTTGTTGTAAACTTGACCTAACTAGTGATACTGTGTTGTCACTATTTGGTTGCAAACCTATCTAGACAAATCTTAGGGAGTAAACTATTTGGTTTGATTAAATTTTTAGCTTTATACATCATTGCATTATTCTAAGGAAAAATTGTGTCATATATTACCTTGTTAGGGTAGCTTGTTCGTTATTCTTTAGTTCATACATTTGATTTGACCTATTAATTTTGTGGCTATTCTATAGTCACATTGTTTTAAAAATTTAGTTTCGTTATGTTGCAAAAAATTGACTAAGGTCCCTTTTTAGTAAACCTTAGTGGAAATGTTTCATGTTGTATCTCCTATCTTGAGTATTCCCACTATGAGGATGGGATCCTGAAGATTAGGAACCGATATATTTGGAGGTGACAACCCTATTTTAGAGGATAATCTCATGGTTGAACATAGTGATGGAGAGGAAGATTCTCCTCATATGAATATAGAGCGTCCTCTCACCAATTTTGACGATTACATTTTTCAAAACAAACATGTGGTTCTTATGCGTTTTATTGAGCTAGGAGCTAAGTTACCTTCCACAATGGACCCTTCTCTCATTTCCATAATTGTTTGAGGAGAAGAATAAGTAGACCGACCTCATCATAGTGTTAATGAAGTATTAAACCTAGGTCACGCCTCTACTTCAGGATGACCGAATAATGAGGAAATAGCTTTCAAAAATGAGGGAGAATATTATTTACCTCCTCTTAAAATTCATTACGAATACCATGAAGCACATGCTCACCATGAGAAATATTCTCATGATGAAAATCGTAAAGAAATACCATCCCAAGAGGTAACCTTAGAGGAACAAGTTCAAGCTCTCACTCTCCAATTAGAAATTTTGGCTTCACATATACAAAAGGAACAACCAATTTTTTTTTGCAATAATCCATACCAAAGGAAAAACCTAAGGCTTCATTTCACGAGATCTGAATAAACACTCCTTAATAGGAGGTACAAAGAGATCCTTATGAAGAGATTCTCGTAGCAAATAGGGGTGGGAATACACCTAGATTTAATCCTGTGTATAGACCTACACCACCCACGTAAGACCAACTCTTCCTTCAAGAATGGTCTACTATGAAGAACACCTTCTTGCATTACAATAAGGTAAATCTTGTAATAGTAAGAAATACCAGTTCAACGAGTTGTGCCCTTATCCATTTGATATGGCCATGCTCCAGTTACCTTTCCCATGAAACTTTGATTTTCCAAAATTTGACAAGTATAAGGGAAATGGTGACCCTCGTGACCATATTAAATATTTTTATATGGCATGTCAAGAGGTTTCATTTAATGACAATTATCTTATGCACCTCTTTCCACGAAGTTTAGTAGAAACAATGCTAGAATGGTTTGTACAAATCCTTAAGGGATCCATATCAACATGGCCCGAACTAGCATAAAGTTTCTTTAATATAGAAAGTGATGTCACCATGTTGGATATCTGGAATGCCAAATAATGAAGCAACAAAAACTTCATTGCATTTTTACAATGATGGAGAGGATTAGCTAGTCATTTTCCTTACTCCATACCCAAAAAATAGTTGATAAGCATATTTTTTCCCAACATCCATCCAGACATTACGTCCTACTTGCAAATGTATTGTGGCAACATGTTCGAAGAGGTAATCAAAAAAATTATTCAAATTGAAAACACATTGTTAGCTAGGGGGACTCTAAAACCTTTCTCCTGGGATCATAATGATTCCAAAACTAACGACAAAACAATTTTTTCCCCTAATAGGAAAAAAATATTGTTGGTGATGGGATAGTACACTCTAAATGAGTACAAGTCATTCAAAACAACACTCCTTTAAAGCTTGCAAAGGGAGCTCCACCTATGGAGTATAAGTTCCGTACTTTCACTCCTCTTTCAAACTCAATTTCGTCAATACTAAAGCAGCTATAGGTGGTTAATATGGTTAGATATCTTGAAACTATGCCTTATGAGGATGGCCCACCTAAACCATCATGGTTTAAAGATAATGGATATTGCTAATTCCACTATGTTAAAGGTCACAAAATGGATAAGTGTTTAAAGTTGTAGCACTACATCCAAGACGTAATTGAAAGTGGCATTGTGGAGATGGACTCATCCACTTCTAAAAAATCCCCCAATATGAAGACTTTTCCTAAACATAATCAAGAAAATAATGTTAATTATGTGTATAATGAGGAGAATCATTTTGATGTTCTCATTGGTTGTGTAGATACAATTTTTGAACATGTCAACACAATAACCCCTGTGATATCCCCTGAACTATCTATGTCTAGGCATGTTCTGAAAAAAATTGATTATCACGCAGTTCTGAATACTTATGATAGTAGGGAACCTAGGTTTCAACATTCCCATCAAAGGATGTCTATCAAAACTAGACCTCATTTGATTATTCATGCTAAAGAACCTGTTCACTTACCTCTTACCCCATCTTCAACTCATGGTAAGTGGTATGATTTTGATTCTTCTGATTCTTCCAAAGATTCCAATCCCAATGATTCTAAGTATTTTAATTCTTATGAAGATTCCAACCTGAATTATTCCTCTAATACGAATCCTAAGTCATGATCCTCCCTATCTTCACAAGACCCCATTTCTCAGTCACCTTAATGACCCCTTCTTTTTTCGAAGAGCTCTCCCACTCAAATTCCTTCTAATCAATCATCCAAGTCAACTCCCATGTTGCATTCATCCAATCAACCTCTTTTGGTAGAACACATACCCACACTAATTGATTCATTTCAGAATGAGGAATCTTGAAAGATAAAGAATGATTAGGTAATGAGAAGATAGGTCATGGATCAATGCTAGACCTAGGAATTTCATCTCCCAATGAAGAATGTGAAGATGGAAGAATAAGAAGAGGACCATGTTAGATGATCTTAAGGTCTTCCTCTATTTTATGATAAAAGGCATCAATCTCTTCCTCCCAATATGTGAACATATCAAGGTCTAAAGAGGTTTCTTTCTCGTAAAGTTCTAGAGCAATTTCTTCATATACCCTCATAAATTCTCTAATGGATTCTTCATGTACCCTATTCCCCATCTTCATCTCATAGACAGTGGTATGGTTTGGAAACTTCTCATCTAAATTATTAATCAGGTTCCTCCCACTCTTATTCTAAATCTAATCCAAACTATTATTCTAATTCTTCATATTCACCTCGATCTTCTAAAAATTCTCATCAAAACTATTCACTTCATTCAAATATTAAGTCAAAATCCTCCCTTTCTTCATAGGAATCCCCTTATCAGTCACCTAAATGACATCTTCCTTTTTTGAAGATCCGTGCGACTCCAAGTCTTTCCAATCAAACATCTAATTTTCTTCTTAAGTCATGGTCCTTCCTTTCTTTGCAGGACTCCCTTATTCGCCACCTCGATAACCTATTCCTCCATTAAAGATATGGGAGAATCCAAATTCATCTAATTCGAATCCCATGTTGTAAATAAATCGACACTCATATCGCAATCTCCTAAGTTGACTCCCATGTTGCAATCTTATACATTGACACTCATGTCATAATCGTTTAATTCGACTCCCATGTCGCAATCTTATAACTCGACGCATGCATTGCAAAAACCTCAGACAACTCCTATGTCACAATCATATGTTTAGTTTCTATGCGATCCTCATTCTGTTATGGAAATATACCTTCTTATAGGAAAGCCAATACCAATCAGCTATCTCAAATCCATGTCTTCTTCTACTTGCGAGACATCTAGATCCAAATCTACTTCATCTCTTGAGTCATCATCTTCTCAATCTTCCACACCAGTTGGACCCATTTCTTCTAATCAACCTCCTATGGTCAAAGAACAAATACCCCTACCAATTGATTCATCTTGAGATGAGGAGATGATCATAGAATTCATGGGGTCACACAATGACATTCCCATAGAGGATTACAATCACAGATTTAATCTTGACTTTGATACGCTTACGTATTAGGAAGAATAAATTGATTTATTTTGTCAGAATACTAAGGAAGATCCTAATACCATTGAGGAAGATCCTATCTTTTCTTCACATCCTTCTTTATATAGCATGATTCCTCAATCAAAATCTCACCTTGGGTCACCACCTGGTATCCCATCATCTGCAGTTATATGTGGGGAACCTCCAAGTTTCCCTTCATCATCTTTTTTTCAGCTCACCTTTTGGTAGCCCATTTTCTTCTCACCCTGGGTCACCACCTGGTAGCCCATCATCTGCTTCTATATGTGGGGAACCTCCAAGTATCCCTTAATCATCTATGTGTGTCTCACCTCCTAGGAGCCCATCTTCTTCTATATGTGGCTTAACTATGGGTAGCCCATCTTCATCTATACTGGGGGCATGTCCTATAAGTCCCTCATCTTCGATTCTTAGGCCACATTCTAGTAGTTCATCTTCTTCTATCTATGGGAAACCTCTAGGCAGTCCATCAGCTTCAATCTTAGGGCCACATCCTAGTATTCCTTTATCTTCATTCTATGGGACACCTCAAGGTATCCCATCCTCTTAAATTCTCTTACTATACCCTTTGTTTCCATCACATTGTCCTTAAATCAATGATTGTGGCAAGCCCACCATCATTTATCACATCAATTATATTCGTCCACTTTCTTCTCCCACTTCTCGAGATCAGAAAAGTCAAATAATAACTTACAAAAAACCTAAATAATTCTTCATCAAGCTTAGATGAAAACTTCCAAGAGCTCCAAATGTCCCAACAATATAAATAATCTTAAAGTTTAGAATCCAACATGATTCAAAAATGCACATCAATGCACCCATCAAGTATGGCGTAAAGTGCAAAAACCTTTGGATGGGGACCTCAAGCTCCCGCACATAAAATCCATGTTTCATGATAAAACACAATCATATATTGAGTATGAGCTCACCACTATCATTAAGATTGAATATAATATGACTCTTGATAAGCAAACACACCTAGTCTTCCTTTTTAAGGAAATCACTAACATTGTTGTTGGATATTATCATGCCAAGTGACCTTGTCTATCCCACCTTTAAAAAAAGGAAAAATGCAAAAAAAATTAAAAAATATTTCAAAATAAAAATAAATAAATAAATAAATATATATATATATCAAAGGTAAATGAATAAACATTACAACTAGGTATTGCATACACGTGGATGTTCTTTCTTCCCTTTCTTGCTCTTCTTCCCCAAGTATTCCTACCATTTTCATCCTTTCGATGATATTTTGGTTAGCCTATTCACATGCATTTTGTGACATTTACCTCTATGGTATCCATTTAAAGAATGACTGATCTCGTATAGATATTATCACAATCAACATCTAAAAAACTTGTTGTGAATAAATTTTTGATATATTTATTGACACTAGCCAATGTCATCATCACAAAAAATTCCACCTCCTTCCATCAAGCCATCAGCGGTTCTTAACCCCTTGTCAAACAAGAGAGCTGAAATAATTTTTCAGAAAGAAAAAAATTTGATAAAATCAAAAAGCACAAAGCTGAAAGAAAAATCTATAAGGAAAAGCAAATTGATATATAACTCTCTCTTGGGGTATTTCCAATAATCTCTATCAGGGTTATGGATGCTTGAATGGTAGTAGAGAAATTTTGTGATTAGAATAAAATACATCTCTGTCGGAGCTATGGACACTTGGCTAGCAGTGAAGTAATGTACGAATCTCCTTCCACAATCTATTCACAAAAAAACCAACTTTGAAAAATAAATCATTCCTACACATTAGATATGGTTTCTTCACTTGTTGTCTATCAAATCTTCCATCCAAGAGGTAATAAATTTCCACATACACACATTGGATTTCTATGAGAAAAAAAGATTAGTATGTTACCAAGTGTCTTTTTTTGGACCTTGTTCAAACTCTTTCTCTAGTCCGTATCTTCTCTCATGATTCGTGCCTTTGGATAATCACTTCTTCATCGCGAGGCTTCTAAGATACATTCATAACATTCATGCTATTATTATACTTCGTTTATAACATACATATGTATAATATTTCCCTTTTTCCATGTTTGTGGGCAACTTTGTCCCCTTTCTCAAAGTAATCTTCCACTTATTTCTATCATGTGCTTCTTGGCCAACTTACGTTGGGGGCATCCTTGCTCCTTCCTAGCACGTCACTGGGTTATGTTCATCATCATATTGAACCTATCCATATTGGCCTTGATACAAATTCTACGTGTGAAGAATTTTCCTTTGAATACTCCCACCTAATGCTAGGGGAAGTTTCACATATTCACTTTCTTGCACATACACATGGCATTCTGCCCTAATACATCCCATCTGTCACTGAGGCATCCTTGTTTCTTCATTTCCTATACATAGCTTCAAAATACTTCTAAAAAAATAAAAAACATTAAAATATGTTTCAAAAATAAAAAATTCAAATATATTTAAAAAAAAACCCAAAAAAAATAGTAAAATCATCAAAAATCCAAACAAATTAGTAAAACAATCAAAAACAATTTTTTTTGGTAAAATCATTAAAAATCAAAAAAATTGTAAAAATTCATTTTTTTTCAAAAATTGGTAAACAACATACACACAACTGGAGCCTGTGTTAAATGTATTATCCTCGAACATCGAAATTTGTCTTACAAAAACATTTTTATAAGGTTCTTGCTTGTTCTGGTCTCAAACGACTTGCGGATCATCGTGATCTACCTCCATTAACAAAAGGTAGGCTACATGTTATGTCGATACTCCTGTGCAATAGTGATTTGCAAAAGACCATGTCATAGTGCATGAAATATTTTCCATGGGACTACTTGTGTCCTCTATTATTCCCCTTGCATGTATCCTTGCTTAGGGCACTATTTTTAACCCTTGTTGCTACAACAAAAACATTTGGGAACTGTAACTTGATAACAAAAACATTGGTGCAACTGTCTTGAACGTTTTTTGTTTGAGTATGTGTGATTGTATTGGTTTCTCTGTTAGGTTAGATGGTTTACTTTCACATATTGTATTACATTATGTATGTTGCATGGAGTTAAACATCATTTTAATTTCTCGTACTGAATTATATTATGTATGTTGCATGGAGTTACGTAACAATGAACAAATTGTTAGTAATTTAGCTTTTCATGTTATCTTACACTTTTGTTTATTTCATTAAATATTGATGATGTAGACCTAGGGGCAAAATGATATAACAAAGTTTCTTATGAAAAGGCTAGATGCAAAGATTGGTCTTATCCTATATTCTCCATTAATCATTACTTCTCCATTATCATTTATTACCACTACCAAATCAGCTGGGGAAATAAAAAACTATGTTTATCCCTATCCCTATTTCTTCTTAATAACCAAGGGTTTCACACCCATTCTATCCTATTTATTCTATCCATTTCAATCATATTTTTGATCGTCGATTGACTTCTTCTATCACCCCATCATCACTCGAGGGGGCATCCTTCATCCTACTAATTTTCTTCAAAAATTTACCTGTTTATTGTTGTCTACTATATTTGAAGTGAAGTCACTAACTTCAGCTTAAACCAGGGGCAAATGTAGACACCTAAATTCTACTTTTTCAATCTTATTGCTAAATGCACACAAATCAACCATGATTCTTACTAATTCCATTATAATTAGTGATTTCCACTAATTAACTAACGTTTCTCACCACTTTGGCTAATTAACAACAATTTGTTGATTGCCCAACCTCTTTCACATTCAGGATGCCACTTTACAATGAATCATAAGTTAAAATCCTCTTCAAAACAGACAATTAGTGTTTATTAGCTAGTTAAGCCTATTTTCCCCTTGTTTTGGTCAATATACCCTATTATTGCCTCAAACCCCTCTTCTAACCACTCAAAATCACCCCACTTTTCTCCACAACATCTCAACAAGATTCAAAAGCTTATCCTAGACTCCTAGTTGAACCTAAGTAGTTGATTAAGGCTCATCACATCATAATCACTTGATAATACACTAATTGTGATTAGCAAAACTTAAACATGATTAGAAATTCTAATATAATTTGTACTTTTAGTCTCACATGCACCACAATACTAGTTTTCCTCAAAGTGAAAACTATAAAAAGGACTAACCACAAACCTTTATACTTTACACCATGCTTTCATTTGCATCTCATATAATAAATATGATATATAGCCAAGTTCAATCCTTGCCTAAAGCCTTGAACAAGGTTAGTAGATGAATATCTAAAGTGACTTAACAAGTCATTTGGAGAGGTCATGTCACCATTGTTTGGAGTAGCAACTATAACTATTTGATTTCCCTCTTAGGTCTATTTAGTCCCATGTTAGGTAATTAAACATATTAGTAGGCATATTTAGTTAGATTTTGCATTGTTTTCACACTAGTTAAGCATTCCTTTTAGCTTTTATCTTAATGTTACATTCCTAGACTTAGAATCTTTAGCTATGAGGTGAAAATGGTGTTAGCCTTCCTTGATTAGATTTTTTATTTGCTTTGTAAAGTTTAGGGTTCTTTCAAGGGGTATTTTGCTTTCTTCCCCCTCCATCACTATTAGTTGTCTCTAATGTCTATTACTACACTTTTTGCTCTGCACTTCATGTTTAAATATTTCTAAACACTTTCACACCTTTAGTATACACATTTTACCCTCATTTATTGATGATGCACTCTAGTGCTATGGTTCACACTCGACTGATAAGGGACTAATTATGAAATAAACCTCACATCATACACACTTCACACTTTGTGTTTCATGATACATCTTTCTCGTAACTACACTCACAAAACACATGCATTTCCCGATGACACACTCTTGTTATATGGCTCATTCTTTACTTTTTAGGGAGAATTTCTAAATGAAACTCATCTCATACATATCTACTGGGGGCCAATGTTAATCCTATCATCTTCACACCTTGCATACCGTACCATCACACTTATGCAACATTTACATATCTTGGTTACATTTAGTTTTGTTATGCTTATACTGCTTACATGTTGCACTTTTCTTACTATGTTAGCCAAATACTCAGTATGTCATTATATTTATCATATACACATGCATGTTCACTTGATCTCTGAAGTTAATGCAAATATCTTACAGCTCCTTGCATGATGCATGATGTTAGACACTTAATACCTTTCCCGTTCCACCGAGGCTCTTGAGGGCATATACCTTTACTTCTCTCACACATTACATGTTCTATTGCTTTATCATTCGTTATTTCTTCTTACTAGCACTTACTTTCCATTAATATATACATGCCTTGACATACTATGTATATTTATAACATGCTAATGGCTGCTTCATGTGTAGCATTTTCCTTGCAGAATATATACAACCATGAATATATGTCACTTTTTACCTATTATTTCTTGTTATTGTTTGTGGGTTATGCCCTATGTATTTTTTTTTATCATTGTATGCTTTTTGACGCTTCATCCCTTATTGACTTGTGACATTGTGAGTGATGTCCTATGTCTGAAACCCACTTTTCATAGTCAATATTGTCTTTCTACTTGTTTGTTACATTGTCTTCTATTTGCATGCTAGCTCTTACACTAACAATTGTTACTAGCTTACTTTGTTTTCATGTTCCTTGGTTTCTACCATACACATACCCTACCCCTACAGGTATCCATTATTAGATATGCATATCAGTCTCTAGTCCTCTCCTTTGGGCCATATTCTCCTACTATCGTTGCATGTACCCCAAATGAGGAGGGCATTTATTGGTTGAAAAAATCACTCCTACAAAAGTTCAAATCTATGGTAAAACATAACACAGTACAAAATCATAAAATTCACATAGTCACATAGCTATCTAGAAACAAATTTGTACATCACATACATAGCAGAAACTGGTGCCTAGTATTAGAAAATAGCACCAAGTGCTTGTTTCCTCCCCTGTGAGCTAATGTCATGGGGGTAGAAACCATCAATTTATCAGATCAAAAAAATATCCAACAGTTTTCAGAGCAATTATATAGTAGCAAGCACTTGCCTCCTATCACAAAATGCATTATATCTTCTACAATTAGCTACAATACAGAACAAATCAGAGAAAATCAAGATGTACCATCTATAGTAGTGCTTATGAAACAAAGTCATGGAAGGAGAGAAAAGATAGACCTCTCTCCCCAACACTCTTCGGTCTTCATGTGAGACCTCCCAAAAAAATCACACTTGGCATGAGATCACCCAAAAAAATCACTCTTGGCGTGAGATTGTCCAAAAACCACACCATCAACATTCAAATCAGGAACTCTAAGAAACATGAAAAATTTCTATCTTTTACTCTCTTATACATTAGGTGAAAACTTTCCTTTTACAATCGGTACATACTTATACACATGTTTCTTTGATCTTTCATATACAAAGCTTTCAATACACTCTTTTTCTTCATTTACATGCCAGTCCTTACAAGAAAAAAATCACTTCAGTGAGCACAAGCTCGAAAAACACAACTACTACGCATATGCTTCACCCCTAGGGTTCAATTCCATTTCCTGTTCTCCACACTTCACTTTTTGATCACTCCATGATTTACTTGTCCACTCAGCATGCTATCTCATAAAATCTTCTCTACATGATCATAAGGTACACATCTTCTGTCTACGTTATGTTATCAAGTATTCAATCAAAAACATAAAGTGGGGGAAAATGTAAGACATAAAATAAATGAACTTGGGTACATTTTTATGTCCTAAATCATGTTAATGTATACATGATTCCTAAGCAAGAAAACTAGTGGTTGAAAACTATATTTGGCCTCTTTTATTTATCTCTTACTGTCTCTTTGGTTTTACACATTCTACAGTCCTGCAGAAACTTTACTGATTTATATTTTATGGATTCAGACACTAGTTCCCAACTAGGACAATAAATCCCATGTGCTCCTATCCCTCTTGGGTGCTCTTGACCCTATCTCACTTTTACTTGCTCTTTTTGGGTTTCTTTTATCTTTTGGGAATATTTTTCATTTATGGGTTGACCTTCCACTTGTTAATTACAAAATTCGAAAAAGGGAATCATATATATACTTACTTCTCCAAAATAAAGGACCAATCACTAAGAATTACTACTATCACATAAGATTTCATCCAAAGAAAATTCAAAGCATCCATATAGAACATTCACTCAAGGGACAAAGGTTACATCACTTCTACATACACAACATAGGAGGGGAAGTTTATTCTATTCCATATCACACATTCTATACATTTACTACATTCTAGATCTAGCCTGATATTATTGTGAAACTTGCACAAGGACATCCTAGGGCATCATTATACACACTTACACATAGAACTACATAGAGTCTAATATGTAGTACAACAATTTGTTGTAAGTTCAGTCTTTGGGTGACCACCGGGGTCAGTCTGAATCCACATTATACATCTTTTTTATTATATTTTATGTGGTTTGTGGACATTTGTAGGTAGTCAATTTATTTTGTAGGTTATAGGTATATTCAGTGATCAAGGAGAAAATATCAAGTGACAAACAAGGATCAATAATGAACCTCTCGTGACACAAGATAGTAGAACCTGAGCATTTTCCTAAGCACCAGTGCCCAAATCCATTCATCAATGCCTAGACACTCCTACCCTCCTGCTATCGCTCCTGCTCTACATCGTTTTGAGCTGCATAACCTCTAGCAAGCTTTAAAGACATTGCCTATAGTCTATTTCAATTATTCACCTACCCAGATCACTTCCATTTTTCTCAAAAATTAGTTAAGTCTCCTTATCTCCCTCTCTTTCTTAGAGTTTCATATTGTACATTCTTGTTTTTTTGTGTATTATTGTATATTAGCATTGGTACATAATTTTGTTACAATAGTTACTCTGCAATTAAATTTAATTCAATTTATATGAAATATGTTGCCTCTTTATAGAATAGAGGAGAGAGAAGAAGAGGGAAGGAGAAGAATCTCCTAACATTGCCCTAATTTCATGCCATCAGATTGCCAGTATAGGAGGATGACACCCATACTTCATTAAATTATGGTTATTGAGCATCTAGTTAAAATTAGGCACAACTTGTCATGCCTCACATATTTTAAATAATTTTGCTTTGATTTGTAGCTTTTTTTCTGTCCTCTGTGGTTATCCCTCATGACAAGAATTTGTTTCCGACCTCTGCCATGATCTATAACCAACAATTGAACTCTATAATACATTATATCACCCGCATCCTCTTGTTATTTGTCCTATGATGTTTACTATGGTCCATGGGCTACATCATGTATTTGAAAATTTTCACCTTTTACTCCACACTTAACATTGTTTTTCCACATATCGAGGTGATCAATTTCTTTTCCTCATGAATTTTAAACTTAGCAGATTATAACCTTTATCTCGCGAGATTGACCAAATCTATAGAAATTCATATTTTCCTAGTCTACGTAACACTATATTTTCATTCTATGAGTCACTATACTTTCCCACTCCTTCGATCCATGAATTATTTCCTTAGCCAATTTCCAAATTTTCGCTGGCGTGTAAACCCCGCGATGCTCTTGACTTTTCTTCTACCCATGAAAGAATGATTTTGATGTCCATGGAAGATTGACTCCCTTAATGCCATGAAGGTCTAACTCAACCTCCATGAAGCACTAACTCCATCAATAATACACCTAAGTCTTGCACTCCAATTCCTTTGTTTGACAGGTTAGGATAACCCGTAGAATGTTATATTCACACATTTTGTGGAAGACTAACTTATTGTTCCACATATTTCCCGAGAAAAAAGTATTTAAGTCTTAATTTGGATGAGTTTTTCAAAATTGCACGTGCGTACAATTTTGAACAACAAATAACTAGCCTAATTCTTTTGGGCTTGATAGAAGTACTTATTACACATAATCTTAGTTTCTTTTCTTTTATAGGATTGATAAAGAAACTTAATATACATAGTATTCTATATTTTCTTTCTTTTATTTGTAATGTATCTCTAGAAATTTCTTCCTCTTTATTTCCATTACTCTTTTCCCTTGATTTGTTTTTATCTTCTTTATTCTTCCATTTTATAGGTTTTAAAGTTAATTTATTCTTTTATATTTCAATTCAAGATTTTTATAGCCCCTTAGTTTAATTTTATTTCATTGTTTCCTTGTCCCTTACCTTCAATTTTTGTTCGCATTATGAAATATTACATAAAATTCTCAGTGATGATTAATTTTTTTTATTGTTTCCTTACATTCTAGTGTGCATTGAGTTCTGAGAGAAGTTGTGTATTAGTATAAATCCTCCTCATCTTCTTCTTCCCACTTTTCACCCCTAGCTTTTTTTTCCTTGAGTGAAAGTTATCTTCTTATTCCTTCTCATATATTACCTCCTAGATTTTTTTATCTTGATTTCATACTATATTCTTGTTTTCTCTTACTTTTTCACATGTTTTCTTTTGACTTGTTTGGTTTAAAAACATACAAAAATATAAACTATTTTATTTCATGGTAATACATTTATACGTATCTAATTTTTATTATAGGTTTAAAATATAAATTGATTACTCGTGTTATTTTCATGATATTATTTGAGTTCTATGCAAGACATAAAGGTTACATTATCTATTTGAGATAGTTTTTGGTTAGTGCCATCAAATGCAGAAAGTACCTAAAAATCAAGTGAGGAGGTTTTACCGATACCTGCGTTGACAGTTGCAATGTCGAAATGATGGGTAGTAGACAATTTGAAAATGATCCTCCTTTCATTGAGTGAGAATACTTGCAAACAAAGACAACTAGAAAAAAATATATTAGATAAATAAACTCAAGGGGAATAGTAATACCCTGTTCAACTTCGTAAGTGGCCTAGGCTAGGGCTATGTCTAGCTCAAAGTCTTCGAAGTAATCATACTATAACTCCTCAGTTGATTCTCGTATTTCATGGAGGATATAGAATTTCTCTTTGATGTCTTTGAAGTTAAGTGCGAATGCAATGGAAAAAAAGGTGAGTTCACAAAGGATGTTGAACTACTCCCACATGAACAGTTGTTGGACAATCAAAAGATAATAAATGCTAGTGATGGAATGTGACTGACCTAGAATAATCATCTATAAAGAAGCCATGCTTGTAGAATTTTTTTTTAGATCAAACCAAATTTATAAAATTGTAGAATATAGTAAAATTATTACAAATGATACAGATCGACAAAAATCATAGGTCAACGAAGATCAAAGATAAAATGTTTGTTTTTGATAAGGTATGAATAAATAGATAGAAAAGAATGCAAGAAAGAAAGTGATACTGAGAGTGCAGACTATGAAGAGTATTGGGGTTTATGAAAATCATAAACTAATGTCTAGGTGTTTTTGTGAGGCGAAAAGATAGAGAAAAGGGCTAAGGACACTGATCGGTGGAAATCGAGATTGACAGTGATCAGATAGAAAATGTTTGATATTATAAAAATATTATTAGGAGAGATACTGATAAAAATTAGATATGCTTGTTATAAAAAAGATGGGATATAGGGAATTTAGAATCCTATAAGGTCCTAAAAAAAGATTTGGGGATTGTTTAGAAGGCCAAATAAAAAAGGATAAGGTAAAGGGGTCGATCGATAGTGACCGGGGGTCGATGGCGATCCCTGTGGGAATAACTAATATTATATAGGTGGTCTAAATGATTGACTGAGAGGAAAAAATTAAGAAGTATATGTAATAGGGTGATAATGAAAAAATTTAGATGATAACTAGTGTAAAAATGTCACCATTAAAATCCTTAGCCGTTGGTCATATTGTATGGTCATATGAGGGTTTAAAGCTTGTGATTCTTACTAGCAGGTGCTTAACTTTAGCCCCCTTTAATTTTATGTGTGGTGAAGGCAACAACAATTTATTTTGTTTTAGTGGTAACTAAAATAAATAATAGAGAAAAATATTAAAAAACTTGTAACTTTTGATTGGTAACTTGGTTTTGAGTGTCATTTTTTTGTAAAAGTGCTTCTTTTTTCGTGCTCTTTCCATTGGAAACATTTATTTTGAGACTTACACTATAATTATAAAGTGCCAAATATGGAGGAGTGTTGTAATCAATTGTGGACACAATTTCAGCTGAGCCTGATGGCTTAAACTTTTGGGAGTTACAGTTTGTACCTATCATGGATTCTGGATATGATATGCTTTTCTCTGAAGTATGTGGACTTCAAGAGGATATTTGTAAAATTGTTTTTTTTTTTTTTTTTTTTTTTTTTTGTTGGAAGAAAATAGATCTTCAAAGAAGTGAAATTATCTTATGTATACCCTTCATGATAAGGGATCAATAACCACTCCCTTGTAGAACAAAACTTGCTATAGCATATAAACATTACCTCATATTGTGGGACAACCATATCCATGGTCCTTAGTCCAATGCAGCTGTTGCTTTGTACCCAATGACATTGATCTACAATATTTGAGCATGAACATACTTTTGGCTTCTAAACCTGTGAGGCTGGTTATGCAGCTCTTCCACATTGTGCCATTACAGTACCAACAGGTGTGTATCCTCCTTTTGCTCAGTGTTCTGGATTTTTTGAGACGATCTCGCATTGGTGTTCTATGAGTCTCACTAGCAGAGTAATTGGCACGCCGGACATTCACAGGGTATTTTCCCTCATTACACATGTTAAGTGGAATTCTCATCAGCCATGGTTTTTTTGAGCATGATACTTTCATTGGCTAACACATTGACAGAGCTCCTTTTTTTTGTTTCACTGAATCTTTCTAGGATCATGGCAAACATGAGTTCTGCACTTATCCTTCTTAAGGAAACTAAGAGTCGGCTGTCAGACATTGCTCAACTTGACACACACTCTGAGTTCTGTGCATGCACCCATTGTTCATTGCAACAAGTCATATGCAGCATTCTTCTTCTTCCATCCTTGTTTTGGGGTGGATTATATGATCACTGGGGTGGTGGACATATGCATTCGTTGATGAGGAATTAAAGTTTGGTCCCTCAACCATTAGGCCTCTTGGCCCCACTTCTATACCTAACATTGTGATGCTTCTTGTTTTGAGTGTTTCTTTTTAGAAGGGTGTAGTGTATCTCTCTTGTTTGTTGAGAGATATTTTGTAATCTTAGTTTGACACTATGGCATGTTGTAGTATTTCTTATGGGGGGATATATTCTAGTGCATTCCCAGTGTTCGTTTTCAGTGTTCAAGTGAGTGTGTTTCTGACAACTCATACAGATTGTAGAATCACCCACCCATTCAGCAGTTATGGGAGGGTGTGGTGGTTTGTGATTCCACTCTTTGGGTTTCCTGTTCATTGCTTGTTACCTTGGATTTTCTTGGATCGTGACACTCTGGAGTTAGTGTCCTTGCCTGTGTTGCTTTGGTTATTGTTCTTGGATCCAGGCACCACCTCTTTGCAGCCGTTGGTTGATCGTATTATATTTGTTTTTTTTGGTACACTTTCGGACATCACTTCGTTTGACAGTTCTCATTGTGTGGAGCTATTCTAGCTTGAAACCCAGTGTCATTGTTTTTGCGGTTTTTGTGACGAGCACAGTGGATTCAAAACCATGAGTGCACACCAAACTTCTTCAGCATTGTAAAGTTTTTTGAGCCGAGCTTCTTGGGATGCATTGGAAGCGGGTATTTTACCTCTGTATGGTGGTTACTAGTTTTGGGACCATTGCGATGTTGTGTCCCTATTTGGGTTTTGATCACTCGTTGGTGGCGACATCATAAGCCTTCCTTGAGAGGATTCTACAGGTGTGGATGTCATCCACCCATTAGGCCTCTTGCTCCACTTTCTAACCTTATGCAAAAACTTTGAGCTTCTGTTTGAGCATTTTTCTTTTAGCAGGGTGTAGGGTTGTAGTAAATCTCTCTTGTTTGTTGAGAGACTTTTGTATCTGTAATTTTCGACACTTTTGGCATGTTGACAATTATATCTTATGGGGGATCTATTCGGGTTGATTCTTAGTGGTATTTTTTCAGGTTCGAGTAGTTG
Source organism: Taxus chinensis (assembly GCA_019776745.2). Taxonomy (NCBI): domain Eukaryota; kingdom Viridiplantae; phylum Streptophyta; class Pinopsida; order Cupressales; family Taxaceae; genus Taxus; species Taxus chinensis. The sequence continues at coordinate 97,373,303 of CM034151.1, forward strand.
TTTGATAACATCATACAGATTTTTAGCATCACTCACCCATCAGCAGTATGGGAGGGTGTGGTCGTTATCCTACTTCTAGGTTTTGGTTCTTTGCCTTGTTACCCTTGTTTGTTTCTTGGATTGACACTCGAGTTAGTGTCCTACCTGTTGCTTTAGTTATTGTTCTGGATTCAGGGCACACTATTTGCAGCAGTTGGGATGAAATTATGGTTTGATGTTTTTTTTGCACTTTCGACATCACTTCGTTTGACAGTCTCTTGTGTGAGCGATTTTGGTGAACCCAGGGTCAATGGTTTTGAGTTTTGTGATCGAGCAATAGATTTAGGACCACAGTGCACACTAAAATTCTTTCATCATTATACTATTTTTTGAGCCGAAGCTTATGGGATGCTGGGCAGGTCTTACTCTCTTTACTTTATTGTGACTGTTTTGGGTACTGGCGGTTTTGTCCTATTGGGTTTGTCACGTGGCGGGGGTGACACACAGGAATTCGGTGAGAGGGACTCTTAAAGGCATGATCTTCCACCATTAGGCCTCTTGTCACTTTTCTATTACCTTATGCATGTGATGCTTCTTGGTTTGAGCATTTCTTTAGGAGGTGTAGTGTATATCTCGTGTGGGGAGGGATTGATTGTTGTATAGTATTTTCGACAATTTTGGCATGTTGACTATTCTTAGGGTGATCGCTTTGGTGCATTCTAGTGTTATTGTCAGTGTTCAATTAGTTATTTTGACACTCATATAGATTTTTAGCCGTCACTCCACCCATTTCAAGCAGTAGGGGAGGGTGTGGTTTGTGAATACTACTTCTTCAGTTTTGTGTCCTTTGCCTTGTTACTGATTTTCTTGGATCAGGGACCCACTTGGAGTTCGCATCCTTGCCTTGTCCTTTGGTTATTATTCTTGATCGTAGCCCACCTATTTACAGTATTTGATCGAAGTTGTTTGGTGTTTTTGGTTTTGACACTTTTGACATCATTTTCGTTGAAAAATAATCCGTGTGCGGAGTATTCTGGTGAAAAACCCAGTGTGGTTTTGATTTTTGTGATCGAGTAGTGGATTCAGACACACAGTGCACAAAAAAATTCTTCAGCATGAGAAAGCTTCTTGGGATGCCTTGGGAGAGGGTTCTTTACTTCTTAATTTGTTGGTACCAGTTTTGGGGTGGTAACTGCGGATTTTGTCCTTTGTTCCAGTTATTCTCCCTCGAGTACCTCATCAGGCATAGTTTCTTTTGTTAGTGACTATACTGGTTGGACATGCCACATCTATTTTGGCCCCGTAGCCTTCAATTGAGGGGGGGTGTTAGTGGTGTTCGGTAGTATTTACCTTAGATAAGGTTCACTAGGTACATTTATTTACCTTTATTGTATTTATCCTCACCACTTTGTGTGTGGATATTTATTTATATTCTTTAGTATTAGGAGATATGATCTAGTTGCGAGGTATAGTTCTTTCCTGATTCAGGTATTGCTCGTTCCTTGAGGTCTGTTCGCTCTTAAATCTTGGTGTTGACTAGTCTTTGATGGACTAGTTATTTCATTGCTTTTGGCTGATCTAGACCTTGATAGTTCTTAGTTGTTTATTCATTGCCTATTTACGCAAGGGCCCCATTATCAATGGATTGCATTGAGTTCCATATAAATCAATATGATACCATATTTATGCTCATTTATTTGCACAAGGTTTTATGTTTATGTAAAGGTTATTCTGGCGATGCTTTCATCTGGTTGATAGTGGTGGATTTGATTAGCATCTATGTTCTTGGCTTGCGTACGATCTGGTTATCATTCCTCTTCCATTTATGTGGTACTTAGGATAGGGATAATAGTGATAGGTAATAATAATTTGATATTTATGGTCTGGCTCACTAGGGGTGCAAAGAAGGTATCTAAATTTGACTCCTTTTTTTTGATTACCGGTAAGCACAGATAGGATTGCGAGATAAAACCTAGTGCAAACGACCACAGTCTGGTGACAAGGATATTTGCTGAGTGTTCCCCCGCAAGCCAATGAGTGACGACATATTCATTTTATTGAAGAGAGTGCTTGTTTGGGACAGGTTTTCTTTGCGATGCTCCGGGATTTTGATGTAGTTTGAAATATGAACAAGGGGAGAAGGTTGTACTGATGAGTACGTAATCTCAGAAAGAAAGCACTTGGTCGGACGGAATGTACGCTACCTACAACACGTGGTTAGGGGACGACTACTACATGCATGGGTACAAGGGGAGGAGTGTTCTTGTGAGGAGTGTTGAGATGTGGGACAAAGGTTCAAAGGAACATCTGTAGGGTTGTGTAAAAAATTATATAAGGTCAAAACATAGGATTTTGGATGATTCGGTGAGGCATAAGAGAAAAGAGTGAAGATTTTGGGTTAAATTGTGATGTGATAGAGAGGGTCTTGGTGACCAAGATGACATGTTTTTGTAAAAAAGTATCAAATTGGTGGCGATTGTGGTCGATGGGTGATTCCTAACAACAACGAATATATAAGGCCAAACAACCACACAAAATAGTTCATTTTATGTTTTGATTAGATTTAATAGCTAGAGATTGAAGTTCTTGAGCTTTTTGGAGACGACGATGCGGAAAGCCAAAAACAACAATAGTAGGAAGAGCAATGGATGCCGGGAGGAAGAGGTGGTAAGTAGATTTGATTTTGTTTTGATTGGTTTTGTTGTTGTTTTTTAAATTGTGAGTTTTGAAAAAAATGGGGTGGGAACTCCGGATCAGCACCGATTGTGTGATCAATGGAAATCAGGTAGGTAGTCAATCGTTTCCCAATTAGTAGTCAATGCATTTAATGTTGTTGTGGATAAAGTTACTAACTGATGTTTTTTTTGTGTGTTTTATAAGTGAGGGAGACTATCTATCTCTGAGATAAGGGTCCTGAGATGTTTGAAAGGAATCCATTTTGATGTGATAAAGAGTGGGATTATGTGGCAGCTATTAGAATAGGAGGAGTTTGCAATTACTAAAGGATTCCTCTGGACTCAAGGTTGATGATAGGATTTGATTGAAAGATAGGATCATAACATAGGGAATTATGGTTCCCAACTAGGGAGATACTGACTACTCACACTAGAGGATGTATACAAGATCCTCATATTCCCTATTCAGGGTCAGCAGGTAGTGTTGATCACCCAAGAGGCCCGCCTTGAAACGATGAGGCAGTTATATGATGATGATGCTGGAGAGATAAGGATATACCATAGGGAAATTCCATATTGAGTCCTACTATGATGCATATGTGTCAGGTAACTGGTTGATGTCGTTATCATGTTGGAAATATCATGTTTATGAACTATGAAATTCATGGGGTGTAGGTTCCCAGGGACACTTGCGGGTGTCATTGCAGAGATTATGAAGCCCAAATCGCTATACTCCTAGGATTATGCACTATTGTCTCAGGTTTATCATGAAGTTATGAATGTTTTTTTAAGAGGGCGGAGGTTTGGGGTTGAATGTGGTATTTTTGCTACACTACTGGGCTTATATCACTTGTTTTCGTGGAGGCCAACAGGGTTACCATGGAGAGCAAGGTGACATAGCCAAGTATATAATTTGATTTTGAGATGGTAGTTTGATTAGTCGAGGTATGATGGGGTCAGAGAGACAAAACATATTATGCTGGAAGACTACGGGGCTTGTCCATTAGAGAATGTGGTCTGAATTCCATATGAGAGTACCCTGCATGGCTAGGGATGGATGCATAGTTAGCCAGATTTAGAAAGGGTGATGTGGGTGTGGGGGTGGAGACTTAATATGATAGAGGCCATACATTTTTCTTGAGTTCAGGGATAGCTTGGGTTCCCTCAGTATATTCCATATGATCTGATAGTTATATCAACGTGATGATTATGAGAGTGATTTACCTTGTGCTAGTAGTGAATGCGGAAAGACTAGCTGGAGGAGAAGGAGATCCTGAGTATGTTGAGGAGGATGATGTTGGGTTGGCGTGAGGGCTTTTATGACTTGGTAGTAATAAATGTGGGCTACTTGTGGAGATAGGGTGGGTAGGAGGTGACATGGGGTGGGAGAGGAGGATGAGGAGGGGGACAGTGGAGATGAGGCTATCTAGGCTATAGGAAGTCATGATATTTTACAGGTGAGAGAGATAGGTTTGTGGTGGAGTGTGATGTCACTCGCTAGAAGAATGAATAAGATACAGTAGGATAAAAATCATATTTTTCTAGAGCATGATACATACCTACAACAAATGAAATAGATATCACTGGGGTAGCGAGAGGTACTGTACGTGACGTAGGTAGGGTAACTGTTTGTGTCCAGAGGCATCCGGAAGGGTTGGTCTATGGAGGAAGGCCCCGTAGTAGTAGTATGTAATGGTACCTTATAGGAGGAGTACAGGACATGAGGGATGATGGGACATCCTTGTTTTGTGGATCCACTGAGAAGTCTAGAGCACTTGAGAGGAGATGAGATAGTATGGGAGCTTGTTGACAAAGTGCCTTCTCGTGTTCCTGGTTTTATACAAAACCACATAGCTAGGAAGCATTTATAGATTATAAAATGTGACATCGGTGCGCATAGGATGTTTCCTAATCCAAGAGCTTATTGGTGGTTGGATGAGGGGCCCGCAGCGAGGCCAGGGTGGTTGTGTGATGGTGTATTAGCGTTTGATTTACACATGATAGTGGGTGGTTTTGTATATAATACAAAGGATTTTATACATGATTCTCATGAAGGAATTTAGTATGAATTTTGATGAATATTAAATATATGTGATGATGTGTATGATATTCATGTGTTTGAATGAGTTATTGGACGTTGATATTCATGATTTGATGTGAGGTGTTTTAGATCTATTGATATGTTTAGATTTGCTGGTTGAAACTGATGTTTATATTAATGATGTGATTTTGATAAGGACATGTTTATTTTGGATAAGTTAGATTTATTTGATGTGTTGTTGTCAGATGTGATGGAGTATGGATCTATGATTGTTGCTTTTGGCAATTTGATTTTTTGATGTGACATCCGATATCATGGTTTGTGTGAGATATGAAATCCCAAGATGTAGTTAATCATGGTGGGAATACTAAAGGTGAATCAATTTGATTTTAGACTCTTTTTTGCCCCCGATTGTTTTAACGCCCCCCTCTGTTCTTATTATTCTCTTATGGGAGTTTGCGACATATGTAATATGATGGTAAGGTAGGTCTGAAAAAAAAGGTTAAAACATAACTAACAATAAGTAGTCACATGTAGGATCTTGGATACAGATGGAAGTGAGTTTATATACCTTCCTAGAACATGGGAAGGGTTGACATATGTAATTTTTATAGGAGATTAGGTTCTCCTTTTGATGTCTTGTAGGCTCATGCTGTAGACACCAATTTTTGGTATCACTTGTCCCTCATCCCATGTATGCTCCCTTCTATCATCTTTATTCACATACATAACTCTATTCCTATTCGAATTCCCCTTTCCCTCCTAAAATTGTATTTATCCCTTTAATTATTATTCTCCCCCTAATCCTATCCTCTTCACATCATTAATCTCTCTTCCCTAAATATCCCTAATCATCCTTAATCATCCCTAAACTTATTTATTAACCTATTTTATCCTCCCTAAGCACCCTCTTTACCATCCCTAGGTTCTCACCCACCTTCATTTAATAATTTCATCTCCCCTTTGCCTTTATTTAATGTTTTCCATGCCTCACCTACCCTCTTATCCTTTTTATCCACCCCTAATCTTGCCTCATAAGGGCCTCATCTTTGAGTAAACCAAAATTTCCACTGCCTAAATAGATAGATCCCCATAATTAGATGGTGAACCAAATAAATAGACGGATCTCCATAATTAGTGGCAACCATTCGGGTCGCCGTCAACCCTATTAATACACCCATACCCCCCTCTCTCAGAAGGGCTAAATTTTGAGAGCTTAGATTATTCTTGCAGATTTTTTTGTGTTTCTGTCTCATCTCTAGTTCAGTCGGCTAACCGATCCAGTCCAATCACCACCAATCTAGATCCAGTTGGTGCTGATCTAGTCTAGTTGGCATCAATCGAGCCCAATTATCAAATCTAACAATTTTCTTACATCCTTTATTTTTTCACAAGCTTTCTCATATCAGATCCAAGAGCTTCTTAGCATTTCACAACATGTTACATAATTTTTCCTACATCTTCTGGTCTACTATGCTTCGGTTTCCATTGACTATATCTACCACTCTCGATTCACACCGCCGACCCAATCAGGTTTGGTTTGATATCTTTTTTTTTCATCAGCTCTACATCTATCGCAATCTATCACATTTCACATCTCTATGTCAGTATAATTTATCTGCTACAGTCCAATTTATCAATCATTTTTTATCTATATTTTTTTTTATCAAAAAGTGTGTTGACATCCATCCTAGGAAGTTATCACTTCTCGGGACCCGGCATTTTTGGGCAACCCACCATCCTACTTACTAATCAATTTTATTTTGAGTGTTCTTTGTTGTGCAGATCACTTAGCTTAATGTGAGGATGATTCTATCCTTTGCGCCATATTCATCATCATCTCATCTAGAGGTACCTTAAACCCTCTCACACTTGGAGTAAATTGTTTCCTTTATTACTATTTTATTAATCTAGAACAGGAACGAGAAAATTTAGTAAACATTCTGGCACACCCGGTGGGATGAACCCTTATTTGGTGATTCTTTATTTTTATCTTTCATTTCCATTTTCTTCTATCCATCTTCTATTAACCTCACGGGTACGAGTGTTTCTTTGCTTTTCTTGCTTGTTTTAAAAATTTAGATAAAAAGAAAAAGTGTTATCCAAGTATTCCTTAATTTTATTCCCCATCTCTCTTTCATTTCATTGTATATCTTGTCTGTTTCTTTCATCGGATCAACACATTTCATTTTGGATCTGAAAAGAACCCCTCATTCTTACTTGGAAATCTAGTTTAATCAGGGGGTTTGAATCACTTCATACACTCTTATCACACACATATTGAAACATATGCATTAAACTACACATCTCAAACATCTCCTTATAGGTGGAACTATTGAAATTTCATCACCCAATAGGAAATCCACCGTGGTGTTTTGGCCATGTTATAATTCTTGTGACTATCATTATATTGGCTAAGCACATGAATCCCTTATAGTTTTAGGACCTTGAAGTGAGGGGTTGGCCCCAATACCAAGCCCTGTATTGGTAGTCATCATAGATTCATGCCTCATATACCTTCGGGTACATCGAGGAATCCATCCATAGTTTTGGCCATTTCCTAGGTTTCCTTTGAGCCCATTTTTATTCTTTCCACATTTTCTAAATAATCAAGATGATCAAAAATGTTGTTTCTTGATTTGTTTATTAATAAAGTATATAATTATTTTTTTCTATTTCATTCCTGTAATCACCCATTCTTAGGCCAGGAAAACACAATAATCTACCTCATCTAATGACATCCCACTTCAGATGATCTTTCCACAAAATATTCGACACTTGTCACTACTTCTTCTACACCTACGATCACCATTGGTCTCCCAAACCCTTGTTTATATGGTCTCTCTTCATGAGACCCATGTCATCCAAAATAATCCTCATCTTGAAACCTATCCTTCTATATCTCATCAATCCATTTCCTATAGACTAACTATGCCCTAGTTTTCTACTCTTTCAGAGACTCTTGGACCTCCTACTATCCCTCGTGGATGCTTGAAGTTTCATGAACTCCTTTATTTTAATCCCATCTCCCTTTGTGACTATCTTATTAGTAAATCAACCATGATCTCCCAATCCCATCAAGCTACTCAATTGGTGGATCCGATTCCATCCGACTTACCTTATATCAACACTATCCCTACTTCATCCATTGTTGCAATCAATAACCCTATCCAAACTCCATAAGAATCTCATTTACTTCATCCTTTACCTGAACAACATGATCAAGCTTCAATTGTCATCCCTACGTCCTATATCCACACAAATTTCATCACCTCACCACCACATCCTTATAAATCAACCCAAAGTCATAAACCTTCTCTTCGAAGTGTATTTCATCATATGTTTCCCCATCAATCTACTCAAACATCCCATACCAACATCCCAACTCTTACCATGTAAAATCAATTTAACATGCCCACATATCAACCATAACCAAAAAAATCTCATCCATATCATTACATCCATATCTCCCAAGAGTTTCCTATTTCTCAACCTATTCAATCTCAACCATTCAACTATCTCCCCCATTATCAAACACTTACACCTACACATCCTCAAACATATCAACCTTATCAACAACCTAACATATCTACTTCATATGACTCACAATATCACCTTCAAACCTCTCATCCTCAGACTTATAATGATCCTACGCATGATTTATTGAGTAGAATGGATAATCTTGAAGTTGCTACCTTGGGATCCAAAACCACATTCTCATATGATCAAATTTGCAATGAAACCATCAAGCCTTTGGTTCTAGTTAACCCTTAACCTTCACATTGGGAGATCCCCAAGTTCTATAAATTTAATAGTAATGAGGATCCCCAATAACACATTTGTGCCTTTAGGCATGCATTCTACCTTATCACCCATGATCACGACCTTATGCTTTGAACCTTCCCCATGTCGTTAGATGGTCCTGCCTTGGATTGGTATAATGTCATTGCCCAACATTCATTATTATCCTTCACCCAACCTGTGTAATTGTTCCTAGAACACTTCTCAATCAATATTGCAAGTAAAATCACTATTACAGACATCTACTCCATTAGACGAGTCTATCATAGACTTCTTCACAAGATGGCGTGGAATCATTAACCAACTACCATTATTCGTTCCATCTATTGAATTAATCAAACTCTTTGCACGTTCTTATTTGAAGCATATATCCTCTAGTCTTAAAATATAATCATTCCAAACCTTTGAAGAGGATTTTACCATGGCTTGTAAACTCAAAATTCGTGTCCTTGAGCAAGGCCAAGTCAAAATTCGATCAAATAATCCCCCACCAAAATTCATGAATTCCTCCACACATGGTGACAAATTTAAAAACACTACCAATTTCATCATGATTAAATCCTCATCTGCATCCACTTCTCACACAAATCCTCCATAAAGAGCTCCTCGACCAACTCCTAACTATAATCCTCATGGGGAATCCTATAGTTCCATATTTGACAAGTTAATGGCAATCCATCTTATTCAACTTCCCTCCCATTCAAAATTTAGATGATTTGTGACCCAAACTAACATGGTATTTTGAGGAACATTGTTTCAAGTATCATCAAGTCCAAGGTCACAATATTTAGAGATTTTATTCCTTCAAAGTTATTTTCCAATGAATCTTAGATCATGGTGACCTCTCAGTGGACAATCCTAACACACCACCCAATCAACCCTTAGATGTTTTCAAGTAACCTTTTCCTAACCATCCACCTAATAATAACACTCTAACCCCCACATCACATGCACCTAATTCCCATAAAATGAATACTATAAATCAAGATCCAATAGTTTCACCCACACCCATCATCTTTTCATCCACTATACCCACGTCTATCTAAGAATATTCTCCCACACTCATGAATTCATCAACATCTACACCTACGCCTATTATATCCATATGAACTATGTCCACCACTACCCCATCTATATCAATCCTAATTAAAACCACTTCCCCATCTATGTCACCCTCATCTATCACATCTATTCCTTCACCTATACCTACATTTACCTTAACATCTATATATCACATCCCTACATCTACAACTACCCCCACATCAACCAAACATGTTACTATGACCATACCTGTAGACAGCTAAATATGCTTACACTTAGCATTTCCTCCAATTCAGTTAATTAACGACACTTCGTTAATCAACCCTTCTCTACTCCATTCTTGGATGCCCATTTACGACACCTTCTTCATTGTATTCTTCTTATATTCAACTCATTTGGCTAATATTTGCTAAACCATCTTCCTATTCCCCTCTAGATCACTTCTATTGGCTTTTTAGGCTATCTATCAGTCACAAATGGTTAATCAGACTCCTCATAACTCTCAACGAGTCTCTAATCACTCACTAATCATGCTTAACTATCCTAAACCTAGCTTAACCAAGCCTAAAGCATGTTTATCCTATTCTAATCTAAAATTGTTTTTAGCTTACCTTTAGTACCACATGCACCCAATTCCAAACTCTCCCAAGTGGAAAACTATAAATAGAAGGGTCACCCCTCCCTTTCAACCCAACACAATATTGGCATCTTGATCTTGATATCATATCTCATCTTGACATAGCTTAAGAGGTCATTTAGATTAGCCAAGCTAATAAGGAATTTGATCTTGAGCCATCCACCATTAGAATAGCTTCATCTTGCATCCATGATAGGTTAGTAATGGAATATGCTAAACTTGGCCTTGTAGCCATTTAGTAAGATTCATTCACCTTCATGGAGTAAACAACAAAACTGATTGCTAGGATCTTATAGGTTCATTTAAATTAGCATTCAAAGAGTAGAGAGTAATATACATGTTAGTTTTTGTCAAAGTTATAATGCTTACATGTTAGTTTACCTTTTTTTTATCTCTTATCTTATGGTCCATAGATGAGTTAGCAAAGCTTTGAGGTTATTTAGCCTCATTCCATAGCTTTTGAAACTTTTCCTTGTTCACAATACTCACATAAACACAAACACCCCCACTTCAGACAACCACAAATAATATTTGTAACCCATCTATAAAACCAATCACCCCCACATCAACAAATCTGAAACCCACAAAATCTACAACTCATGATATCATCAAGTGCATCATTCAAAAGCCACTTCCACCTACCATATTATCATTTATGACACAATCCACATCACTTGGTTCTTATTCTACAGAATCTCCCGTATAAATAGTCATAATTCCTACCAAAGGTAAAACCTCACAACCAAAGAATAAAAATCTTGGCGTACCCATTCAGAAATATCTTAACCATCCACACAAAAAAGTTAGAGCTCCCTTCTCCTAAGTCCCATCATTAAAAAAAATCCAAACCATCAAATAAATACAATACCCCACCACCTATCTTAGGACCTTTCCCATATATTTTAGGACCAATCCCTTCCTCCAAATTCCCCATCAACAAAGTTGTATCCAAACCATATCTTCCTTATCCCAAGTCTGAATCTAAATCATCCCAGTCACCTATATATCCTTCTGAAGTCAAATGTTATGTCCCTTCTAAGTCCACATCAGAATCAAAGGCCCATATTTAACCTCAAAAGAGTAAGGAATTTCTCTTACCTTCATCCCCCTCTCCTAAACCCAATAGATCTACAATCCACACAACCCCTTTCTTAAAACTCCCCATTGGATCTTATATTGAAATATTTTAACAATGTCGTCAACCATATCAAATAAAACTTACACCCATAAAATATTTCTATTCACGAAGATCGAAACCCTTTTGGTTTAATTCTAAGTCATTTGTTGTTATCATTGTACCCTTGGGCATGATATTGAACATTATAAGGCCCTCCAAAATATCATCCATAATATCATAGAAGAAGATGACCTTATCATCAAAAGAGGCCACCATTTTCCTTCTATCTAATCCACATTTAAATCCAATCCTCCAATCGAATCCTCACCTCCTAACGAATCTCAATTAGGTTCTCCATCAAAATAATTTGTTATAATCCCTCCCCTAAGCTCTATTTATCTTAAAGGGAAGCCCCCTCTCTTCATCAATGCCATCCATATTACCAATTGTTCTTACCCTCATAATCCTCAATCATCTATCCAATCAAAACCTAGAGTCATCTTCGTTGCTCCTTCCAACAAACCTACCCCATGTCCCTCAACATCCACTAACTCATCCATATTTACATCCAAGTTGCTTGATGTAGTGCAACATCTATCCCTGGGGGAGTATCTAATCCTTCCTCTTAATCCTCTCACATCTACTTCTTCATCTACATCTTCCATGTACATTGATCTATCTTCCTCTTCATCTAACCATCCCATGGGTACATGTGACATTGGGTCCCTGTCCCCCTCACCTCTTTTAATCTTTATCACTTCTCTAGAAATGAGCCAACACAGAAATTTTTCTTCCAAATAGATTGGACCTTATATTATTATGCATAAATATGGATCTAGAGCATATTATTTAAGCGTCTCTTAATGCTAAACCATAAATTGAACCTCTCAATGCACTGCACTTGTGACCTTTCTACTATTAACTTACCGACTGACGTGACCCTAATCAAATTTAATGATCTTACATACATCATTCGACCTTCCATATCTCCTTGTAATGATTTGGAATCATGTGGTCTACTACGAATTTCCTATTTATGGGCTTAAATATGGGAACTATGGCTCTGCTCATAGAATTTTCCTTATGGAAAATTTCCTCATTCTAGGTAGGAAACCCATAATCATTACATCCCTCTCCTTCTTATCTACCTACTGGAACCATGTTAAGGGTCCACAAGTGTCACTTTTACATCTTGTATTCCCCTCCCTGAGTGTTTTACTTAGTTATTCGCAGATCTATGTTAAAGTCAAAATTCATATAAAAAAATCTATCATATCCAAAAAATAGAGTGCTCCCTCGAAGGAAATTTTATCATATAAAGAAAAATTTCAAAATCATAGACTGATCCCTCAAAGGAAAACTATCATGCATATATTTTCCTACCATTTACAAAAGAAAAACTCAAAATCCAAAAGAAAATTTCTAAATGTAGACCAATCCCTTGATGGATGGCTATTTTCTTATATCATGGTAGTGAAGGCTTCCCACATTGATCAACCTTATCAAAAGTCTTAAAAGAAAAATAAAAAATCCAATTTTTTTTTTCTAAATGTAGACCACTCCCTCGAAGGATGACTACTTTCATATATCATGATAGTAAAGGCTTCCTGCATTGATCAAAATTTTCAAAAGTCTCAAAAGAAAAAGAAAAAATATCAAAAGAAAAGCATCCCTGGAAAGCTTCCCGCATTGATCAGATTTCCTATCCTCTGCAAACTTCTTGCATTGATCAGTTTACACCATATTTCTTAGAGACGGGGCACATACCTAGGAATACCTCCCAAGGAGAACCTGTTTCCCCATAAAAGCTCCATCTTAACCCCTTTATCGTGTCTACATTGGGTCTATAAGCACAATTTCCATCCCTTTCTTCAATATCTTGAGTGTGATTAATTATCGTTAGTTTTGTGTTAACACCTATTAATAGTTGCAAGTGCATTGCTTTGTCTCATTCCCTCTTACGATTTACCTCCAATCCAATATAAAATATTCTATCCTATGTGGGTTCCTTCATATGATAGTGTGTCCTTATTATATTTCAGTTGTCCTCATAAGGTTACGTTTTGTCTATCACATCCGATCCAATCCAATCATACCATCTTATCTAATCACATCCATCTTATCTTATCTAATCTTTTTATCTCATCTCACCCGATTTATTATCTCATCTCATCAAATCTTTATTATTCAATCTTTTTATATCCCATTTCTTATAAATCATCTTTTTATGTCATCTTACCCAATTATTTATCTATCTCATCAATATTTTATCTTATCTCATCCAATAAATTATCTCATTAATCTCTTATCTCATCTCATCCAATCATCTTCATCCAATCCTTTTATCTCTTCCACTTCAAGATTTTGTGTCACCCATAACACACTGATCTTTTCCTTACATGGCTCATCTTGCTATCCTTTCCTATCATCTTATCTAACATCATGTCCTTGATCTCATCAATACACCCACTTTGTGGCCATCTTTGTGTTCCCTCTTGGGGCACCATAACTTATCTTAATCCCACCATTGTGGCCATATTTTTGCTACCTAATATGTGAAGGATAGTGCATGATCTATTGCCCCAGGCGTTTTGTCAGTACCATTGTTTTGACCATCCTCGCATTTATGTGTGCATGTTTTTGATGTTTTCCTTTGACCCACCGGTCCCATGACTTGCACATCCATCTAAGTGGATTCTGATCAGACTCCCTCCATATTATAGTGGTTTCCACCAACTCATAGGTTTGTAAGAAATTTTCGTCATCTCTATTGGGGCCGTATTTTGTTCCTTTGAAGTGACTCCATAATCACCACCATATTTTTGTTTTTGTTTTTTCCCTTATCCCTCTTTGCTTGAGGAATTTTTTTACATCATCTTATTTTTTCATCATTTCCACTCTTTATCCCTTCATCTATCTATTTCAACCTAGCAATCAATTCCTCTGTATATCATCGATCCCTAGTTTGATGGGGAGTACCTCAACCATCATCTTTTATCACTTCTTGTTTTTTTCTCATGGCTTGCCCAACACAAACCTCTCAAAAAAGGGGAAAATGCAGACACCATTTTTTGGTATCACCTGTACCTCATCTTGCGTCCAATCCCTTTTATTATCTTTATTCACATATATACATCTCTTCCTATTCAAATTCCCCTTTTCCTCCTAAAATTCTATTTATTGTTTTATTTATTATTCCCTACATAATCCTATCCTAATCACATAATTAATATCTCTTCCCTAAATATCCCTAATCATCCTTAATTATCCCTAAACTTATTTATTAACCTCTTTTATCCTCCCTAAGCACCCTAATTACCATCCCTAGGTTCTCACCCACCTTCATTTAATAATTTCATCTCCCCTTTTCCTTTATTTAATGTTTTCCACCCCTCACCTACCATATTATCCTTTCTATACAACCCTAACCCACCTAAGCACCTTAAAACCCTAATCCCACCTCATAAAGGCCTCATCTCTTGAGTAAACCATATTTCCACCACCCAAATGGATGGATATTCATAATCAAGGGCGATCCATCTGGGTCGTCGTTGACCCTAAAAATACACCCATACCCCCCTCTCCTCAGGAGGGATAAATTTATGAGAGCTTAGGTATTTTTTCAAATTTTTTGTGTTTCTTTCTCATCTCTAGTCTAGCCACTGTCGATCCAGTCTGGTCATCACCAATCCAGTCCTCGGTCATTGCTAATCCAGTTTGGTCACCTCCAATCCAGTCTAATTTCCATCGATCTAGATCCAGTTGGCATCGACCTATCCCAATTATCAAATTTATCAATTTTCTTACATCCTTTCTATTTTCACAAATTTTTCATGTCTGATCCAAGACCTTATCAACATTTAACAACATGTTGCAGACCTTTTTTACATCTTCTGATATACTTTGTTGCAGTCGTCATCGACTATATCTTCTAGTCTCGGGTCACCACCGACCTAATCAAGTTTGATTTAATATAATTAGTTTTTCATCAAATTTGCATCTTATCTCATCTAGCACATTTCTTATTTATATTTCCATTTAGTTATTGTTGTATATATTTACCCCCGGGTAAATATAGACACATCAAAGGCATGTCAGAGGGGCTGGAAAACCTGACATCAAAGGCATGTCGGAGGGGTTGGAAAACCCGACATCAAAGGCATGTCGGAGGAGTTGGAAAACCCGACACAAAGGAAATAAGGGCTTGAAGTCGGGGAAACACGGCGAAGAAGCATGTTGGAGGGGTTGGAAAACCCGACATCAAAGGCATGTCGGAGGAGTTGGAAAACCCGACACAAAGGAAATCGGGGCTTGAAGTCGGGGAAACACGGTGAAGAAGCATGTCGGAGGGGTTGGAAAACCCGACATCAAAGGCATGTCGGAGGGGTTGGAAAACCAAACATCAAAGGAAATTGGGGCTTGAAGTCGGAAAAACATGGCGGGGAAGCACGGGGCAGCAGCATGTCGAGCAACCTTCCGAACCCGATGCACATGCAAGTTCATCTTCCGCCCCCGAAACAAAGGAAAGATCGGAAATACTGGCGGAAGTGGGTTTCGGGAAAACACAAGCATCAAGCAGCATGTCGAGCCATCCTCCAAACCCGATGCAAATGCACAAGAGAACCCCGAACCCGACAGGTAGAAAATCCTGACGCAAAAATATACAGTTCGCCATATTTTGAGGTTGTTGAGTTTTTTACCTACCGCCATGATTTGTTGAATTTAGGTGCAGTCTCAGAGGTGGTTGGGGAGATTCCGAATTCTTCACTTCTCCCTCATTTTCCTCATATAAATGGCCAGGAGAGGCTCTTTGCAAGGTTGGACATTTTTGTTTTGCATCCCCCCTTCTTCCCTTGCTTGCAAGAGAATTCGTGGAGCTTTCGAACCTCCCATACGGGTTGTAATACCAGTTTTTCTTCTGCCTCTTGGCCACTGCAATGTATTGTATCGACTCTTGAGCAATAATATACATATGTTTGTGATTGATTTTTTGACCCTCTCATGTTTTCATTGTTGCCATTTTGATCTCTTATTGCAGTTTGGTTACCTGTGCATGATGTTTGTATTGCATCTCTGTGGTCTGTGTTAAATTTGCAAAATGAGTGTCTAACATTCCTCGGTGCATCACCTTCGTAGTTTAGGTTTTATTTTTATGCATTCTCTACCCTATCTCCTTGGTAAGTTAGATTAGGTTTTTGGTAAACCCTCTGCATTTTATTCGTGCATCTGAATAGAGGAATAGGAGCCGGCCTTCATCCGGAGAGATTTTCTGATTTTGCAAGGTCCCACACTTGGGAAAAGCTCCATGTTGTGCAATCACACTGAGAGTCTCAACCCATCGTGTTGCAGAGTCCTAGGGGTGCTGCATTTTGACACCAACAGTTATCTATTACATCCAATTGATCAATCATTTTTTTATCTATCTTTAGTTTTTTTATCAAAAAGTGGGTTGACATCCATCCTAGAAATTTTTCTCTTCAAGACCAGAATTGTCAGGAAACCCACCATCCTATCTACTAATCCATTTTTATATTGAGTATTCTTTGTTGTGTAGATCACTTAGCTCGTTGTGAGGAGGATTTCACCTTTGCACCTGTATCCATCATCATCTCATCTAGAGCTACCTTCAACCATCTCATACTTGGAGTTACTCATTTTTTTTATTACTATTTCACCAATCTGGAACAAGAACAAGAAAATTTGGTAAACACATTCCCTAGCTATATTTTATTGATGCAAACTGATCAGTGCAAGAAGTTTGCTTGGGTGGAAAATCTGATCGATGCGGGAAGCTTTCTTAGGATGCTTTTGACTTTTTGTCTTTTTGAAGGATGGTTAATGTAGGAAGCCTTTATAATGATATGAGTAGCCATCCTTCGAGGCAGTGGTCTAAAATTTTGATGTTATAATTTTTAATTTTTAATAACTGTCATTCAAGGGATTGGTCTATATTTTGATTGCCAATTTTTCTTTAAGGGATTAGTTTGTTTTTGACGATATTATTTAATATTTGTCCTTCAAGGGATTAATCTATATTTTGATAATATGCATCTATAGATATTAATTTTAAGCTGAGGGTAGGCCTTGTAGACCATTTTGAGGTGGGTAAAAATGTGTGTACAAACTACACATGTGTCCCATGTAACATGTTTTTTAGTTGGTATATAAAAGGTAAATGAAAGTAATGATTTCAAGGTTCCTTTTGAGGAGGAACTTATCCATGTGAAATATGTGATGAATAGAGTCATGGTGCTCGTATTTAAGGTCTTAATTATAAGATAATGATAGGAGACTACATGTTTCCAAATCATTATGGTGGTAAAAGTGATATATTGGTGATGGAATGATATCTTCGATGTGACTAATCTCATGATGATATATATGTTAACAATAGAAAGGCCTCAAGTGTAAGACATTCAAAGGTTCCTTTTTAGGTATACCATCGAGGGATGCTAAATGATAGGCTCTCGACCCATATTTGTGAGTGATGACATATGGGTTGATCCAGTTAGGGAAAAACTTTTCATTTTTACACCTTTCTAGAGTAGTGACATTTGATTATTCTCTTTGAAAAAAAGATTACCTAATGTTGAATGTCACATGTTCTTTGAGATGTTTTTTATATGGATCATTTAATATGTTCTTGATAAACATGATGATATTCTCGAGGGATTTTAGGCGTGAAGTTCATATAACAATTCAAGTTTTACTAGACAATTCTTAACGATAATTCTCATTAGAGATAAAAATATCTTAGGGACACGTGGAGATGATGGGATTTGATTTTCAAGGGGTAAGATTTCCTTGGATCCATAGAATAAAGATAAAGGGCGTAGAACCTATAAGAGTATGGATGCTAGTCCGATAATCCCATAGAGATAATGAGTTTTGAAGATGCCAATTCCTTACCTTCTTAGTCAACATGGTTTTCATGTGCATTTTGTTGAGTACATTTTATTAGAAGCTTCTACTTTGTCTGTTTTACTTATCGATAATAAGGGTATGAAAAGCTTAGATTTGGTGTTGAAAGTGTCACATAATTTCTTAACTTCATTGTTTTTGAAATACTTTCCATTATTATTGATAAGTTTTGTTAGGGATGTCTAAAGTGAAATATGATATGTTGATAGATGAAGTCGATGATTTGGTTTGATTTAGTACGAGACCATGAGGGGTGAGCATCTACCCAATTAATGAAATAATTCAATAGTTTTGATGATAGAGTGGTGTCATTTTGATGAACGAGGGTTGATGAGACCAATGAGGTCAAGTCCTCATTATGATATGGGCCATAGATATTGAGCAAGTTATAGGTATCCTAATTGGGTATGTGAGTAAGATTGGAATGTTGTTGACACTTAATGCATTTCTTGACATTATGTAAAACTAATATTGATTGAGGGTAGGCCAGTAATATCCCATTCATAAGGACATTCTTAGTGAAATATCCATATCATTAAAGTGTCCACCACATATGTTGTCATGGACTTCTTGGATAGACTTTAGTGGAATCACAAGATTTGAGACATCGTAATAAGAGGCCATTGAAATCCACATTTGTAGAGAACACCACCTATGATGACATAACAATGTATCATATTGAAGAAAATATCGCTTAGCTTTTTTAGAGAGGTCAGAGGGAATTTTAGGTTTTGAGAGATGGTCATAAGTTTGAGTGTACCAGAGGCTTTTTATTTGATTTTAATGAGATTGATAGAAGAGAGTTCATTGGTGTGAGCATGTTTGATCAAGTATATGCACAACAATGAATAGTTTAGAATCATTTGGTTGATAGGAGATGAGTGATTCAAGAGAAGCCATGTTTTCCACAAATTTATTAGAAGATCATGGAATCTATTTGGATGGTGTATCAATCAGAATGATTTAGGAGGAATTTCAAGAACGTTCTTTTATATTTTTATAGATTTTCATTTTTGCATTGATTAATTACTTTGATTTGGTTGAATGACAACTTGAGAGTCTCTTATAGATGTCTAGGATTTGAACACCAAGACATGATAGAAATTTTGGAGACCCATGATGAGAGATTCATATTCGAGCCATGTTATTAGTACATTCAAAGTTTAATTTGAAGGATAGATGGATAGGAGTCCCCTAGGGAGGTATGATGAATGATACTGACTCCTCCTCACTTGCTAACACTTAGATATATCAAAGAAAAGTGTCATTTTAATAAGAGATTGTATTCTTGTATTGATGGTGTTGATAGGATTCGTTGAGAAATTATTCATGTGAGATAATTGATTGTCAGGAAAAGGAGCTTTGGCAAGCTAGTCGGTCAGAAATGGACTTTTCCTTTAATAGAATTTTATGGGATGAATTCTAGATTAAAATCAGTCATGAGCATAAGCGATTGAGTGATACGGTCACTATGATATGGTTTAGTAATGAATGGATTTAAGGGGATTGAATCTGGTGACAATGTGAAGTTTTATGGTTAAGTAGATAATGGTGAAATTTGGAAGTGGTGCAAAGTACAAGGTACACCATAAATTATCTATCTTCAGTGTAACATGTATCATCGTAGGCATGAAGTGTGAGGCTTATATAATAGACAAGATATTCAAGACCTTGTCTTGTCTCAATGTGTTATCATATCACTCAGGGCATGGATGGTAGCAGCTTATGTATAAAGCATAAGGGCTCCCCCTCACTTGGATTTGTAAGCATGAGAGCTGATAAGAGATATTGTTTGAGGTCCTTGAAGTATTTTTGACAAGTTTTTATTCCTATTTTAATTGGACAGTCCTTTTGAAGGAGTATGTTGGAGAGGTTGATAACTAATTTGAAAGTTGTGAAATGAAATGATAGACTGATTGGAGTCTACCTTGGAGATTATGCAAAGATATTTGACAGGTTTGATGGAGGAGGATATTTCGATGATGGCTTTGATCTTGGTAAGGTATACTTCAATTCCCTTGATAGAAATGATGAACCCTAGGAGATTTCCAGTGAGAACACCAAATACACACTTAGAAGGGCTAAGGCAAAGGAAATATTGGATGAGTTGAGAAAAGATAATGTCAAGGACAACAAGATGATCCCTACATTGCTTATATTTTCCTAAAAGGTCATCAACGTAGTCTTCTAAGGTTTTATGGATGAGATCATGGAAAATATATGTCATAGCTTGCTAATAAGTGGCACCTACGTTTTTAAGTCCAAAATGCATAACATGCAGTAGTAGAAAGTCCCCCAAGGAGTAATGAAGGAGGTTTTTGTGTTTATCATTGGTAGAAATGAGAATTTTATTATAAATAGATAATCCATCTATAAGGGATAATAATTTCATGACCAGCAGTGAGGTGGATGAGATGGTCAATGTTAGGAAGAGGAAATTCATCTTTGGGAAAAGAGAGATATAGGCCTCATAAGTATATGCAGATGTGTAAATTTCTAGAGGATTTAGTCACAAATATAATAATAGAGACTGATTCTGGATAGTCAATGGGAAAGATGAAGTTTTTAGAGAGGTGTTGTAACTCCCCTTTGATAAGGAGAGTTACGCGAAGGTGTATCCTATGTAGATTTTGATTTTCAGGATTTTCATTGGGATAGGTGAAGATATTGTGGATGACGATGTTAGGGTCAATACCTGGCATGTCACTATAAGACCATGTGAAGATCTTAGGACTTATTGTTTAGAAGAGGAAGGAGGTGAATATCATTCAATTCTTCTGAATCTAAATATTGGCGAACTTTAACTATGTGAGGATTTGCAAAAGAGTTCCATATGTTAGGCATGTTGATAGTGGATTCATTACAGAAAGTGTGGATATGGTCAAGTGGCAGAATATTTTGAATGTAAATGGTCCTCCTCATCCCATATAGGAGAGGATAGAAGTGGTCATCATGGCATGAAAAGGATGTCTATGGTAGGGAAGTATGTCGACTCTACCATTTTAGGTAATACGAGTGGAAGGGTCTTAATACCATTATTAGTTTGATGAACTAAGTGGTCCTAAGGTAATCGTATTGGCTAAAAACATTTAGATGGGATGAAAATGGTGTTGTTTGAGTCAAGGGATTTGTCATGTGATTATGGAGAAGATGATTTAGGTTATGATATGGTTCTAGATGTAGTGTTTGCGAAGGTATTTAAAGAAGGATTCTTGAAACCTAACCTATATTTCTCATGAGGCTTGTAGAAATGATCAAGGATCAGGCCATGAATACATTTTTCGTAGCATCTCATTCTAAAGCCTTTATATGCATAGTAATGAAGGTACATATGTTTGAAGGCTTAGTTATATAAGAAGGTGAAATCTGATAGAAATGGCTTTGTGTGATGTTGTTTGTTTTGATGTGGAGAAGGAAAATCAATCCCGCTATAGACGAGATTAGTTTTAAGAAGTAGAGGACCGAAGGATATGACATATCCAATGTTAGGTTTGTACATCAACTTTTTTAGGCCTTTTTTATGTTTTAGGTGTAGAAAGGGAATTAAGGGTAAGGAGGTGATACTCCCTTAGCAAAAGGCATTGCATGAAATATTCAAAAGGAGTGTCATCTGGAAATTTTGATGCGGAGACAGAAGAAGTGGTAGAGTCTTAGTTATACTAGCAAGAGTTTTTCTTTGGAACGAGCACGTCATTGGGTGATATGTCATGTGACATGCCTTGAAAGGGTTTAGGTCTAATGGAATAGTGAAGGTCTTACCTTCATGTTCATATTTTACACATTGATGGAGCATGGATGGGATACAACGCATAACATGTATCCAATGGTGACCTAACAACATATTATATTGAAATTCTCCCTATACAAGGTAGAATATTTCATGGAGGGTCTTGACACTGACTTTTATGGGTAAGATAACCATGTGTAGCATGGGGGTAATGACATCATTAAAGGTGTGCATTATTACAGGTGATCAGGTGATGATAATGTTAGGTAATTAAATTTGATAGAAATTGTGTGATGATATAATATTGATGATGGCACCATTTTTTATCATAACTATTTTAACGATAGTATCATCGATTTGGGTGGTAATGAATAACGAAATGTCGTAATCTTTGGGTTGTAAAATGGGATTTCGGAGTTGTCAAAATAAATAGAGGTGGACATTCTGAGGGTACCTACCAGATTTATGAATGTCTGAGGATCATCTTAAGGTACTCATATGGATTAAATTTCTTCAATCATGGCTTGTTGATGTTTTGGTGAAGTTTGGACAAGGTCATAATGGAACATATTTATTGGATCTTGATGGAGTTGTTTAATGTTGATGGTATTATGTACAGAAGTTGTGGATTGGGCATGTGGGGTAGATGAAGGATAGATACCTTAGCCTTAGAGGATTGAGGATTAGGTGATTTATGGGTAAGAGGGATGGAGACCTTGGAATTTGTTCATATCTGAATTCTTAGGGTCTTGTGTATGATCTTTGGTAGTTATATGCACTACGTTAATTTGATGAAGTGAGGTTTTTCTTGAAGATGCCTTTCCTTTGTTAGATATAAACGTAGAGTCAGGTGATGTTTTGGGTTTTGTGGTTTTGAACATTTGATGGGTTATTCTAAATGGATTTGGTTTTTCTAGATTTGAGGGAAGAAGACATTTATTATCAAGGCTTTGAATGGCATCATGGAGGGCTTTATAGTCCTCGGTGGAAGGTCTTGGTGTTTGATTATAATCACAAAACAATGTCAAACTTATACCCAGAATGATTTCCATCCCCCGAGAGAGAGATGTCTTAAGAGGAGGTATAGTGATATGATGGACCGTTGGATAATTCTTTCAAGAATTTTTGTATAGTTTTTGTTAATGCTAAGGTTGAGGGAACCAGTACTTCATTTGAAGATGTGGAAGTTAGGGTTATAGGGATTGTTTCTTAGGTGTGACATATTTAGGTGCTAGTTAGGGAAATATATTGGATTCTATAATGGTGACTATAAATTTGAGGAAGGGTGCAAAACCAGAATAGAAGAAAATTAATTTAGATCTTGCAACTGATGTTTTCAGATGATTTATATCTTTGGATGAAGGATTGATGGGAGGTTACGTAGTGGATTTTTTGAGATTCTAGTACATAGTGTTGAGTGACATGATTTTGGTAATTGATATTTTCATGATTTCTATGATAGGTTCTTTTCCTAAGTCTTTAGAAGAGGCTTTAGGTGAGTTTCAATTAGATGCAATAGATGTGGAGGGATTCGTGGTCTTACCAAACACAATGCTAGGGGATTCATGTGATTCAATAGAAGATGTTTCTGTGGCATGAAACACTATGTGTTGATTATTTGGATAATTTAGACGGAATTTCTATGACAAAACATGATAATCATTTAAGCTATAGATGGTTTGGAGGGTGTTAGGTCAACTAAATGTGATCCGCAGGAGCTATGGATAGAATTTTATGGTGTAGGGATGATTGATTTTCAATATTTTGATTATAGTTTCATGAGTAAGTGAACAACATTAGATTGGGGTTGACTATTGGATGGGGCATGGTTTGGAAAGAAAGTGTTTAAAGACTTCTAAGAGGATGATGAAGAAAGAGTAGGTCTTTTGGTTAAAGAATTGTAATCACCAAAGTTGAAAGGTCTTGAAGGACATTTGGGAATGGTAGTACAACAGAGCCTTTCGATACTTGCATGACCCCTTGACCAAATGGTATACTTATGATGAATCAAATCTCGATAAAAAGAAGCAGATTGGAAAAAGAATGTATCACATAGATCAGAATATGAGGAAGATCTGATCATAATATAGCCACACGTATTATAAAAAAATAGTACTATAGGATTGTCCAATGGGTGTATAATTTATTCTGTTACAAATGGTTGCAAAATCTTTTGGGAGTCGAACGTTCACTCCTGGAAGTTTTTCATATGAAAGATACTCACTCATGCCTGATACAACAAGTATTGGGGTATTTGATAGAAGATGGAGAGAAACGAGGATTTAGGAGCCAACCACTTTCTTTGATTTGATTTTAACCCTACCATTCATGAGGGCACAACTTTTGACTAATTTGGATGCCATCATTAAAGGCTTTGTCAAACATTTGGATGAAGTCATTTTTTGCCAATGTTGATGATATATGTTTAATATAAATGATCGAACAGCGTGAAGAATGGGTCAGTTTGTGTGATCGAAAGCGACAGGATAATACTGAGGTTCAATAAAATATCACGTGTTTTGCATGGGTGATGAAATCGACAACGCAGATTTTTCTTCATATTTTGATGGTGTAATAAATGCGCTACCAACTTTTAAGTGATGCATTAAAAGAATTTTTGACATAAGAAAGCATTTGCCTTTGAAGGAAAAGAGTCTGAGTATTGTGGGAGTTATATACCAATCTAGTGTGTCCCGTCTAAGGACATAGTGGAATGTTGACATAGGAAAATGAGGTCCTGGTCAGGTGCACCAAAAATAGGCGTGAAGGAAATATTACTAAGGTTATCGTTTTTTAAGGATGTTATCCTTACATAGGGAGCCTTAAGGATACTGAGGTAAACACAAATATAACTCTTTTGTAACAACCCTAGCATTGCCAGAGGTTTAAAGATGATACCAAATGATGATGTAACTGTTAGTGATTCACTATGACTCAAGCTAATAAGAAAATAAATATTGATCAAGGGAAAGACCAGAGAGGAAAGGGATTTTGATTTATGCATTCTCAAACAAATATAGACTATGGAACTAATGAACGAGGGATCGGAACAGAAATTTCACAATGGTGCATCTGTAAAATTGCCCAATAATTTTGGATAAGGTCGAAGATGATGGTTCTGTGATAGGATCATTAGATGCTGAAGATGTGGATGATTTATCTTTGATAGTGTTGATGGTGTGATGAGAGTGGACAATGTTGGATTTGGGTTGACTAGTGGATGGGGCATGGTTCATAAATAGTTGTTTAAAGATGTATAAGTTCTGATTTGGAGGTGCATTTGGGTTATCCAGTTGCAACTCACCTTTATTGATAAGGTCCTGAAGGACGTTCCTACACGAATGACACCTTTTTTATGTCATGACCCTTGACCCAATGGTATTTACATTAATCAATTTCTTGATACTAAGAGGGCTTTGAAACATATGTGTCAATAAGATGAATAAGAGGAAGAGTGATCATACATAAATCTAGGAGTTTATTAAAAATCATGTTGTAGGATTCACCGATGGATGTATAATTACGTTAAGAGAAGGTGTGTTTGGGAGCTGAATGTTCCTTGAAATTGGATTTTACAACAACCATGTTTACTGAAGTTTTAGATTTGGCATGACTAGAAGATGGTTTGAATGAGGACTCAGGTTTAGGTTTCTTTGATCTGAGTTTGACTCTACCATTCTCTAGGGCATGAGTTCTAATTTGTGATCCATAGTAAAGGCTTCATCAAACGATGGAAATATTGGATTTTTAATGTTGATAATATGTTTTTAGCACAATAACAAGTGAGTAGATCATTTAGTTTGTTTTTTGGGAGGGAGAAGGATAATTGATTAATAACATCCCTCTAGCGGGAGACAAAATCTGCAATAGATTCATTTTCAATTTTTTTGATGGCATAAATGTCTGTAATGGTAACCTTACGGAAAATTTTAATCAAGAAATGTTCTAAGAACAAATTTGTGAAGGAAAATAATGAGTATTATGGGATATTGATGTACCAATCTAATATAGGGTAGGCTAAGGATATAGAAAATGTTCTTAGCATGAGGTCCTAATCATGTAATATAAGATAATAGGTGTGTTGAAAAGCTCAAATATGTTGTTGAGGGTCCTCTTTACTATAGGATTTAAGGAAATTAGGAATTTCCCAATGCAGAGGGTAATATTTGTATGGTATGGAGGGATGGATAGGTTCATAACAAATTTATTCGTAGGACAAGGTGTTTTTAGGACCCATAGAGGCAACTTCTAGAACTTGAGATCATATTCATTAATTCTTGCAAAGGATCATTTTGTGATGATTTTTGAGGGTTGAATGATGATGGACTAGGTTGATTATGTGTATGTTGGTTTTCTTGTTGATATAATTGATATGGTAAATGGATATTATGTTGGATAGGAACACTCATGGGAATGTTATATGTTGGCTATGATACTAGAGGTTGTGAGGGTTGAATGTATTGATATTGGATCAGGATTGAGGTGTTAATGAAAGGTTGTGATTTCTGGGGCATATATTTTGATGGGATGGAAGTATGGATAAGGGGTTGAGATTGTTGGGGTATATGTTGAGATGGGATGGAAGTATGGATAAGGGGTTGATATTTTTTTGGTATATATTGAGATGAGATAGAGGTATTAATGAGTGGTTGGGATGGTTGAGTTATATAGTGAGTATGAATTTGTGAAACTGGGGTGATCGATACCTATTGTGAAGAAGGATGTTTGCTAGCAATAGAACTAGTGTTGATAAGGGGTATTGACATGGGGATGGACATGACTAAACTCTAAACTACAGAGGTTGGTTTTTATGACAAGATAAGAGGGGTTGTGTTAGGGATGACATCCGAGCTTATAGGAGGTGTAGAAGAGACACTGAAAGCTATGGGGCTAGATGTGGAAGGAGACATGTTTGTGTTATTTTACGAAGATGATGAGTCAGATGAAGGACCAGGTGAGGAATACGGTTATTGATTGGTTTTAATTTTTGATGAAACAAAATTAAGGTCAAAAGTGATACACGTATTGATGACATGGGGTTTGATGTTTTTTATCCACTAGTAGTGGAATAAGGATGAAGTTGTTGAATGATGAATCATGATTAGGGTCAAAAATGCTGGGAAAGTTGAAAGTGACGATTGAAGAGATGGGAGGTCATGTTGTTCAAGTGTAGGTTGTTGGAGGAGTACACCTTGGGAAGAAAAGATATGGGCATTGAGAGGCCATAGGATTTGAATCTAGAATCTTTGTGAAGACTAGATCACCACTATTGAAAAATGGGGACTGGGTAGATCTGGGATCTTCTATGTGGCTGAATGACTGGTAGGAGAGTGTTGGGGTTATTGATCGGTTATTAGAGGTGATGTATAAGATATTGGTATTTTTTAATTATACATGGAATGTCTTGAAGATGAGACTAGACATTTTCCAAGGACTTTTGGAAATGATCAATCATGTTGTTAGAGTCTTGTAGATGGGGTTGTTGTCTAGTTAGGACCATGAAATAAATAAACAATCACTAAAAATAAAAAGGAACTAGATGGTTGATTAATACAACATAAACAAGTCACGCAAGATAATTTTTATTATTATCTTGATTAAATTAAGAAAAGATGAAATGTGAAAATGGTTAAGAAGGTACTAGGAAATGGAAATTCAAGGTTGGTTTCAAGTGATGTTAAAGGATGGATTCCTCAATATACCTGAAGGTATGTGAGGCTTGAATCTATGTTGGTTGTCGGTACGAGACATGGTATTAGGGCCTACCCCCTCACTTCATGTTCCCACAGTCGATAAGGGTGTCAAGTGCTTAGCCAATATACCGCCCACCATCTTATTTATACTCAGCCAAAAACACCGAGTCGACTTATCCTCTTGGTGATGAAATCCAAGTAGGTCCACCTGGGAAGGAATGTTTAAATGTAAGTTACCTTTTGACATGGTTTGGTTGTGTGTGAAGGGATTTAAGTGAATGTAATTCTTTAAAACCCTAATTAAGCTATGTGATCAAGAAAATATGATTGTTTGCTTTAAATTCCAAAGGAAATTTGTATTCGATGAGAACAAACACACAAATGCAATGTTGAAAAATAAAATGATAGAAAAGAGACGCACCCATAATCATTTTTCCTTTTTTATTTTTTATTTTAAATTTTTAATTTAAACAACAACAACAACAATAACACTCCAAGATGAAAAGTTAAATGAAATAGGATACAAAAGAAATGGAAACTAAAAGGGAAATATAAAAGAAAAAGGGACTAAAGTGTCCCATCAGGTGTGCCAGGATGTTTGAGGTATTTTTTAGTTGTGTTATCAAATGTAGAAAGTACCTAAAACTCAAATGAGTAGGGTTTACCTGATACTTGCTCCAACAATCGCAATGTCAGGATGATGGAATATAGACAATGTGAAAATTGTTCATCCTTTCACTGAGTGAGAATACCTGTAAACTAAGACAACCAGACAAAAGATATAAGATAAATATGATAGCAAGTTTCTTGGTAAAGACCGATCCCAAGAATCTAAAGGGACTTCCTTAGAGGGTGTCAACTCATTTTGATACAATTAATTTGCATTGATAAATATAATAAGATAAATGATGACAAAGATAAAACTCAAGGGGAATGCTAAGAATTTGTTCAGCTTGGTAAGTGGCCCAAGCTAGGGTTGTGGCTAGCTCAAATTCTTTGAAGTAATCGTACCATAACTCCTTAATTTACTTCTCTTGTATTTTGTGGAGGATCTTGAATTACTCTTCAATGTCCTCAAAGTTTGGTGTGAATGTGATGGCACATAAGGTGAGTTCATGGAGAATGTCAAACTGCTCCCACACAAATGGTTGTCCAATGATCATAATATTGTAAAATATGGTTATAGGATGGGATTGACCTAGAATAGTCATCTAATAAGAATCCATTCTTTTAGACAAATTGTTAGATCAAACTAGATTGATAAAAATGTAGAATATGCTAAAATGATTATAAATGATAGGGATCGATGGTGATTAGAGATAAATTTGTTTGTTTTAGATAAATTATGAATAAAAAAGACAGAAATGAATAAAGATAGATATTGATGTTTGCAAGGCTGATTATGGAAAGCCTAGAAGTCAATGAATTTCAGAAACAAATATTTAAATATGTTTAGAAGGCCAAAATATAAAGCACATGACTATGGACACAAATCGACGGTGATCAGGATCAATGGAGATCAGGTAGTAAATTTTTTCTATGATGAAATGATTAATAAAATAGATATTGATGAAAAATTGAGAGACTTGATAGTGCAAGGATGAGCTATAGGGAATTTAGAATCCTGTAAGGCCTTGAAAATGGAGATTTGGGATTATTTAGAAGGAAAAATATAAAAGTAAAAGTAAAAGGGGCTGATTGACGATGATTGGGGGTTGACGATGATCCTTGTGGGAATAAATAATATTCTATATGTGGTCTAAATTATTGAATGAGAGGAAGAATGCAAGAATTCTATGTAAGATGGTGATAATGAAAAAATTTAGATGATAACTAGTAAAAATTAGTTGATAAAACAATTAAGATAGGGGTACTAACCTTGGTTATTGTCTGGAGGTGATAGAACTATTGGCTAGTGAGGTGACAGAGTTCCTAAAGGTCCTGATAGCCTTGGCAGCAAGATGTTGATATCCTTGAATCGTGATGATTGCATCTAGGGAGGAAGCAATTCATCCTTACATGTAGGTCATGATTAACTGGAGAAGGGAGACATAGGTTGATTAAATAGAACCAAAGATGTCCACAATGATCACCGTTGATCATGGATAGTCATTGATTTCACTATAAAGGTTAAAACCAATAAGATGAAGAATAAAAAATGGTTAAAACCACTTTCCATTTTTGATATCAGGTTGTTGGGAAATGGTGGGAGGTTAGGGATCTGAGTTGTAGGAGGTTAGGGGGTTACGATAAGTGGGGTAAATTTGTTTTAGGGTTTTTTAAGTGGTTATGGGAGAGTAAATAGATTTTACGCATGTAAAATAGGTTTTATGCAAAGGTGGATTTCATGATACTTAGGATAGGGATGATAGTGATAGTAAATGATATTTTGATCTTATGTGTGTAGGGTCACCTAGAGGTGAAAAAGAGGTGTCTACAATATCATAGAATTGAATTTACTTCATAGTTGTATCATGTATATTGTGGGGGAGAAACTTCCATTTGTGAGCATGAATTTACTAGGGGTATCTTTCAGTGTGATTTAGGTTATATATTTTCTACTCTCTTTTATCAAATTAAGCTCTACATTGCTTATACATATTTTGTTATATCTTGTGTGAGTAACATTACTTCACATTATTGATGCATTATATGTTCTCTTACGTTCTATATGGATGTGTGATTACTTTATTATGTGTGGATTTTCTTATCATGTCATCATGTCTATAGAGGAACCTCTACATTAAGTGTGTGGAATTTACATGTGATTGATAACTTGTGATCTATTTTTCCTTTTGTTTATTTCATTTCTTTAAATTATCTTATGCGTGGTTACATACTTATGCATGTTTAGTTTTCTTGACTATATTATATGTCACTACTATGTTTGGCAATGTGATCTACATCATGCAAACTATTGCTTTATGGTTTACTATGTTTAGTTCCTTTATCGTAAGATTCCTTAGCATATATATTGGGACACACTATTATTGAGTGTGTTGTTGTTAATCATTCTCGTATAGGGGCATATTTTGACATTCTCCATATATTTACTATGCCCAAACAAAACCAAAGCTACTAAAAGTAATTCAAACATACATACATATTGGAGCATTAAAATAAGAGTTATATAATTTATGATTAATTACTATGTGTAAATATGATCTACAATCATAAATAAAGTAAATATAGTAAATCATAGATCCTATATTCATGTATTGCAATTATTATGATCTAATAAAAGCTCTTGAAATCCATATAAAACAAGGTGGTTTAGGGTTAGTGTGTACAAGGAAAAGTTGCAAAAGTTATGGAAATGGGGTAAGAACACTTAAGAAACCCTAAAAGCTTTAAGAAAACAAATCAATTGACCATCATATTGGAGATAAACAAGAGCTACCTATTTTCATGCATATATGAAGATTGAAACAAATAATCAATCTCTAACATGTCTATATTAGTTCTCTACTCCATGAATTCTATAAACAAATGAACCTATTAAAGCTCTAGTAATCAATTTTGATTGTTGATCTTGGAAATCTTGAGAGTGGAAGCTTACTATTAATGGCTTATCCCATTTACCCAAATCTTTGAAATGGAATAAGAAAATGATAAACAAATATCTCAAATAAAACTATTAAGGAAACTCTAAACAACCTAAAATGGCATAAATTAGAAATAAGGAGAGAGAGTTCTTAGCAAAATGGTGGGATGGGTATGCCTCTATTTATAGTTTTTGGATTTTTAGAAAAGGATGTTTTGGATGCATGTGGGACTAAAAAGGTTGTAAAAAGTTTATTTGCAAGAAGAAAACATTTGGGGGTGTAAACATGACTTTGGAAAGCTAAGTGGATTTTTGGAAAGGTTAGATATTTGTTTTAGAAAGTCAAATCCTTCTAGATAGTCAATAGGGGGGTTAATTAACCTAAAGCAAGGTTAGTTAAGGGAAAAACGCTTTATAGAATCCATTTAGAGGGGGGTTAGCATGGTTTAGGGGGATAGAGAAGGTTAGATAAGATAATTAGTTAGCGTAGTGTAGTCAACTCGCAGGTAACTAGGAGAGTTAGTACAAAATTAGTAATAAGATTGTGTAGACCAAACTATAGGTGTCTAAATTTGCCCCTCTTTGAGGTGGCGTAAGTTACGTCACTTCGAATAAAGTAGACAAATATAAACAATTTTAAATTTTAAAGGGGTAGAAGAAAAATTAGTAAGTTAAAGGGATGCCCCCTTGAGTGTCGATGGGGTGATGGAAGAACTTGATCGGTGATTGAAAAGAGAACAAAATAAAGAATAGTGTGAAGAAAAGAAATGGGAGATAGAAGAAAAATTAAAAACACATGAATTTTGAGTTATCTACAAACCAACGCTATAGAAACAATTCTATTCATCATATTGCTAGTAATCTTCATCATCGTTCCTTATTAAAAACAATGAAAAAAAGTGTACTATGACATAATAGCCATATATAAACAAATTTCCATTGCTAAAAACACCAACTCCATGTAACATACAAAATGCAATGCAATATGAGAAAGTAAACAAGAGAACCTAATAGAGAAACAAAATATAATGTTTTTGTTATTGATCTTTAGTTCCAACCTATTTGTGTGAAATGACAAGGGCTAAAAGAGGTGCCCCTAGAAAATTGTACATGTGAGGGGAATAACAAAGGACACTTGGGTCCTATGAAAAAGCTTTGTGTGATACGAAACAATAATAGGAAACTCATTGTGCACCGGAGTACAGACGAAACATGCATACTAGCTTTGTTAATGAAGGCAGATCAAAATGATCTATGTCGTTTATGACGAGAACAAGAAAGAACCAAAGAATGGCATTTTGTAGGATGATTTTCAATTTTTAGAAGTTTTATGAAACATATTTGAATGTTTTGATTTTTCTAACATTTTTGAATGTTTTTATGATTTTGATTTTTTTTTGAAACTATGTACAGGAAGACAAAGAAACACGGATGCCCCCAACGATAGATGGGATGTACAAGGGAAGAATGCCACGTGCATGCGCAAGTAAGTGAAGATGTAAAAAGGCCCCAACATTAGGTGGAATTATTCAAAGGAAAACTATTCAGGCAAAGAGGCTAGATCAAGGCCAATATGGATAGGTTCAATCACAATGATGAACGTAAACCAATGACATGTTTAGGAAGGAGTAAGGATGCCCCCAAAGTAAGATGGCCAAGAAACACATGATAGAAAAGAAGTAGAAGATTGTTTTTGTGAAAGGGGACAAAGGTGTCCAAAAACATGGAAAAAAGGAAATACCAAACACATGTATGTTTTGAATGAATTATAAGAACAATGAATGTTATGAATGTAGCCTAGAAGCTTCATGATGAAAAAGTGATTAGCCAAAGGCACAAATTGTGAGATGAGATATGGAATAAAGAAAGAGTCTGAAAAAGGTCCAAAAAAATATAATTGGTAACATACTAATATTATTAACTCATGGAGATCCAGTGTGTGCACGTGGAATTTATTACCTCTTGGAGAGAATATTTAATAGGAAACAAATGAGGACAAACTAGCCAATGTGTAGGAATGATTTATTTTCAAAGTTGATTTGTGAATGGAAGGTGGAAGGAGAGTTGTACATTACTCCGCTACCAACCAAGAGTCCATAGCCCTGATGGAGATGTATTTGATTTGAATCACAACATCGCTCTACTACTAGTCAGACACCCATATCCCCAGTAAATATTATTGGAAATATCACAAAAGAGAGTTATATATCAATTTGTTTTTTCTTGTAGCTTTTGGTTTTTTAATTTTTTGATTAATTTTGATTTTTTTTGCTTTTTGAAAACTTATTGCAGCTCTCT
>CM034151.1:97407274-97425821 GCA_019776745.2 Taxus chinensis
CTTGGGAAGAAGCTATGATAGACGTTAATGAGTAGTAGATGTCTGTAAAGTGATTTTACTTGCAATATTGATGAGAAGTGTTCTAGGCACAATTACACAGTGGGTGAAGCGATAATAATGAAGTTGGGCAAGGACATTATACCTAATCCAAGGGCAGAGGACCATCTAACGACATGGGGAAGGTTTCAAGCATTAAGGTCGTGATCATGGGTGATAAGGTAGAATGCATGCCTAAAGGCACAAATGTGTTATTGGGATCCTCATTACTATTAAATTTATAGAACTTGGGGATCTCCCCAATGTGAAGGTTCAGGGTTAACTAGAACCAAAGGCTTGATGGTTTCATTGCAAAATTTGATCATATGAGAA
Source organism: Taxus chinensis (assembly GCA_019776745.2). Classification (NCBI taxonomy): domain Eukaryota; kingdom Viridiplantae; phylum Streptophyta; class Pinopsida; order Cupressales; family Taxaceae; genus Taxus; species Taxus chinensis. Next base: position 97,407,644 of record CM034151.1, read on the forward strand.
TGTGGTTTTGGATCCCAATGGTAGCAACTTCAAGATTATCCATTCTACTCAATAAATCATGCGTAGGATCATTATAAGTCTGAGGATGAGAGGTTTGAAGGTGATATGTGAGTCAATGAAGTAGATATGTTATGTTGTTGATAAGGTTGATATGTTTGAGGATGGTAGGTGTAAGTGTTTGATAATGGGGGAGATAGTTGAATGGTTGAGATTGATAGGTTGAGAAATAGGAAACTCTTGGGAGATATGGATTGTAATGCTATGGATGAGATTTTTTTTGGTTATGGTTGATATGTGGGCATGTTAAATTGATTTTACATGGTAAGAGTTGGGATGTTGGTATGGATGTTTGAGTAGATTGATGGGGAAACATTATGATGAAATACACTTCGAAGAGAAGGTTTATGACTTTGGGTTGATTTATAAGGATGTGGTGGTGAGGTGATGAAATTTGTGTGGATATAGGACGTTAGGGATGACCATTGAAGCTTGATCATGTGTTCAGGTAAAGGATGAAGTAAATGAGATTCTTATGGAGTTGGATAGGGTTATTGATTGCAACAATGGATGAAGTAGGGATAGTGTTGATATAAGGTAAGTCGGATGGAATCGGATCCACCAATTGAGTAGCTTGATGGGATTGGGAGATCATGGTTTGATTTACTAATAAGATAGTCACAAAGGGAGATGGGATTAAAATAAAGGAGTTCATGAAACTTCAAGCATCCACGAGGGATAGTAGGAGGGTCCAAGAGTCTCTGAAAGAGTAGAAAACTAGGGCATAGTAGTCTATAGGAAATGGATTGATGAGATATAGAAGGATAGGTTTCAAGATGAGGATTATTTTGGATGACATGGGTCTCATGAAGATGAGACCATATAAACAAGGGTTTGGGAGACCAATGGTGATCGTAGGTGTAGAAGAAGTAGTGACAAGTGTCGAATATTTTGTGGAAAGATCATCTGAAGTGGGATGTCATTAGATGAGGTAGATTATTGTGTTTTCCTGGCCTAAGAATGGGTGATTACAGGAATGAAATAGAAAAAAATAAATTATATACTTTATTAATAAACAAATCAAGAAACAACATTTTGATCATCTTGATTATTTAGAAAATGTGGAAAAGAATAAAAATGGGCTCAAAGGAAACCTAGGAAATGGCCAAACTATGGATGGATTCCTCGATGTACCCGAAGGTATATGAGGCATGAATCTATGATGACTACCAATACAGGGCTTGGTATTGGGGCCAACCCCTCACTTCAAGGTCCTAAAACTATAAGGGATTCATGTGCTTAGCCAATATAATGATAGTCACAAGAATTATAACATGGCCAAAACACCACGGTGGATTTCCTATGGGTGATGAAATTTCAATAGTTCCACCTATAAGGAGATGTTGAGATGTGTAGTTTAATGCATATGTTTCAATATGTGTGTGCTAAGAGTGTATGAAGTTGATTCAAACCCCCTGATATTAAACTAGATTTCCAAGTAAGAATGAGGGGTTCTTTTCAGATCCAAAATGAAATGTGTTGATCCGATGAAAGAAACAGACAAGATATACAATGAAATGAAAGAGAGATGGGGAATAAAATTAAGGAATACTTGGATAACACTTTTTCTTTTTATCTAAATTTTTAAAACAAGCAAGAAAGCAAAGAAACACTCGTACCCGTGAGGTTAATAGAAGATGGATAGAAGAAAATGGAAATGAAAGATAAAAATAAAAGAATCACCAAATAAGGGTTCATCCCACCGGGTGTGCCAGAATGTTTACTAAATTTTCTCGTTCCTGTTCTAGATTAATAAAATAGTAATAAAGGAAACAATTAACTCCAAGTGTGAGAGGGTTTAAGGTACCTCTAGATGAGATGATGATGAATATAGGCGCAAAGGTAGAATCATCCTCACATTAAGCTAAGTGATCTGCACAACAAAGAACACTCAAAATAAAAATTGATTAGTAAGTAGGATGGTGGGTTGCCCAAAAATGCCGGTCCCGAGAAGTGATAACTTCCTAGGATGGATGTCAACACACTTTTTGATAAAAAAAAATATAGATAAAAAATGATTGATAAATTGGATGTAGCAGATAATTATACTGAAATAGAGATGTGAAATGTGATAGATGAGATAAGATGTAGAGCTGATGAAAAAAAAAGATATCAAACCAAACCTGATTGGGTCGGCGGTGAATCGAGAGTGGTAGATATAGTCAATGGAAACCGAAGCATAGTAGACCAGAAGATGTAGGAAAAAATTATGTAACATGTTGTGAAATGCTAAGAAGCTCTTGGATCTGATATGAGAAAGCTGTGAAAAAATAAAGGATGTAAGAAAATTGTTAGATTTGATAATTGGGCTCGATTGATGCCAACTAGACTAGATCAGCACCAACTGGATCTAGATTGGTGGTGATTGGACTGGATCGGTAGCGACTGAACTAGAGATGAGACAGAAACACAAAAAATCTGCAAGAATATCTAAGCTCTCAAAAATTTAGCCCTTCTGAGGAGAGGGGGTATGGGTGTATTAATAGGGTTGACGGCGACCCGAATGGGTTGCCACTAATTATGGAGATCCGTCTATTTATTTTGGTTCACCACTAATTATGGGGATCTATCTATTTAGGCAGTGGAAATTTGGTTTACTCAAAAGATGAGGCCCTTATGAGGCAAGATTAGGGTTGGATAAAAAGGATAAGAGGGTAGGTGAGGCATGGAAAACATTAAATAAAGGCAAAGGGGAGATGAAATTATTAAATGAAGGTGGGTGAGAACCTAGGGATGGTAAAGAGGGTGCTTAGGGAGGATAAAATAGGTTAATAAATAAGTTTAGGGATGATTAAGGATGATTAGGGATATTTAGGGAAGAGAGATAATGATGTGAAGAGGATAGGATTAGGGGGAGAATAATAATTAAAGGGATAAATACAATTTTAGGAGGGAAAGGGGAATTCGAATAGGAATAGAGTTATGTATGTGAATAAAGATGATAGAAGGGAGCATACATGGGATGAGGGACAAGTGATACCAAAAATTGGTGTCTACAGCATGAGCCTACAAGACATCAAAAGGAGAACCTAATCTCCTATAAAAATTACATATGTCAACCCTTCCCATGTTCTAGGAAGGTATATAAACTCACTTCCATCTGTATCCAAGATCCTACATGTGACTACTTATTGTTAGTTATGTTTTAACTTTTTTTACAAGACTGCAAAGTGCATTTTCATCATACCTACCTTGACCATCATATTACATATGTATCAAATCCAGTCTAAAATCAAATGATTCACATTTTATTCCCAGCCATGATTAAACTACATATTGGGATTCATATATCAACACCATTATATTGGATGTCACATCAAATCAAATTCAAAATCAACATATCATAGATCCATACTCATCACATCTGACAACACATCAAATAAATCTAAACTTATCTCAAAATAAACATGTCATGTATCAAAATCAACATCAATATATATAAAACATCATTTCAAACATCAAATCTAAACATATCAAATATATCTAAAAATACCTCAACATCAAATCATGAATATCAACGTCCAAATAACTCATTCAAACACATGAATATCATAACATCATCATCATATATATATCATCAAAATTCTATACTAAATTCCTTCAATAAGATCATGTAGAAAATCATTTGTATTATATACAAAACCCACATATCATGTGGTAAAATCAAACTCTAATACACCATCACCACCCTGGCCTCCTGCGGCCCCTACATCCAACCCCAGATATCTCTGTGGATAGGAAACACTCCCTATGCTCACCGATGTCACATTTTAAGCTAATAAATGCTTCCTAGCTATGTGTTTTGTATAACAAGGAACACCGAGAAGGCACTTTGTAAACAAGCTCCCATACTATCTCATCTCCTCTTCAAGTGCTCTATACTTCTCAGTGGTCACAAAACAAGGATGTCCCATCATCCCTCATGTCATTGGTACTCCTCCTATAGGTACCATTACATACTACATACTAGGCCTTCCTCCATAGACCACACTTCCGGATGCCTCTGACACAACAGTTACCTCTACCTACTTCACTTACAGTACCTCTCGCTACCAGTGATATCTATTTCATTGTTGTAGGTATGTATCATGCTCTAGAAAAATATGATTTTTATCCTACTGTATCTTATCATTCTTCTAGCGAGTGACATCACACTCCACCACAAACCTATCTCTCTCCACCTGTAAAATATCATGATCTTCCTATAGCCTAGATAGCTCATCTCCACTGTCCCCCTCCTCATCCTCCTCTCCACCCCATGTCACCTCCTACCCACCCTATCTCCACAAGTAGCCCACATTTATTACTACCAAGTCATAAAGCCCTCACCCAACCCAACATCATCCTCCTCAACATACTCAGGATCTCCTTCCTCCTCAGCTAGTCTTTCCGCATTCACTACTAGCACAAGTAAATCACTCTCATAATCATCACGTTGATATACTATCAGATCATATGGAATATACTGAGGGAACCCAAGCTATCCCTGAACTCAAGAAAAATGTATGGCCTCTATCATATTAAGTCTCCACCCCCACACCCACATCACCCTTTCTAAATCTGCTAACTATGCATCCATCCCTAGCCATGCAGGGTATCTCTCATATGGAATTCAGACCACATTCTCTATGGACAAGCCCCGTAGTCTTCCAGCATAATATGTTTTGTCTCTCTTGACCCCATCATACCTCGACTAATCAAACTACCATCTCAAAAATCAAATTATATACTTGGCTATGTCACCTTCTCTCCATGGTAACCCTGGTGGCCTCACGAAAACAATGTGATCATAAGCCCAGTAGTGTAGCAAAAATACCACATTCAACCCAAACCTCCGCCCTCTAAAAAACATTCATAACTCATGATAAACCTGAGACAATAGTGCATAATCCTAGGAGTATACTATTTGGGGCTTCATAATCTCTGCAATGACACCCGCAAGTGTCCATGGGAACCTACCACCCCATGAATTTCATAGTTCATAACATGATATTTCCAACATGATAATCGACATCAACCAGTTACCTGACACATATGCATCATAGTAGGACTCAATATGGAATTTCCCTATGGTATATCCTATCTCTCCAGCATCATCATCATATAACTGCCTCATCGTTTCAAGGCGGGCCTCTTGGGTGATCAACACTACCTGCTGACCCTGAATAGGGAATATGAGGATCTTGTATACATCCTCTAGTGTAGTAGTCATCTCCCTAGTTGGGAACCATAATTTCCCTATGTTATGATCCTATCTTTCAATCAAATCTATCATCAACCTTGAGTCCAGAGGAATCCTTTAGTAATTGCAAAATCCTCCTATTCTAATAGCTGCCACATAATCCCACTCTTTATCACATCAAAATGGATCCTTTCAAACATCTCAGGACCCTTATCTTAGAGATAGATAGTCTCCCTCACTTACAAAACACACAAAAAAAACATCAGTTAGTAACTTTATCCACAACAACATTAATCTGCATTGACTACTAATTGGAAACGATTGACTACCTACCTGATTTCCATTGATCACACAATCGGTGCTGATCCGGAGTTCCCACCCCATTTTTTTCAAAAACTCACAATTTAAAAAAAAAACAACAAAAACTCAAATCAAAACAAAAAATCAAATCTACTTACCCCTCTCCCGGTCCTCTGCCTCTTCCTACTATTGTTTTTGGCTCCCATCTCTCCAAAAATGCTCAAAACTTAGAATCTATAGCTATTAAATCATAATCAAAACATAAAAAATGAACTATTTGTGTAACTGTTAGGCTTATATATTCATTGTTTTAGGAATCACCAGCGACCACTAATCGCCACCAATTTTATACTTTTTTACAAAAACATGTCAATCTTGGTCACCTAAGACCTCTCTTATCACATCACAATTTTACCAAAATCTTCACGTCTTTTCTCTTATGCTCAACGAACCATCAAAATCCTATTTTTTGACCTTATATAAAATTTTTACACACCCTACAGATGTTTCCTTTGAACCTTTGGTCCCACATCTCAACACATCCTCACAAGAACACTCCCCTTGGACCCTATTCATGTAGTAGTCTTCCCATAACACACGTTTGTAGGTAGCGTACATTACACGTCCTCGACCAAGTGCTTTCTGAGATTACTACCATCATTACAAACTTCTCCATCTTGTTCATTTCAAACTACAATCAAGATCCCGGAGCATCTCAAAGAAAACCTGTCCAAAACAATCAACTCTCTTCAATAAAATGAATAATGTAGTCACTCATTGGCTTGAGGGGGAACAATATCAAAATATCCTTGTCACAAGACTGTGGGATCTTTGCACTAGTTTTTATCTCGCAATCTGTGCTTACAGGTAACTCAAAAAAAAAGGAGTAAATGTAGATACCTCTTTTTCACCCCTAGGTGAGCCTAGACACATAATATCAAATTATTATTACCTATCACTATTATCCCTATCCTAAGTACCACATAAATTGAAAGGAATGATAACCAGATCGTACCAAGCCAAGAACATAGATGCTAATCAAATACCACGATCAACAAGATGAAAGCAATTCGCCAGAATAACTTTACATAAAACCTTTGCAAATAAATGAGCATAAATATCATATATTATTATGGAACTCAATGCAATACATTGAGAATGGGCCTTGCTTAAATAGGCAAGGAATAACAATCTAAGAACTAGTCAAGGTCGTAGATCAAGCCATAAATCAAGGAAATAACTAGTCATCAAAGAACTAGTCAAGACCATAGATTTAAGAGAGAACTAGACCTCAAGGAACTAGTCAATACCATGGATCAAGGAAAGAACTATACCTAGCAACTAGATAATATCTCCTAATATCTAAATAAGATAAAATAAATATCCACACACATAAGTGGGTGAGGATAAATACAATAAGGTAAATAAAGTACCTAGGTGAACATGAGCTAAGGTAAATACCTACTCTAACACCCCCCCTCAAGTGAAGCTAGGGGCCAAAATAGATGTGGCATGTCCACAGTATGAGTCTCAGAAACTAGGCCTGATGAGGTACTCATGTAGAATAACTGGGAAAAAGGGACACCGCAAGGTACCCAAAACTGGTAACAACAAAGTAAAGAAAGTAAAGACCCGCTCCAAGGCATCCCAAGAAGCTTCGCTCAATGCTGAAGAATTTTTTTGTGCACTGTGGTCTGAATCCACTACTCGATCACAAAAATCAAAAACAACACTGGGTTTCACCAGAATAGCTCCGCACAAGGATATTTTCAACGAAATGATGTCAAAAGTGCAAAAAAACACCAAACATAATTCGATCAACTACTGTAAATAGGTGTGCTACGATCAAAGAATAATAACCAAAGTAACAAGGCAAGGATGCTAACTCCAGAGTGTCATGATCCAAGAAAATCCAAGGTAACAAGGCAAGGACACAAAACTGAAGAAGTAGGATTAACACCACACCCTCCCATACTGCTGAATGGGTGGAGTGACGCTAAAAATCTATATGAGTTGTCAAAATAACTACTTGAACACTGACAAAATAACACTAGAATGCACCAAAATAGATCACCCATAAGAGATAATGTCAACATGCCAAAATTGTCGAAAATACAGATACAAAATCTCTCAACAAACAAGAGAGATACACTACACCTGCTAAAGAAAAATGCTCAAAACAAGAAGCATCACAATGCATAAGGTATAGAAAGTTGAGCAAGAGGCCTAATGGTGGAAGAGTCATGCCTGTAGAGTCCTCTCAACGAATGCCTATGTCACCGCCACGAGTGATCAAAACCCAAATAGGGACACCGCAAGGTACCCAAAACTAGTAACAATAAAGTAAAGAGAGTAAATACCTGCTCCAAGGCATCCCAAGAAGCTCGGCTCAAAAAAATAGTATAATGATGAAGAATTTTAGTGTGCACTGTGGTCTAAATCTATTGCTCGATCACAAAACTCAAAAACAATTGACACTGGGTTTCACCAAAATAGCTCCACACAAGGAGACTGTCAACGAAGTGATGTCGAAAGTGCAAAAAAAACATCAAACATAATTCAATCAACTGCTGCAAATAGGTGTGCCATGATCCAAGAACAATAACTAAAGCAACAAGGTAAGGACACTAACTCCAGAGTGTCACGATCCAAGAAAAACCAAGGTAACAAGGCAAGGACACAAAACCTGAAGAAGTAGGATCAACACCACACCCTCCCATACTGCTGAATGGGTGGAGTGATGCTAAAAATCTGTATGAGTTATCAAAACAACTACTCGAACACTGAAAAAATAACACTAGAATGCACCAGAATAGATCCCCCATAAGAGATATTGTCAACATGCCAAAAGTGTCGAAAATACAGATACAAAATCTCTCAACAAACAAGAGAGATTGACTACACCTGCTAAAGAAAAATGCTCAGAACAAGAAGCATCACAATGCATAAGGTATAGAAAGTGGAGCAAGAGGCCTAATGGTGGAGGATCCACACCTGTAGAATCCTCTCAAGGAATGCTTATGTCGCCACCACGAGTGATCAAAACCCAAATAGGGACATCGCAAGGTACCCAAAACTAGTAACAACAAATAAAGAGAGTAAATACCCGCTCCAAGGCATCCCAAGAAGCTCGGCTCAAAAAACTTATTACAGTGAAGAAAGTTGGTGTGCACTTATGGTTTAGAGATCCTAACGCGCGACACAAAACTCAAAAAAAACTGACACGGGTTTCACTAGAAAGCTCCACACAAGGAGCTGTTCAACGAAGGTAGTGAGTGTCGAAAGTGTAAAAAAAAAAAACCAAATATAATACGATCAACGCTTGCAAATAGGTTGTGTGCCATGATCCAAAAGAACAATAACCAAAGAACAAGGCAAGGACACTAACTCAGAGTGTCACGACCAAGAAAATCCAAGGTAACAATGCCAAGGAAACGAAAACCCAAGAAAGTAGGATCAACACCCACCCTCCATACTGCTGAATGGTGGCGTAAGTGATGATACAAATTGTATGAGTGTCAAAACAATACTTAACACTGACCCAATACACACTGGAATGCACTAGAATATATCCCCCTAAGAGGATACTATCAACATGCCATAAGTGTCAAAAAAGATAGATACAAAAGCTATAAACAAACAGAGGATACACGACACATGCCAGAAACAAACTCCAAAACAAGAAGCATCACATGTATAAGGTATAGAAGTGGGGCAAGAGGCTAATGGTTGAGAGCCAACACCTTTAGATTCCTCTCACGAATGGAATTATGTAACCACACAAGTTGATCAGAGATACCACCCCATAATCAACACGGATGGAATGAAGAAGAGACTGCATATGGACTTGGTGCAAAAATGCACATGGGTGCATGACAAACAGAACATTCAGAGGCTGTGTCAAGTTGATCATGGCTGACAGCAGAACAGACATCTTAGGTTCCTTAAGAATGGTGAGGTGCAGAACTCATGTGTTGTCATGATCCTTAGAAAGATTCGAGCGCCCCCTTAATGTGAACAAAAAAAAGGAGCTCTGTCAATGTGGGTCCCAATGAAAGTATATGCTCAAAAAACCATGGCATTGATGAGAATTCAACTGAACATTTTGTGTGCGAAATTAGAGGGAAAAAACCCTGTGAATGTCTTGCCAATGACTTCTAGTGCGATCATAGAACACAGCATGCGAGATCTTCTCAAAAAATCCTACAGCTGAGCACAAGTGGATACCACAACATGGGGCTGTAATAGGCACAGATGTGGAAGAGCAAGGCTAGTAACAAAGCATCACAGGGTTTTTAGAAGCATCAAAAGTAGGTTCAGGCTCAAATATTGGTAGATCGATGCTCAGGGGACAAGAGCAACAGCTGCAAGTGGACTAGGCATTGATATGGTTGTCCACAATTGATGTGATGTTATAGGCTAGCACTAGTTGTTATACAGGGGAGTGGTATTATGCTCTATCCTTATTCATGAATGAGTGATTTACATAAGATATTCAAATTCTTGTGAATGATCTATTTTCTTCCACAAAATTTTACCATATCATCTGAAGTCCCAATATTCAAGAAAAGAATATCATTCTCAGGAATCCATTGAAGCGTAAAACTGTAACTCCCAAAAAAGTTAAGCCAATCAGCGGCCTCAGCTGAATGTGTCACAACTGAGATTACAACATCCTCCATATTGGCACTTCTATAATTATAGGTTGTACAGTTCTCAAAATAAATGTTTCCATGAAAGAGCACGAAAAAACAGCACTTTACAAAAAAATGACACTCAAAACCAAGTTACCAATCAAAAAGTTACCAAGTTTTTAATATTTTCTCTCTAGTATTTTAGTTACCACTAAAACAAATAAATTGTTGTTGCCTCACACACATAAAAGTAAAGGGGGCTAACGTTAAGCACCTGCTAGTAAGAATTTTCACAAGCTTTAAACCCCGTCATAGACCAGACAATATGACCAACGGCTAAGGATTTTAATGGTGACATTTTTACACTGTAGTTATCATCTAAATTTTTTTCATTATCACCCCTATTACATATACTTCTTAATTTTTCCTCTCAGTCAATAATTTAGACCACCTATATAATATTGTTATTCAACAGGGATCGCCATCGACCCCCGGTCACTATCGATCGACCCCTTTACCTTATCCTTTTTTATTTGGCTCTAAACAATCCCCAAATCTTTTTTTTAGGGACCTTATAGGATTTCTAAATTCCCATACCCATCTTTTTATAACAAGCATATTATAGTTTTTTTTCTCAGTATCTACCTAATAATATTTTTATAATATCAAACAGTTTATATCTGATCACTGTCAATCCGATTTCCACCGATCAGTGTCCTTAGCCCTTTTCTCTATACTTTTCGCCATCACAAAAACACCTAGGACATTAGTTATGATTTTCATAAAACCCCAATTACTCTTCATTAGTCTGCACCTCCTCAGTATTATCACTTTCTTTCTTGCATTCTTTTCTATATATTTATTCATACCTTATCACAAACAACATTTATCTTTGATATCGTTTGACCTATTGATTTTTGTCGATCGATTCATTTGTATTAATTTTAATAGATCTACAATTTTATAAATTTGGTTGATCTAAAAAAAAATTCTACAAGCATGGATCTTTATAGATTGATATTCTAGGCAGTCACATTCCATCCATAGCATTTATTATTTTTGATTGTCCAACAACTGTTCAGGTGGGTAGTCAAACATCCTTTGTGAACTCACCTTTTTTCCATTGCATGTCGCACTTACTTCAAAGACATTCAAAGAGAAATTCTATATCCTCCATGAAATACGAGAATCAACTGAGGAGTTATCGTTATGATTACTTCGAAGACTTTGAGCTAGCCATAGCCCTAGACTAGGCCACTTACGAAGTTGACACAGGAGTATTACTATTCCCCTTGAGTTTATTTATCAATATATTTTTTCTAGGTTGTCTTTGTTGCAAGTATTCTCACTCAATGAAAGGAGGATCATTTTCAAAATTTGTCTACTACCCATCAGTTCGACCATTGCAACGGTCAACGCAGGTATCGGTTAAATAAAAACCTCCCTCACTTGATTTTTAGGTACTTTCTGCATTTGATGGCACTAACCAAAAACTAATCTAATCGATAATGTAACCTTTATGTCTTGCAAGAACTCAAATATATCATAAAATATACACGAGTAATCCAATTTATATTTTAAACCTAGAATAAAAATTAGATACGGAGAAATTTATTACCATGAAATAAAATCGTTTTAATTTTTTGTAATGTTTTTACACCAACAGTCAAAGAAACATGTGAAAATTAAAGAACAAGAATATGTATGAAATCAAGATAAAAAATCTATGAGGTAATATATGATAGGAATAAAAGATAAACTTTCACTCAATGAAAAAAAAGCTAGGGGTGAAAAGTGGAAGAAGAAGATGAGTAGGATTTTACTAATACAAGGAACACTTCTCTCGCTCAATGGTCACACTAGATGTAAGGAAACATAAAAAAAATTAATCATCCACTGAGAATTTTATGAATCTGTCATAATTCTAACAAAATTGAGGTAAGGGACAATGAAACATGAAATAAATAAACTAAGGGGCTCTAAAAATCTTGAATTGAAATATACAGAATAATTAACTTTAAAAACCTATAAATGGATACTAAGAATATAAAAAAAATCACGGAAAGAGTAAATTAAATACGAGGAAAAATTTCTAGATATACATTACAACTAAAAGAAGAAAATATAGAATACATTATATTAAGTTTCTTTAATCAATCCTAAAAAGAAAGAACTAATATTATGTGTAATAAGTACTTCTATCAAGCCCAAAGAATTAGGCTAGTTATTTGTTGTTCAAAATTTTTACGCCACTTGCAATTTTGGGAAAACTCATCCAAATGAGACTTAAAAATACTTTTTTCTTTTCTCGGAAATATGTGGAACCATAAGTTCGTTCTTCCACAAAATGTGTGAATATAACCTTCTAACGGGTATCCTAACCTTCCCAAACAAGAATTGGAGTGCAAAAACTTAGGTGTATTAAATGATTGAGTTAGTGCTTCATGAGGTTGAGTTAGACCCTTCATGGCATGTAAGGGAGTCAATCTTCCATGGACATCAACATCAATTCTTTCATGGGTAGAAGCAAAGTCAAGATGCATCGCTGGGTTTCACGCCAGCGAAAATTTGAACTTGGCTAAGGAAAATAATTTCATATGATCGAAGGAGTGGGAAAGTAGAAGTGACTCATAGAATGAAATATAGTGTTACGTAGACTAGGAAAATATGAATTTCTCTAGATTTGGTCAATCCTCGGCGAGATAAGGTTCATAATCTGCTAATTTTAAAATTCATGATGAAAAAAATTGATCACCTCATATGGGAAAAACACGGTTAAGTGTGGAGTAAAGGGTGAAATTTTCAAATACTGCTGTAGACCCATGGGACCTAGTACACATCAGAGGACATACACAAGAGGATGCGGGTGATATAATGTATTAGAAGTTTTCAATTGTTGTTCTAGATCATGGCAGAGGTCGAAACAAATTCTTGTCATAGGGATAACCACAGCGGACGAAAAAAAAGCTACAATCAAAGCAAAATTATTTAAATATGTGAGGCATGACAAGTTGTGCCTAATTTTAACTAGATGCTCAATAAACCATAATTTAATGAAGTATGGGTGTCATCCTCCTATACTGGCAATCTGATGGCATGAAATTAGGGCAATGTTAGGAGATTCTTCTCCTTCCCTCTTCTTCTCTCTCCTCTATTCTATAAAGATGGCAACATATTTCATATAATTGAATTAAATTTAATTGCAGAGTAACTATTGTAACAAAATATGTACCATGCTAATATACAATAATACACAAAAAACCAAGAATGTAACATATGAACCTCTAAGAAAGAGACGGGAGATAAGAGACTTAACTAATTTTGAGAAAATAAGTGATCGGGGTAGTGCATAATTGAAATAGACTGATAGCAATGTCTTTAAATTCAAGCTTGCTAGAGGTTATGCAGGCTCAAAACTATGTAGACAGGCATGAGCGATAGCAGGAGGTAGGATTGTTCCTCATTGATGAATGGATTTGGCACTGTTGCTTAGGAAATGCTCAGGTTATCTACTATCTTGTGTCACGAGAGGTTCATTAATTGATCCTTGTTTGTCACTTTGGATATTTTCTCCTTGATCACTGAATATACCTATAACCTACAAAAATAATGACTACCTACAATGTCCACAAACCACATAAAATATAATAAAAAAGATGTATAATGTGTTCAGACTGACCCCGTGGTCACCCAAAGACTGAACTTACACCAATTGTTGACTACTATTAACTCTATTTAAGTCTATTGTAAGTGTGTATAATGATGCCCGTGATTCCTTTGTGGTCAAGTTTCACAATAAATTCAGGCTATATCTAGATGGTAGTAATGTATAGGAATGTTGTGAGATGGAATAGAATAAACTTCCCTCCTATGTTTGTGTATGTAGAAGTGATGGTAACCTTTGTCCCTGAGTGAACTGTTCTATATGGATGCTTTGAATTTTCTTTGGACTGAAATCTTATGTGGATAGTACGTAATTCTTAGTGATTGTCCTTTATTTTTGGAGAAGTAAGTATATATTGATTCCCTTTTTCGATTTTGTAAGTAACAGTGGAAGTCAACCCATAAATGAAAAAATCCCAAAGATAAAAGAAACCCACAAAAAGAGCAAGTAAAAGTGAGATAGGGTCAAGAGCAACCCAGAGGGATAGGAGCACATGGGATTTATTGTCCTAGTTGGGAACTATGCCTGAATCCATAAAAAATATAATCAGTAAAGTTTCTGCAGACTGTAGAAGTGTAAAACCAAGATACAGTACAGATAAAATAAAGAGCCAATATAGTTTTCACCACTAGTTTCTTTGCTTAGGAATCATGTATACATTAAAACATAGTCTAGGCATAAAAATGTACCCAAGTTCATTTATTTTATGTCTTGACCATTTTCCCCCACTTTATGTTTTTGATTGAATACTTGATACAACGTAGACAAGATGTGTACCTTATGACATGTAGAGAGATTTATGAGATAGCATGCTGATGGACAGTAATCATGATGGGGGGATCAAAAAGTGAAGTGTGGAGAACAGGAAATGGAATTGAACCCTAGGGGTGAAGCATATTCTAGTCGTTTGGTTTTTCGAGCTTGTATGCTCACTGACGTGATTTTTTTCTTGTAAGGACTCTGGCATGTAATGAAGAAAAGAGTTATTGAAAGCTTTGTATATGAAAGTCAAGAAACATGTGTAAAAGTATGTTACCGATTGTCAAAGGAACGTTTTCACCTACTGATAAGAGAGTAAAAGAGAGAAAGTTTTCATGTTTCTTAGAGTTCCTGATTGCATGTTGGATGGTGTGGTTGGACAATCTCCACGCCCAGAGTGATTTTGAGGGTGATCTCATGCCAAGTGTGATCTTTTTTGGGAGGTTCTCACCTGAAGAGAGAGTGTTTGGGGCAGAGAGGTCTATCTTTTATCGCCTACAGATGACTTTGTCTCCAAGCACTACTATAGATGCGTACATCTTGATGTTCTTGATTTGTTCTGATTGTACTAATGTAGGGGATATAATGCATTTGTTGTAGGCGGAAAGTGGCTTGCTACTATATAATTGCTCTGAAAAGTTGGATATTTTTTTGAGCTGATAATTGATGGTTTTACCCCATGAATAGCTCAAAGGGAGGAAACAAAGCACTTGGTGCTAATTTTCTAATACTAGGGCCCCAGTTTTCTGCTTGTATGTGATGTAAAAAGTTGTTTCTAGATAGCTATTTGTGGACTATGGGAATTTTATGATTTTGTATGTGTTATGTTTTACCATGATTTGAACTTTTGTAGGCGTGATTTTTTTCAACCAATAATGCCCTCATTCATTGGGGGGTGGGTACTATGCAAACGATAGTAGAGCATATGGCCCAAAGAGGCGAGGATAGGACTGATAGCATTATCTAATAATGGTACATGCTAGGGGGTAGGGTATGTGTATTGGTGAAACCAAGGAACATGAAAACAAAGTAAGCTAGTAACAATTGTTAGTGTAGAGCGACATGAAATAGAGCCCAATGTAAACCACACGTCGCCAGACATATTGACTATGAAAAGTGGGTTTCAGACAAGGACATCACTCAATTGTCACAAGTCAATACGGATGAAGCGGTCAAAAAGCATACAATGATAAAAAAAATACATTTAGGGCATAACCGCAAACAAAACAAGAAATAATAGGTAAAAAGGACTATAGTCATGGTTGTATATATTCTGCAAGGAAAATGCTACATGAAGCACGCCATTAGACTGTTATAAAATAATAGATATGTCAAAGGCATGTCTATATTAAGGAAAAGTAAGTGCTAGGAAGAAAGAAATAACGCATGATAAAGACAATTTAGGCAATGTCATGGTGGAGAAGTAAAGGTAATGCCCATAAAGAGCTGGTGTTGTTGTGGAACGGGAAAGGATTAGTGATCTAACATATGCATCACGCAAGGAGCGTACGATCTTTGCCTAACTTCAGGATCAAGTGAACCCGGCATGTGTCTATGCATCACTCTAAGACATACTGAGTATTTGGCTCACATCGTAAGAACAGTGCACACAGTAAGCAGTTCATAGTGTAGTCTATCAGCAAACCCACCTAAATGTAACCAAGACTGTAACTGTTGCCATCAGTGTGATGGTCCGGTATGCACGGTGGCCGATTTCGGCTCCCTTTGGCCCCGAGGTAGATATTATGAGATGAGTTTCATTAGAAATTCTCCCTCAAACAGTAAAGAATGAAGACATATAACCAGAGTGTGTCATCGGGACCTGCCCTGTGTTTTGTGGCGTTAGTTACGAGAAAGATGCATCATGCACCCCACCGTGTTGACGTGTGTCTGCCTGTGGGTTTTCGTTCCTAATTGTCCCTATCAGTCGATGTGTGAACCCTAGCATAGAGTGCATCCTCCCTCCCTGCGGGTTCCCCTGTGTCTCTCCGGTTGTGTGACCGTGTTTCGCCACCTTTACCCCTGCCGTGGAGCCCACCAGTGTATTCATTAGCCCTTAGCGACACCCTAATAGGGCTGGAGGGGGAAGACAAGAAACCATCCCTTAAGAACCTAAACTTTCCAAAGGCAACAAAAACTCTCATCAGAGCAGGCTAACCCCTTTTCACCTCCCTTCAAGGCTAAAGAGTATAAGTTAGAGAAGTAACATTAAGATAAAAGCAAAAGGATGCTTACTCGTGTGACAACACTGCACAATCTACACAACATATGCTAAAATTACCTGTTTACAATTTGTTTTCCCCCCCCCCATAACCTGGGCTACCTAGCCCTCGCGGCCTCCCCCTCGTTCTCGTTGCTACTCCCCCCCCTCGGTGCATGGACCCTCAACCTGCCTTGTTCCCGTCCCTTTAGATCCTTCCCTCCTACCCTTGGTCCCGGTTTTAGCAAGGATTGAACTGGCTATATTATCATATTTTCTTATATGAGAGCAAATGAAGCCTGGTGTAGTAAAGTATAAAGGGTTTGTGGTTAGTCTTTTTATAGTTTTCACTTTGAGAAAATAGTATTGTGGCTGCAATGTGAGACAAAAGTCCAATTAATTAGAATTTTAATCATTGTTTAAGTTTTGCTAATTCACAATAGTGATATTATCAAGGATTATGATGTGATGAGCCTTAATAATATACTTAGGGTTCACCGAAGGAGTCTCTAGGATAGCTTTTGAATCTTGTTGAGATTGTTGTGGAGAAAAGTGGGGTGATTTTGAGTGGTTGGAAGAAGGGGTGAGGCCATTCAATAGGGTAATTGACCAAAAAAAGGGGAAAAATAGCTTAACTAGCTAATAAACATAATTGTCGCTTTTGAAGGGATTTAAACTGATGTCATTGTTAAAGTGGCATACTGAAAATGGGAAAGAGGTTGGGCAGATCAAAAAGTGTTGTTAATTAGCCAAAGTTGGTGAGGAACGGTAGTTAATTATGGAAATCACTAATTATAATGGAATAGTAAGATCATGGGTGAGTGTGTGCATAGCAATAGATTGAAAAAAGTAGAAGTCTAATGTCGATGTCTTAAATTTGACCTGGTTAAGGCTGAAGTTAGTGACTTTCACTTTCAAAATAGTACTACAACAATAAAAGGTAAATTTTGAAGAAGAAATTAGGTAGGAGGCGGATGCCAGGGGTTGATGATGGGGTGATAGAAGAAGTCAATTCGACGATCAAAAAATATGATGAAATGGATCAGAATAAATAGGATAGAAGGGTTGGAAAACCCATTGGCTATTAAGAAGAATAGGGATTGGGATAAACTAGTTTTTATTCCCAGTGGTGGTAAGTGGGTAATAGAAATGAAATGGCGAAAGAAGTAATGATAATGGAGAATATAGGATAAGGACCAATCTTTGCATCTAGCTGTCCAAGAAACTTTGTATATCATTTTGCCTAGGTCGACATTCATCAATATTTAATGAAAATAAACAAAAAGTGTAAGATAACATGAAAAGCTAAATTACTAACAATTGTTCATTGTTACGTACCCTCCCTGCAACTAACATAATATAAGTCAGTTACGAGAATTTAA